>VZTD01002938.1:242188-305959 GCA_013397725.1 Rhagologus leucostigma
CATCCCGCCTCCCGCCGCGGCGGGGCTGCGGGCACGGCACGGGCGGGCAGGGCGCCCGCACGCCGTGTCGGATGAACTTTGCTGCCGGAGTTGCCGGCGGCCTGGGTGGCTGCCGCCGCGCTGTCCCCTTCCATCCTTCCCTCCTTCCATCCTTCCCTCCCTCTCTCCCGCCGCCGGCCGGGCGAGGCGCTTGGCGGGGAAAGGCGGGCTGGGCACCGAGGGGTGGGGACCAGGTGGTGCGAGGGTCCTGCAGTGCTCCAGCGTTGCATGCACTGCTGCTTTCAGAGCATCCCAGAGCAGAGTCAGCGTGTCCCGGCAGTTCCACACCTCTGCTTGTGTGGCTTGGAAACTGTTGTAGAAACATATAGTAGTAGCAGCAGCGAGTATGCTGTAGTCCTGGGTGCTAATTTTTCTCTCCCAAACCTGTGGCGTAAACCCGTGCAAATCTTACGTGTTTTCTAACTTAGTTTCCCAAGGATAAAGTGAAAAAACCACTTAAAAAGTTAGAAAATGTTCTGCAGGCAGCAGTCATGTGCCGGAGGAAATGGATGGGGTGAGCAAGTAAAACTTTTCTACCTCCTATCTAGTGCTCAGCGATTAGAGTAATGTTTGGCTTGCCTCTTGTCTGCCCTTGTGCTTGAGAGAGGTCAGGAACTTGTAGATGGGCCACCTGTGATGTTCTCGGTGTGCGCTGACACCAGCAGTGTGGGTTAGGCTCTGGACTGGCCCACGTTCTCATGCTTGTACTGCTGCCTGAGCCAGTTCTCTCCCTTCTTCTTCCCGTCCTTACTGCTGTGTGGTCATTCCTGCCACGGTGCTAAAAAGCTTTTGTATCCTCCTGTGTCTGCCTTTTAGGGGTGCAGTTCTAGCTGTTGTTCAAAGGTTAATTTTCAGTAATGGCCACATTGTAACTCTGGGTTGGTTTTTTTTTTGTTTGGATAATCCATGGTTTAATAATTTTTAGTAGATTATCCATCTCATGGAGCAGCGAGCTGAGTCAAGTGATGTGATAGCCCAGTGATCACTAGAGTTTTGTAAGAGGTAGGTGCTTGGAGATGGCAGTTGGAGGAGGGGAGAGGGTGTAATTCTGCTATTTTGTGTGGAAATGGCCCGTGTTTGGATCGAATTACACTAACATGGAGCTGCATCCTTAGATGAACTTGCTTGAGGAAATGCTGTGCCTTTTCACCTTTGTGTTTAGAAAGGGTTTTGCTGGATAACTCTCCTTGCTGTGAGTGACTTTAAATTCTTACTGCCCTTCTGCAAAGGGAGTGTATGCTTCCTTATCCATGTCTCCAAAAGGCTTTCTGCCTGCACAGAGACCAAAATTTTTTGACTCCTCATGCCAGAGGTGTTAAAGTAAGATTCCCTTTGGGTTTAAGTAAGATTCCCTTTGTGCTAGGATCTGATTTTAACAAGATCTAGATCAATATGGAACTCTCAAAAATGCTGGAGATCTTAGGAATTGGTGGTGCTGCTTACTGAGGAAACACAGATCGATTGGTGGAGCAGAGCACCAAGGCAGAAGCCTGGTTTCTCCTGGTGAAGCTATTGAGGGTAAGGGTATTTGCTGTAGCTAAGGTGAACATTTGTTACATCCTTCCCTCTCTCCCTGCTGCTTGTGGCATCGCGAGTAAGGTAATTCAACTCACTGATCTGGCAGAAGATGGGGTTTTAGGGTACCTTTTCTGCAGTTAGGAAGTTGATCTAATGGGCACCAGAAGCTAGGTGAATGAGGAGGATCCGCATGGGGAAGTTGAGGATGAGCAAGGGAACTTAAATTGTCTCCTAATGGCATCTGAGCTACTAGAGAACTTGCTGTAATGTGTGTAGCTTCACGTGCATTTTAACCCCACTCAAAGTACTTTATTTATCCACCACGGTTTCCTTCTTTCAAAAAGTCTGTATTCTCTCCCTTCTCAGTTTGTTTATTTTCAGGCTTCATTTAATTTTTCCCCTCTGGGATAAGATCTTTAAGGCAGTTGCTTCTCCAAGAGCTTTTATATTCTAGGTAGGTTTATTGACCAGCTGTTTCTAGCTGAAACAGAGTTGTGCCTGAGGACAGTAGTGGCCAGTTAGGAGGAGATGTGTCTCAGTTGAGGAGAAGGTGGCCACTGCTGAAGCAGTGCAGGAACCCAGTTTTGGATCAGCAGGGAGATGCCTGGGCAGGACTTGAGGGCAAATGGATGTGGAAGACCAGACTAGAGCAGCAGCATTCTGCTTGCCAGTTAAAGAATTTTCCAAAGTTTGAGGAGTAGGTTTGAAGCAGCAGTTCCCTGATTTAGCCACCCATCCTCTGCAGTGTTAATGCTGTTGCCCTACTTTAAAGTCATCTGCTGCCCTTAACACCATTTCAGAATTTGAGAAGTTTTCTGGCTGAGACTATTGTTGCACCTCCTTTTCTGCTGCACTGGTCTGTTTGCTTATACACCAGGAAAATGTTTGGTGAAGGCTGTGAAGCTCAGAATCTCTGGATTTAAAAAGGGCTGGATAAAGGGGCTGTGCTGGTGCTCAGGCTCCTGGAAGCTCGTTTAGAGTGGTCTCATTTAGAGGTCTCGGATACGCTACAGAGGAACCAGCCAGTACTTTGGAAACAAATAGGCTGTCGGTGATAATAAGACTGTAAGAAATGTTTTTTTTTAATCTTACATGGAGTTTTAATCTTCTAAAAAGTCAGATAGGGTTTTTTTCTAGTGGAATTCTGTTGAATAATCACTTTTGCTCCCTTTTCTGCCTCTAGCCCCTCCTGCTGCTTCTCTCTGTGTAGCTCATGTTTCTTGCTGCAGGAAACTCCCTGATCATCTCAATGTGTTACTCTTCTGCTAAGCACTCTCTTCAGTCTCACTTCTCTTCCTCTTGGCTGATGAAAGCCTTCTCCAGTCCTTTCTCAGTCCTGCAAATCACTGCAATTCATCTTTCTGCTGTTGGAAGATCCCCTTGGTTCTGCATGACCTCTTCAGCAGCTTTTGCCTCACAAGTGTTCCCAGTGAACACTTCATCCACTCTGCTTCTGACTCTGTTCCTCCTGAAAGGAACTTGCCACCACAGATACCAGCTTCTAATCTTAATATTCAAGTTAAGATCTGTCTGGAGCAACAAGTAGCTGGAAAGTTTGTTTGATGAGAAGAAGAAGGAGTTGAGGGCTGGGGGCTAAACTGGGAGGAAGAGGGACCGAGTTGGTTTCAGTAGGGCATTGGAGCTGAGGGACTGGAGGAAGAGAGGATCAGAAATTGCCGAAGTGCATTGGAGGGACTGGAAGCACAGTGCAATTTGCCTCAATTTGCTAGTCTCTCTTGAAAGGAGAGATGGTCAGGTCTGTAACCAGAATTGTTTCAATGAGCTGCAGCTGCCCCTTCACTCCACTACTTTTTTAAGAGTTCAGGATGCTGTAGCTTCCAACTATAGCATGGCAATAAAAATGTGAGAGTATGTGCATTACATTTCTGATGGTGGTAATAAAAGATTTAAACTGTGAGTATGATTTCTGGGTGATTTCAGAATCCCGGCTTCCCTGGTCCCTGCCATGTAGCAAAGCTGTGCAGGGAGCATGGTATTGAGATATTCTAGTACAAACGCAGTACAATGTAGTGAAATACAGTTTGGTTCTTTCTGTAGCCTGACTTAGTTTCCAATTCTTTCAGTGTAGATCTGGAGTCCATCTCAGCCTGAGCTCCTGGGATCCTGTCGCCATGGAGACCGAAAGTGAGCAGAACTCCAACTCCACCAGCGGGAGCTCCAGTTCTGGAGGAAGCACCCGTCCTCAGATCTCGCAGATGTCTCTCTATGAGCGACAGGCAGTGCAGGTGAGACACGGGTATGCTCTGGGATGGCAATGCATCACTGGAAGGTGGTGGTGAGCCCTTTTCTGTGCCTCTTAGTTGTTGTGTGTCAAGGTGGGACCGTGCTCAGAGGATTGTCATGTTTTCAGATTCAGAAATTCTTATCCTGGGCCTGATGTTTAGTTCTTGTAGCCTGAGGCTTCATGTTTTATAGGTTACTCTTTCAGTGTCGAGCCTCCTGGATTTAATCTGTACCGTGATCCAATAGATTGGTTTTAGCCTGCTGTTCTAGAGCCAGTCAGTTTGCCATCCCGGTTCCTCTACGCCCTCCCTGCACAAACTACACAGGAACACTTGTCTGCCTGTGTGAGCATGCACGTCCCCAGATTCCTGAAGTTTATTAAAGTCTTGCAAGTGTGATTCCCACTGTCCTGGAATACACTTGTGATTCAGCGTGTTACTGAATTTGTAACTGTTTGCAGCTGGGGATTTGGATGTGCTAATCTAGAGCGTGCTTTTTCATGTGGTCTAGGGATGTTCTCATGGCTGTTACTTATTTCTTCATTGCTCTCTTCAATCACATTTCAACGGCATGCAATTTTTGACAATTGGGTTTTCTTCTTTATCTAGGCCCTGCAGGCACTCCAGAGACAGCCCAATGCAGCCCAGTACTTCCATCAGTTTATGCTCCAGCAGCAGTTTAACAGTGCCCAACTTCACAGCCTGGCTGCTGTCCAGCAGGTGAGTTGCCAAGAGGCAGAGGGAGAGGAGTTGGATCATTCTCTGGGGAAGGTCCGGAGGTTCTCTTTTTAAACAGTGCCTTGTGCACCAAGTCATCCCGATCCCTGATGAGACAGTGAATCCCTAAACACATTGTTTAGAGTTAATAGAAACAGCTAGTCAACTGGAAGCCTGAAGCAAAGATTCATATGTTTTTTGGGTGCAGAGCAGGGGAAGATAAAATTTGGCATCCCCATCAAGGAACTTGCACTTCAGAGGCCTATGACTACCCCCTGCACCTTCTTTAAATAAAAGATGGGTGGCTAAATCAGCAGTGGATGCAATAGTGTTTAAAAACTGTATTAAAGGGAACAGTGGGTTGTTACTTCTCTGAGAATAAACGTTTGTGTTTGCATGAAATTTCAGGCAGCATCCTCTGAAATTTCTGTCTTGGAACTTAGTAGCCTATGTTTTCTTTACCAGCAAGAGGGTAAACCTGTCCAACCAGGAGGCTGTCTCTAATTGAGACATATACAGACCAATATAAATCTATATATTTTATGATCTATAATTGTTGAGTGATTTTTTTTCTTTATCAACTTTGCTCACCTACTAGACTTAATCATCAGTTCAAAATGGGTTATGTGTGACATGAATACATTCTGTTTGTGTAGCAGTATCTCAGTAGCTGCATTCCTTGGCAGTTAGTCCAGGATGTGATTGTTCTCGAAATCCCTGACTGCAGTCTTATAGTATAGAAGGAATGGAATCCTTTCATTGGTTTTGCAGAACTCTTAGTTACAAAACTAGCTAAACTCATACAGGGGAATTCCCATGGCATCAGAGAGGGGGGAAATAAAGAAATCTATTTTATGTTCTTCCACAAACCATATATTCTCTAATCTGAATTTTGTTACTTGGCATGCTATCATTGCATTGCTACTAAACTGCCTAATTAGCCCAACAAATTGCTAATATTGCAGGGAACGTCTGGGTGTTAACAGTGCATTTCAGCATCAGGATGAGGGTTGCAGTGTGTAGTATGATAAGCTGGGCAAGAGTAGTGCATGTACCCGTGGGTGGAAGGACTGGAGATTATACACTCTGAGGGTAAGGGACTAGGTGTTCTAACAGAGCCAAGTAATTGAGCTGGATTGAAAAGTTTGTTCAGGCACTCATTTCTCTGTCAATCTCTCTTGCAGGCTACAATTGCAGCCAGTAGACAGGCCAGCTCCCCCAACACTAGCACCTCGCAACAGACCACCACCACCCAGGCTTCTGTAAGTAAAACTGCTCCCTCACACACATATATCGAAGCCTCCCTCCCACTCTCCGCCTTGTTCTGTCTCCTCCTTGTCTTTTTAGGATGCACACAGCTTCTAAGAATGCTGGGAAACAACAAGATGCAGACAACTTTGAGGATTTGGGGTGCTGTCATTATTGGTGGGGCTTGAGGAAACCAGATAAGGTTTTTGGGTGGGAGAGGCCTCTTAGCTGGAAAGGTAGACATGGATCTCTGTTTGCTGAGGCTTTGGGGATACGTTGCCATGGATTAGAAAAGGATCAGGACTTCTGAGAAGGAGTTGTGAGCAGCTTGAAAAGGAATGTTCTTTTCGTCTTAGGCGGAGCAGTAGTTTGTTGAATGAGAGGATGGCTGGTTTTGTAGTGAGTGTTGAGGAGCTTGGATTTGGTCAGAGAGTAGATGAGTTGGTAGACAAGGTTTTGTGGGTTTTTTACCTTTACTTGGGAGGCTGGAGAAAATGATGTATTTTTTTGGATCTCTTATTGCAGTTGCATGCTAACAGTGATTCTCAAGCTCAGCATACAAATGAGGTCAGTATCCAGGGCTTTGGCTAATTTAGATTGTGTAGCCTTTAAGACAAGCCCTTTAAGACAAGAACTTTCTTCTTCTTGGTCCCCTGTGGGATACGGGAAAAAACTAAAATGTCTGTTCTGATTGTACCCCACTTAGTGTATTTGTACTTATTTCTTGGCCTCCATCTCTTCATATGTGATTTGAAACTTTTTTTCTCTTCTAAGATCAACCTTGCCACCACCTCAGCTGCTCAGCTGATCAGTCGGTCCCAGAGTGTGAGTTCCCCCAGCGCAACAACGCTGACACAGTCTGTGCTCCTCGGGAACACCACCTCACCGCCTCTCAACCAGTCACAGGCACAGATGTACCTTCGGGTAAGAGATGTGCATCAAAATGTGTCCTGACCATGAGCCTTGCTTACCAGCCACTGCAGACTTTCACTGCTTGGGCTTACCGACACTTATGGACTAACCTAGCTTTAAGGATGTTCCAGTATATTTTGAAATTGGAAGCTCTCATTCCTGAAACCACAAGTTTGACTCTGGGCTCAGCTTTTGAGGTAGATGAGCTTTGTATTGTGTGGCTCAGGTGAGAATGTTAACAACCGTGTGTGTCTCTGCTCTGCATAGATGTTAAAGGTTCCATAGCACTTCTCACTAGAGTGTGAATGTGAAATATATGTCCTAGACTTGAATGTAGCTCACAGAAATAAAGCTACTTTTCTGGTTCAATGCTGGAACAGATACATGGTAAATTATTCTTCTACTGCTTGCTGAGCTCAGGGGTGTAAATCAGAATTCAAGTAAGCCTAGACAAATAAGTCAATGTGAAAAAATGTCATCCTTTTAATTGCTTTGAAGTGCAGCTAGGTAGAAAGCATTAGGCTTGACTATGGAGTTAGTCTGGGGTTTGGTTACCACTTGCAAAATATTTTGTGTTTTTCCGTTGACTTCAGATACAGATTTAAATCCCCTTCTTTTCAAGCAGCACTAATCTTGGATGTATGGTTTTTTATCACTGTTTTTCAACCAGTTCTAGATATACAGCCTTGGGCAGTCTGTGGGAGTTTGCCAAGGCCTGTGTTTGACAGAAGAGTGCTTGTTTCCATAAGGAAACTGTTCCCAGTTTATTGCTTTGGAGGGTTATGTTCGGTGTTAGAGTGCAGGGAGGGTCGGTGGTTTTGTAGTGTGTCACATTGCAGCCTAGTGTTCCTTTGTAATCTGTTTGCTTGTGGTTTTTTTGTCTTTCTTTCTCTCTTCTACCTCCATTCCTTTCATTCCACATCACCTGATCCTCAACAGCCACAGCTGGGGAACCTGTTGCAGGTGAACCGGACCTTGGGCCGCAATGTGCCTCTTGCCTCCCAACTCATCCTGATGCCCAATGGGGCTGTGGCTGCTGTCCAGCAGGAGGTGCCACCCACTCAGTCTCCTGGGGTCCATGCAGACACAGACCAGGTCAGTGCCCCCCCCCTCCCAGAGTCCTCCCTTTCCCCTGCTTCTGCCACACCACACTCTGGTCTTTGTCTCAAGCTGTCCCTGTATAGCAGATTAGAACTATTTTATCCCCAGCCCGTGTCCCTGTGCAGGCAGGAGTTTTTGCCACCATGTTTTCATGCTTTTCTTTTTCGCCTCCAGAGATGAGATTAATTTCTGCTTAAAATTTCTGAGATGGGCACAGGCTGGATCAATCCCACCTTCACAGTTTCTTGGTTGTGCTTGTGTGAAAAGAACTCTTGAGTTCTATGTACAGTTTTCAGTCACTCTGCAATTAAGAGTCTTTGCCAGAGGTAGTATTCCTTCATCCAGTTGGTTCATTGTTGTAAAGATGCCAAAGACTTGTCTGAAGCAATTTTTTTGAAGAAAAGTCAGCTGTGATCAGGCTTTGGAGATAACATGGCATTTGGAGGAGGAGTAAATACAGAGGATGGGAGCACCAAAATGCAGAGGAACTGGTGAAATCGGAAGGCGTGCGGGCCATGAGTAGATCTGTGGGCCTGGGGGAGGCAGATGGCACAAAAATAAAAAAGGAATGACTGGTCTTTAAAGGGGTATCTCAGTGCTTTTAGAGCCATGCTAAGCTGGGCCCTACCAATGCCAGGGTATGGCAGGCAGATCTGGAGGCTATCCCATGCCTCAGAAAGATAGTGTCCCCCAATCCTGTTCACAAAGTGCGATGAGATCTTTAATTTCCATCCGAGATTGGGCAGAAGGGAGTTCAGGATAATGTGCTTCCTGGGGAAGGCCATGCCTGAGCTTTGCCCTGCAGTATCAGCAGCTCCTCACATGAGACTTGAGGCATCAACTCAGCCTGCATCCCAGCAGAGTGTGTTGCTCATGCGTACTCTGTCACACTCCCAGCAAGTACTGTGTATAAAGCGAGTGGATTCTGTTTGGTGTGTGTGTCTCTAGGTGCAGAACTTGGCTGTGAGGAGCCAGCAGACGTCTTCCACTAATGCCCAGCTCCAAGGCTCTGCTCAGAAGACAGCCCTGCCAGGAAGCTCCCAGGCTTCGGGCCTACCGCAGGCCACCAGCACGGGCCAGACCATGGCCGTGGCCCAGGCCTCCTCCAGCGGGGCGGGCCAGTCCCTCAACCTGAGCCAGGCAGCAGCGGGCAGCAATGGTGTCTCCGGGGGTGTGGTGGCCAGCGGTGGGAGTCAGCCCTCGATGGGATTGAGCCAGAGCTCCTCGGCAGGTGCCGCTGGCAGTTGCCAGAGGAAAGGCACGGGGGTGGTTCAGCCGTTGCCAGTGGCGGCTGCCCAGGCCGTGACTGTCAGCCAGGGGAGCCAGACGGAGACGGAGAATGCAGCCGCAAAGAAGGGCGACACGGACAGTGGTGGACAGCAAACGGTGGGCATGAACCTCACCAGGACTGCTACACCAGCACCCAGCCAGACGCTGATCAGCTCAGGTAAGCACTTACCTGGTTTTTTTCCCTTCAAAACCATTGGGCTTTCACAACAATGACATTTGAAAGCCTGGTGGTAAAAGGTTTTCCAACACATCTCCCAGCTCCTGTCCTCCCAGAGACTTCTCTCAAGGGGTTATCCCTTTCTATTAGCACAAGAAGTTGATTTAGTCCCTCGTGTCCTCTGCCAGTAAGCTGTCAGTCATTTTGGAGTTTAATGTCTCAAACCAGTGCAGTGGCTGCCTTATTTTTGTTGTTGTTGTTCCCAGCTGCACTGTTGCTAACCTTTGTGCTCTGCTTTTTCTCACTCTATGTTTGTACAGCAACATATACGCAGATCCAGCCACACTCACTGATCCAACAGCAGCAGCAGATCCATCTGCAGAAGCAGGTGGTGATCCAGCAGCAAATAGCCATTCATCACCAGCAGCAGTTCCAGCACCGCCAGTCCCAGCTCCTCCACACAGCCACCCATCTCCAACTGGCTCAACAGCAGCAACAGCAGCAAGCAGCATCTCTGACCCAGCAGCAGCAGCAAGCTCAGCCTCCGCAGCAGCAGGCTCCCCCCCAAAACCAGCAGCAGGCACAGACCCTTGTGGTGCAACCTATGTTGCAGTCCCAGCCACAGCATTTACAGCTCCAGCAGGACAGTCCGTGCCAGCCAGCCACCAAGTCACCTGTTCCTATTCAGTCAAAATCTCTGGTCACTCCCATCAAACCCCCTCAGCTTGGGCCTGCCAAAATGTCAGCAACACAGCAGCCTCCGCCACACATCCCAGTGCAGGTAGTGGGCACTCGGCAGCAGGGCTCAGGCCAAGCCCAAGCACTGGGCTTGGCTCAGATCGCTGCAGCAGTGCCGACATCCCGGGGAATGCCAGCTGTAGTCCAGCCTGTTTCCCAAACCCATGCTGCTTCCCCATCATCATCTTCAGCTCCAGCATCCTCACAGGAAGCTCCCCCTCTCACCACTGGGGTGAATTTGGCACAAGTTCAAGGCACAGCCCACATGGTGAAGAGCCCAGCTTCCTCTCCAGTTGTGGCTCAGATGCCAGCAGCATTCTACATGCAGTCTGTCCAGTTGCCAGTAAGTGATACCATTGAGAAGGAGAATAGCATATGGATTCTCTTTGTTCATTCCTAGGACACCAATCGCAGTCCAGGCCCAGGTCAGTGGGATGGGATGGGTAAGGGGTTTGGGGAAAGGGATGTGGAGACTTTTTTACCCTCAAAACCACTAATTCCAGTCCAACCCCTGGGGTTACTGACTACAAGCACTTCTCTTCCACATTATCATTCAAAGGCTTGCGTGAAGTTAATAGGTGAGACTCAGAGCCTGCCCCAAATGGAGTAGGTGTCCACATCACATACTCATGAGTATCACATTTAACAGTGGGGCTGGGTTGACCTTGGCTGGCTGCTAGGTGACCGCCGAGTTGCTGTTCTGCCACTCCCCCTTCACAACACAACAGGAGGCGAATACAGTGAAAAAGCTTGTGGGTTGAGATGAGTATGTGGAGATCACTTGCCAACTACCATCTTGGGCAAAACAAACTCAGTCTATGGAAATTATTTAATTTACTGCCGATTTAGTGTAGGATAATTGTAAATAAGAACAAATCCAAAAAACACCTCTCCCCTTCTTCACAGGCTCAACTTCACTCCTGACTCTTCTACCTCCTCCCCCTGAATGGTGCAGGAGGACAGGAAATGGGATCTGTGGTCAGCTCATAAGGTTTTGTCTCTCTCTCATGCTTTTCCATTGCTTTAGCATGGGGGAATCCCTCCCATGGGATACAGTCCTTGACAAAGGACACAGTTCTTCATAAAGTCTTTCTCCAGTATGGGTCTTTCCCACAGGCTGCAGTTTTTCGTGAGCTGCTGCAGTGTGGATACTTGTGGGTTACAGATCCCTTGGTGTGTTGTACCAGCCACTGACTCTAGGCCTCAGAGGATCCCCTAGCAACAGGCTATGCAGAGGAAAACTCATATTCTATAGGCCTTGTCCATGCTGTTTTGAATTGTCCAGCTAGGGCCTACCTAAATCCCTGGGAGAACAGCACTTTTCCAGCTCAGATCATGGAGTCATAAATAATTGGAGTTGAAAAGAGCCTTAAAGGTTATATAACTTCAACATGCCTGCCATGGGCGGCAGGGACACCTTTTAGTAGACTAGGTTGCTCCATCCAGCCTTGCCTTGAACACCTCCTTAACCAGTTGCTGAGACTCTTTCTAAACTCTCTCTACTTCTTCAGGAAGGTGTCACAGGATTTGTCTGATTTTTAGAGCGGGGGCACAATTCTGCTCCTGGTGAACGTGTGTGCCCTGCTCTTTCGACTCTCTGTTGAAACTGATCTGATTTATCCAAAAGCCTGTTTGGAAGCTGCTGGGTGAATGCTATTCCATTTCTTCCTGCAATAATTCTTTGAGGTTTACACAGTGTCTTGGTATTATACCAATGTATCAACGTGACTTGGGACACGAGATCCTAGTCCGTGGCGTGGTAGTGAGTCTTCTCAAGCTTTGTTCCTTGCTAGGCAAATGCTCCCAGGTAGAGGTATGTACTGAGGGAGCTAGAGGCATCTCCAGAAGAAACCAGGCTGGAAATCAAGTATGATGGAGCAGGATACATCTTTTTTTTTGTTTTTGATCTGGCTTGTTCTGTGCTTCGGAGCTTTTCTATCTGCTTACGTGTTCCTGTTTCTTCATGCAGGGCAAATCTCAGACCTTGGCAGTAAAGCGCAAGGCAGAGTCAGAGGAGGAAAAGGAGTCGTCACCCAGTGTCACCGCACTCCTGCCTGCCAGGTCCTCTCCCATAACAGACAGCCCCAAAAACATGGAGGAGAAGAGTGGCCTTGGAGGTGAGGTACAAAGGAGAGCTCTGCTTGTGTGTGCTAATGACCTGATCGTGAATTTCATTTGAAGTAGGCGGAGCAAAGGTAACTGACGCCTGTGCTGTTAACTTTCCAGATAATTCTGATACTGCTGCCATTGCAACCCCAAATGCCACATCAAGTGAAGGAGCCTCAGTCACCCCCGCCTCTGCTTCCACCCCAAACCTGGCAATGGTGTCACGTCAGATGGGAGACTCCAAACCTCCTCAAGCCATCGTCAAGCCCCAGATCCTCACACACATCATTGAAGGCTTTGTCATCCAGGAGGGAGCAGAGCCCTTTCCAGTAGGGATTTTTTTGTTGTGGGGGAAGGAGGTGCAGCACTTTCTTGGGGGGGTGGTGGGTCTCCATCTTTGCATAGGAGTATCTTTCCCCGTATTCCAATTCAGCGTTTTCAGCCTGAGACACAGACTGTGAAGAGGAAGGGAAGGGAGGGAGGTGTCATGAATGAAGCAAGGCATTAAGAGGTGTCATTAAAGAGGTTTGAAGGAATAAAAGTGTTGCAGCAACTGCTTACTGTAGTAGTCACCAAAGCAATAATTAATGCAGGAATTATAAGGAGGCTCTCCTCTTTGTGAAGGAAATATGCATTTTGAACAGGCAGCAAGTGAAGTTGAAGTAAATAAGGGGAAATGGAGTTACATGGCATTGGACATTATTCAAGGCACACAGTGCTTGGGAATCTTTAAATGAACCACCAAGCCTGTGAGTAATGACTTTTCTCAGCATCTCTTCTTCCCTATTAGGCAGAGAGATTCTTCTGAGCTGAATTTTGCACTGCACATAGCTTGGCAGAGGGTGGTGGACACACGGAATCCTTTACTGGTGGGTCCAACTCATTCTCTCCCTATCCAGGTGGGTTGTTCTCAGCTGCTGAAAGAATCTGCGAAACCACTGCAGGGAGAGGCTCCTTCTGGCCAGAGTGAAAACCTGTCCAGCAATTCTCTGGGAGAGGATAGTGCTTCCATGGGTGAGTTTCAGCACCAGGAGGACTAGCTAGTGTTACTGAAAGTTTCTGCTCTGTATTACTTCATACAATATGGACTTGTATCTCTTCCTGCTAACTCCTTAGAGGGTCAAGCTATGGAACTAGGGTCTGACTTCTCTTGAGTGCCAGAAGACCTGACAATGCATTTTTTGTTGTTGTAAATATGATCTAACAAATCCTGTGTCAGTAGTAAGCAGGAGATTCTGAACTCTACCTGTCTTTAATGACTGAAGGCTGTGAAGGCTGTGTGGACAGAGCAGAGTGCAGTGGTGGTTTCCCCCACAGCTTTGTAGGATGTGAGGAATATGCCATTTTTTGCTTGTTCCATGAAGTGGTACTGACCAGGAGAAAAAAACTGCTCTGTTTGATATCCTGGGGTCCTAATTAGCAGAGCTTGTGTTTTTCTTTTCCCAGTTTCTTCCCCAAGCTAGCTACTTACTAGATTCAGTAGAAAATAGTGCTTGGAATCTGTCTGCTCAGAAGAAAAGAAGTGGAATGGGGAATCATTGGGTGTGTGATCTGCTTCAGTTCAGATCACCAGCTGGTGTGTGTCTTTGTATCTCACTAGAGCTTGACAAGAAGGCAAACTTGTTGAAGTGCGAATATTGTGGGAAGTACGCCCCAGCAACCCAGTTCCGTGGCTCCAAGAGGTTTTGTTCCATGACCTGTGCTAAAAGGTAGTAACAGCAAGATGTAACATTCCTTATCTCTGACTACCCGTTTGCTGGAACTGGGCATGTGCCCCTTCTGCAAGTAGTGTACCACACTTCAGTACATTTTGATCTTCCCTCTGTGGCATGTACTGGCCACAGAGATCCTTTAGCACTCTAAATGGTTTGTAAATACTTCTAGGTCTGGAGGGGTGGATGTGGTGCTGAGTATAAACAGGATTTCAGGCTTGCTCAGAAAATGAAGTGGGAAATTCCGGGCTTGTAAAGAACCTCTCTTCAGAAAAATGTACATTTGACTGACTAAATAAATGCATACTGGTAGCTGTCTGATGCATTGCTACTAGACAAAGACACAAGGGAACACTGGGGAAAAAACTGGGGAGAAGTTAGACTAGTCATTTGTTGCTGCCTCCTGTTGATAGCAGAGTGCTTGTTTTGGGTCTTTTTTCCCTTAGGGGAAAGACTTAATTGACCCTTCAGATGTTAGATCAAGACTGTGGTGTCCAAATATTGCTTGTGTCAGAAGTCTGGACTGGTTCCTTCCAAGGGGAAGTCTTAGAAGGAGGAGGAACAGAACTTGATGGTAAAGTCTAGAGCAAGGAGAAGTAGTAGGTTTAGATAGTTGCTGCTTTGTAACTGCTGCTCTGTTTCTGCTTACTTGAGGTACAATGTCAGCTGCAGCCATCAGTTTCGGCTGCAGAGAAAGAAGATGAAGGAATTCCAGGAAGCCAACTACGCCCGTGTGCGCCGACGGGGACCTCGGCGCAGCAGCTCCGAAATCGCTCGAACAAAGATCCAGGGCAAGCGCCACAGGGTAAGGACACAGACCTGTCAAGGCAGGTCTGTGTAGAATTTGTCCCTGCTGGCTGTACCACTTTGTTGCAGTGGATGCAGTCGTGCAGGATGTGTGCTGAGGGCGTGCTGACACACTTGTTACACCAGGCAGGGGAGCTGTTCTAATCACTCACGGACTGTAGGAAGTGTATTCGCATTTGTACTTGTTCTGTGCACTCTGTGTTCTCTCCCGTGTGCCTCTTGAAGGTCTCAGTGAGTGAGATCACCCGACAGCCTTGGCAGAAAACAATCCACTTTTCCCATTTGATTAGCAGTCTTCCACAGGACTGACTTGAATTGGGTTATAGAAGTATTGAATGAGCTGCGGTTCTGCTGTGAGGAAGAGAGGGAGCTCTTGTGTCAGCTGCCCCTGGACCAACAGCCTGAGACAGTTGTTCAAGACTGTTGGGACAACTTCTGCTGCTCCCAATGTCTTGTTTTGCAGCTTGTAATTGTGAATTTCTGACAAAACTCCTTTTCTTTTCTTTCTTTCTTACGGGCTTGTAGGGCCAGGAAGACTCAAGTCGAGGCTCTGATAACTCCAGCTATGATGAAGCTTTGTCCCCTACATCTCCCGGACCCCTGTCAGTAAGGGCCAGTCATGGAGAGAGGGACCTGGCAAACTCTAATATGGCCCCACCTACCCCAGATCTACATGGCATCAACCCAGTCTTCCTGTCCAGCAATCCTAGTCGTTGGAGTGTGGAGGAAGTGTATGAGTTCATTGCATCATTGCAAGGTGAAGTTAAGATCCTCTCCTGCACTCCTGTGATCCAGTAGCATGGGGAGATTTGGGCTATCTTTCTGGAAGGAAAATGGTGTCAGTGGTGCCTACTGCTTTTGAACATGTTTCTGAATTGGAGTAGATCTTAGAGATGTATTCTCAAGATTTATTTCTCAAGTAGCCTGTGTGCTCAAGGAGACTGAAAACTAGAGTGGGGAAAGGGGTTGGTTAGATTTGTAGCTTGCTTTTCTGTACCTGCCAGAGGTGCAAAGAGTAGGAATGAGGGGAGTGCCCAATGCACATGTGTTTCTCACTGCTTTTTTTTTTGTTTGCTTCGCAGGGTGCCAGGAAATTGCTGAGGAATTTCGGTCACAGGAAATCGATGGTCAGGCCCTGTTGCTTCTGAAGGAGGAACATCTCATGAGTGCCATGAACATCAAGCTGGGACCAGCTCTCAAGATCTGTGCCAAGATCAATGTCCTCAAGGAGACCTAAGAACTCTGAAGCCAGAGGTCTCACTTTTGCTCTGACCCCAGGGCAGCTGCCAGTTTTGGAGCATCCTGCTGGGGCAGGGAAGAATGGGACAGTCCCCTGTGGTCTTGCATTCAACAAGAATGAGAAGGAATTTAACTGATTGAAGCTGCCATGCACAAGCCCATCTCTTGGTCTCTTAATGGTGCTATGAGGTTGAGGAAAACTGTCACCTGGGGCCTTTAAACAACTTTCCTTCTTCCTGATTTTGAATATGCCTCCCCTGTGTACCACATAAAGATCTCTTAAAGGGATAAAGGGGATCTCTTTTTTGGTTGGAAGACTGCTGAAAGGGAACTGCCCTCACCCCTTTTTGCCACAGCAGGTCTGCTAGATCTTAGCTTTGAGTATCATTGCCAGAATTCAAGGCATAGGAAGAGCTGGCCCCACATGGACATTGGGAGCACCTGTGCTTGGGGCTTTTATGAAGGGGAACTAGCAAATTACAAGTGACAGAGGTGACAAACAAGAATTTGAGCAAAAGGGGCTGCTGCTTTTCCACTTTTAAAAATACCTAGGCTGCTCGTGAACTGGGTTTAATAGCCATTCCAGCATGCATACCAAACTTGAAGGCCTGTGGCAATAGGAGCTGTCTTGTCCTCACTCTGCATGTCTACAGGAGACAGTAAAGCTAAAGTGTTGTGGCAGCTATTCACTCCAGGTGCTCCTCTCAGAACCAGTCAGAGGATTTTTCCTGAGTACTTACGACAAAGTGATGGGAAACTGGAAGGGGAGGGGGATTGTCTTACATTAGGGAACCTTGCAGCGCTAGGTTTGTCTTCCCATTGTGCTAGAGCATAATTTACAGATCCAAAGCAGTCTCCAGAAACACCAAGGCTCTTCATGAAAGGGGCTGGGGTTTTGTTTTGTGTGTTTTCTTACCAGCTTGTATTTTCTTTTCGTGTCTGTCTTCATTATCCTCAGGAGAGCTTACAGGACAAAATTTAGGCTGGCAGGATTGTACTGCTTGCCTCAGGCTTTTTTTTTTTTTTTTTTGGTTGGTGGTTTTTGGTTGTTGTTGTTGTTGTAAAACAAGTATTTCTCAGTTACAAGGAACCAAACACACACACTACAACAACTGAATACTAATTTTTTAATGCAACTTCTCATTTCTAAAGGGTAGAATTTATGTTATAGGCTGAGTTTCTCCTACTCAGCCCCTCCAGGTTTGGTTGGGGGTTCTTTGGTTGGTTTTTTTTTTAAGGACCAAATGTGGTATTCTGAAGTTTTGTAGCCAAATTGCCAAAGGTGAAAACCTGGGCAGAGTTATTCTCTTCCAGAAGCACCTCTGCTTCAAACAAACAAATATACCTGAAGGAGTTACACAAACTGTGAAGAGGTAAGTGCCCTCTAGAGCCAAATACCTGAAAGCAAGATGGTGTTATAAACCATGTATCTCAGCTTTTCTGTTTTCAGAAGTTTCACATGAATATTTGAGTGAAACGTAAGACTGTTCTGTGTGTTAAGCACCTACTGTTGCAGGAAAGCTGTAGTGGCATGGGAGAAAGCCTAATAGCATAGGTAGGAAAACATTAGAGATCTTTGAAATGGGCTCTTTATTGACCCAGGTTAGAAAAAGAGGAAGGAAAGTGCTTAGTAGATGGATAAAATGTGGCAGCAGCTTCCTAGTCTTAACTGCACTTTGTGTTGTTCTTGTTCATGTGAGAAGACTTCTGAGGCTTTGTGAATGCAAATAGGCCCAAAGGAAGCTGCCTATGCTTGCTTGCACCCTGGTACCATGGTCTGATGTAATCTGGGGACAGGGAAGGGAGAGGTTAGAATCAAAAATGAGCAGAGGAAGGCTGCCCTTAAACCATTTTATCCTTAGCAGGCTGGGTGTGATAAAACTCCTGTTTCGTTTGACCCTTGGCAGGGTAGGCAGGCAGGTAGCCTGCCACTGTTACCAGCTACTCCTGAGGACTGGATTTTATTTCAGTCAAATTGGAAGGCTTCACTTCTTCATTTCATGTTCAGTGTTCTTAATAAAAAAATGCTTGATCAGGCTTTGCAGGTCTGGCTGCTTTTTAACCCTATCCCGAACCCGAACATTAACCGAGCGTTTGTTAAGTACAAACTTCACCATGAAGTTACTTTTGACTGTCACTGCTGCAAAAAAATACAGAGCATCATCCATAACTCCTGAGCTTCTAAAGTTTCAGTTTTGAAAGATGGTGGATAGCCTTCCCTTGGATGCCCTAGAGGACCTGGAGTGAAACAAGGTAGCAGCAAAAACTGAACAAGAGCATGTTCATTACTGGCAAGAGTTCAGGCACAAGGCACCACACCATAAGGAGCCTTTACTTTTGGGTAAGAAAGATGCTCTGGCACCAAAGCAAGCTCTTGTTACATCAGTACAACACTTCACCAGGTTTTTTGGTCACTTTATTTTTGAAAGTTTTGTTTTGTACAAAAAAAAATTACCTTAGACACCACCATGAAAAACAGACTTACCGACTTCCTATTTTTCCCATGTTATAAGACTGAGACTGTAACAAAAGTCAAAGAAAGCAAGAATTGCTTGCCCACTCCAAACCCAGAAAGAAAGCACGGCCACCCCTTTTCTCTCAATGTCTTAAAAATACATGAACCTTGTTGGTACTCTGCTGTTAACACAGTAGCGGCTTGCTTATTCACAGTTCCTGCCCCCCAGGCTGAGGGCAGTTCTCTGCCAGTCTACAGTAGGGTAGAATGGGATTGCTCAGAGTCTAACCTCTCAAATAAAAAGCAATTTAGAATCAAGGTGCCAAGTTCCTGAAGGTTCCCATTAAATCTACAACTCAACTGTACCTGCTTTTCACCAGGGCCCAAAGAGAAGGTCTTTCTCACTCCCAGCCAGTGGCAGTATGTTAAGTACCATCTGCACAGGGCAAGTGTCTTAAGACTGGCCTGCACCATGCTTAAGGGGACAGTGATTTATGAAAGCTGACCATGTAAGAGTCCCTTATGTAGTTCTTAATGTGTTAGCATTCTTAGCCCGGGCTTCCATGGTTCCTTTGATATAAAAAATAAATTCTGACGGCTTCGTAGGAAAACCCTCTGCAAAACAAGGAACTTCTGGGGAGCATGAAATCACAATGCTGACAGTGACTGAGGTGTGTGGGCAGTCACCTCGGGAAGCTTGTGTCAGAACTCAAGTGGCAGCTACCTGTCTCATTTTGTCTTGATGTCACTTTCAGTTTAAGCAATTGTTCCTTTTCCTTAGCAGCAAAATCGTTTCCTTTTGCTTCTCACTGATTGAGAAGACTGAGTCAGTATTTTGACTGAAGTCATGAGACTCCATTTAATTCCTATAGTTTTTTAGCATTGCCCCTCTCCAGTCTGAGAGGATGGCATGCATCCCTTTACAGCTGTTGAAGGAAACTGTTGAGAAATACACACCACTCTGCCATTAGGGAAACAAAAGACTGCAGAGGTGCTAATGCCTCTTCAACCCCAGAGTGGCATAGAGCACTCTGTGCCAGTTATGCTGGCAGAAACTGTATAGCAGTGCAGAAGCTAGAAAAGCTGAAAATGCATTCAAAGAAAAAGAATTCCAGTGTACAGATCCTGTAAACCCTAGGAAAAAAAAAAAAGACACAAAATATCCCTTTTACAGTGTCAGCTGTTTTAACCCATAGCCTTTTTCCCTTTCTGCACCCTCTTAGTGATTCATCTCCCATTCCTGCTCAGTGCTGAACACTCATATTGCTGTTTTCTGCTCAACTGTCAACACTTCTCCCTTCAGCTCTGCTGCATTTTTAAAACCTAAGCCAGCATTATATTTATAAGCTATGCCATTAGGAACCAGTGCTGTTCACATCCAGAGGCATCCATGGGACTTGACACACCGGAGACAGCGGAAGCAAACAGTGTAAAGAAAATGAGAAGTGAGAGAAGGAGAACTGGCTGGGAGGCACCCGGCTAAACAAGCACTGGGGAGATGGGGAGAAGAGATCTCGGTGTGGAAAGCCTATCACATGGGCAGCAAGTGGTCGTCCCGTTCTTCTGACTCCTCTCCCAGCTGGTCGTCCCCCACGCCGCGGTACGCGGCTGGCGCGTTCCGAGGCTTGGAGCGGCACACAAAGTCACAGCCATCCTACGAGCACAGGACACAGCACCAGCATCAGACGGTTTGCAGTTGACTCAGCATCCAAAGCAAAGCAGCTCCTGCGATTTCTCTTTAACTAAGGGATTATGCCTATCCCTGTGCTACCTGAAACATCTCCCCAAAACTTGCCATAAAAACATCCTACTCAGTCTTGAAAGCTCTGGGCATACTGGTTAACAGTATGGAGCAACATCAGGCCAAGGCGAGTATGAAGGATAAATAGCACAGCCTACAGTGAGCAAGGAAGGATTTCACAGTCAGACGTAAGCATTTCACAGTCCCCAGGTGAATATTTCTACCTGGAAAGTGTTAACTCCTGAGGAGCACATGTTCTAGTTTGTTATGGACAGAGGCAGGGAACTGGTCTCAGCAAGGATTCAAAGATGGAATACTTAAGTAAAATAAAACAGATACCCTCTTCTTCTGCTTCAAGGTATTCCACCCTGGTGGTAGGTCTACCCAAAACACAGAGTCAATACCATTTTCTCCTAACATGGGCCAGGCTGAGAATATGCAAGGATTTTCACTCACCGCCACCAAATTGCCCAGATCTTGCCAGAAGGCAAAGTGAGGAATCTGCTCCATGCCCTTTGCTCCCACGACAAGGCGCTGGTAGAGGAACCCACCAATTATGTAGACTGCAATCAGTGACACAAACCTAGAAGGAAGAATTAAAAAAAAAAAAAAGGAAAATCAGAGCTGAGGAAATCCTATAGACAATCTCTTCTGAGCCAGCTACCTGCCTCCTATTAGCATTGGAACAAGTAGCTGAGCACCACTCAAGAACAGAGCTATAAACGGAAACCAGACCATAAAAGGTTCCCAAGTTATCAATCTGCTTGTATAAATCTTTTAGCAGCATTATGTGAAGTAGTGCCTCTAAGCACCAACACAGAAAATTAGTCAAGGCTCCTGGTCTGAGTTCCCAGCTCTGGCTAAGAGCCACCATACAATTTTAGGAAGTTGAATCTCCCATGTTTCAGTGTACTTGTCTGTAAGCTATGAAGGAAAATGTTTACTGGGAACAGACCAGCCCTGCATCATGCCTTGAGCAAGAGCTTTTGTCCAAAAAAGCTCAGAGGCATAGTAACATCTAATGGTGGCTGTGGGAAAGTATACTGCAGTTATTTAGTCTTACTATAGCATTTGCTGTGTTTCTAAATAGCACTGGAGATTATGACTCAGGCACAAACAGCTCTTCCAATGACTCACGTGATCAGTAGAACAGAGCCAACGCTGAGGTGGGAATTCTCAGCTGGACAAGCCACACTGCTGTCCATTTCAAAGAGGTAGAAACACTCCTGCTCCTTTTCCCGCTCTTCAGAAATGATGCTGAATGAACTCTGCAATTCGGGGAAAGTGAAGTCATGTGAAAACACGCCCACGCACACTGAACCTCACCAGGAGACAGTTTTATCACTGCTGGTGCAGCTGGGCACCAGACACTGGAGGCCAGCTCGCTGCCCCCTCAAAGCCCCTCTGCTCACAACCAACCATTGGTCTCGCAGCCTCCTGATGCTCTCTCACCCCAGGTGTCACTCACCGCTGTAACTCCCCGCTTGCAAGAAATCATTATCACAGCTCGCCTCTTCTCACCACTGCAGTGCCTGCCATATGAATCACCTCCTTTATAAATCAGCATGATCCAGTCACCTGCCAGGGGAGAAGCAATAGAGGCTACAAATCCAGATCAGGAGGTGAAAGGCAGCTACTGAGTAAGCAAAGTATTGAGTGGAATCGTACTTCCATTGAAGACCTGGGTTTCATTGATTCTTCCTATCACCGTGGTCTTTCCATTCTGTCTATCTATTTGCACCAGGCCACCAAAATCGTGCGAGGTGCTGTTGACCTCCCTGCACACCCTGAAATGGTAGATGTAGTTTTCCGTCTTGCCTTTCTCCACAGTCACGTTAAACCTGCAGCAGGGAGAGGACAGAAGAGACAGCCCACTGGATTACAAAGAACTCCCAGAGCAGTGGGCACTTCAGATCTGGAAGCCAGTCAGAGACCATACTAACAGGTGGAGCCCATTCTGCAGTCTGACCCAAATCCTCCCCTCCCCTTGGCCCACTGTGCAGCCCCGAGGCGTGCAGAGTGTTGTGCTGTACCTCATGTGGCTCAGGGGCTCCAGTTTCTTCAGCAGGGCTCTCTCCATCTGTGACTCACTGCTCTCATCACCAATCACATCACAGCTCCTCTCTTCCGACTGCTCAGCCCCTGCTACAGCCAGGGCCACAAGGACCAGCAGCAAGGCAGAGGTATGGCAAGGTGGTGACATCCTGGACACATGCCACAGAGAACACAGAGGATTAACTGTTTCAGCCCCCTGCAAACTAACTTCAGGGTCATGGAGTCAATGATTAGCCACTTCCTCAGTCCTTACTGCAAAAAGGAGAAGTTGAAATCTAGAAACAACTCACGGTTCACAAGAGACACACTAAATCTGAATCTCTTGCACAGCCAAAGACAATTCACTGGGCTGATGTGGGGCTTTTTTTGAATTTGCCTTGAGACCACAAAAGCTTTTGCTGCTGAGCACGTTAATTAGCTGCCAGAGCAGAGTCCAGCAGGCTGAATGCTGGAGTAAACTTCAGGCATAATCCACTGTTTATTATTGCATTGCACTGAGAAGCCAGTCAGCAGAAAATTATTTATCAGGCTGGTAAGCAGTCATCTTCACAGCTCTCGTGCAAAGAGCTTGCAAGAGCCACTGTGATTAGTCAGGCTCTGTTTGTTCAAGTGCCTTAATCTTAATAATGATCTTTCCAGTACTCCTTTAGCTGAAAATCTGAAACACATTAATAAAGCTAAACCACAACTTCCCAGAACAGTTTCTTTCTTCCTCTCCTTTCCACGAGGGAAGGAGGAAAGCGAAGCATCCTGCATGAGATCCAACCAACAAGGCAGTAATGAAGATGATAACAACAACAACAACAATAATAATAATCGATAAGATTTGGCTTTCAGGTTCATACTAAAATCACATATGAAACCAGCCAATATTCCCTTCTGCTTCTTGCGCCGCAGATTTCGGTAAAGCTCCAGACGCTGGTGGAAGGCAGACCCTCCATTAAATAAGCACCTGCCTGCAGGCGGACACAGAGCCCGTTTGACTGAACATAATGATTTCCTCACAGCCCTGCAGAGTCCACCGCAACAGCTCACAGCTGCTGAGCTGGGGCTCTGCTCGCCACGGGGCACCAAAACAAGGTTAGAAACGCAGAAATCACAGAATGGGTAAGGTTGGAAGGGACCACAGTGGGTCACCTGGTCCAACTTCCCTGCCCAGGCAGGGTCATCCTAGAGCACATGGCACAGGATTGTGTCCAGACGGTTCTGGAATATCTCCAGTGAGGGAGACTCCACATCCTCCTCGGGCAATCTGTTCCAGTGCGCGGTCACAGAAATGAGGAAGCCCGTGACACGAGGGCTCGTGACTCCTCTCTCCCGAGGCCAAAAGCAGGACCTGCCCTCAGCCCTAGGCACGACTTCTCCCGGGAACTTGCCGAGCGGAGCCGGGAGCTGCCCGGCCAGGCCCCTCCAGCCGGCGGCCGCTGCCCCAGAGCTGCCAGGGACGGACCGCGGCTTCACCCCGCGGCCTCGCTGTGCCCCGCTCCCCACCTCCCCAGCCCCGCGCACGCACCTGCGGCCGCCCCGGCCACAGGCGCCGCCGCCCATAGGGAAGAGAGACCCGCGGCTCACGCGCATCCCATGCTGGGCGGCCCGGGGAACCACAGGCACGGGCAGCACCGGCCTCCTCCGCGTCCCGACCGGCTCCCTCGCCCGCCCCGCAAGCCGGAAGCCGGGAAGAGCGTGGCGGAACTGGCGCCCGGCGCCAATGGGAGCGCGGGAGCGGCCGGGATCGCCCGCCCAGGAGCGCTTCGGCAGCGAATGATACGGGGCGGGGGAAAGGCGGGCTGGGCCGGCGGCGCCCCGGGACACGCCCACTTCCTCTCCGCCAGCCAATGGGCGGTGAACATCGGCGCGGAGGCCCCGCCCCCACTCGCATTCCTGCCAATGAGCGAGGAGGGCGGGCAGAGAGGAGGAGCCCTCACAGCGCGGAGTCGCCGCGGAGCGCGGTGCCCGAGGCAGCGGCACCTCCGATGTCGGGCGGGCGCTCCGCCCTGCCGAGGCGGCGGGAGGCAGTGGGAAACAGTGGGAAGCAGTGGGAAACGGTGGGAAACAGTGGGAAGCAGCCCCGCGGGATGGGGATCCCCTGGCTCCCGGCTGGAAATCAACTCACCCAAGTGCTCTGTGACTTTCGCTCGCTGAAGTCGCGCTCTCCCCTCTCCTGTGCCCCGCACAGGTTCGGAGGAGCCGCAGGCAGGTGGGCGCATCAGCAGGAACGAAAGGCTTCCCGGCATCACCTCTCCCCTCGCTCCCGCTGCCGGAGGCGGTAGCAGTCCCTCAGTGTCGTTGGGCTTTGCCATCCCCACCAGGTGCCTCCAGAGTGACTTGTGTTGAACGAGCAAGGGGTCTCAACCACTTCACAAAACTGCTTTGTGGCCTTGATCCTTCGGATTTTGTCCCCACTTTGTGTCTCTTTGGTGTATTCTCCCCATGCTTTGTTACACTTTGGAATAAAAGTGCATCCCCCAGCTCCTACAAGTTTTGACACTAGAGGAATTCCAGGTCCAGCACAGAAGGTGTGTGGATGTCATTGATAAAGCTATAAATGATTTGAGACTGGCCTGTTCAAAGGACTTCTCTCTCCTTATGATGTGCTCTCAGAGAGTCCACTTTCCAGGGGTCTGTTACTGGAAGGGACAGATGTTCTTTGCCAGAGTTGTGAGGCTTTTGCATCTTCTAGTTAAGAAAGAAATGCTGTACTTAGTGAACTTACCAACATGCTGGAGAAGGCACTTGTTTGAGAGAAATTTGGGAGGTTTCCCCACGGAACGCTGCTTCAGTAGTGAAGAACTGGGGAAAAAGTGCTGGTGGCTCCTGGAAAACTGATTGGTTTAGTCCTGCTGTGATTCTGTACTGACAGTATGGCACAGCTGCAGAAGTCAAATTTATTTATTCACACTTAGCTAATAACTGACAGTCGCCCTCATACCTTCTACAGTGAGATCCCTCCCTCTCTATTTCCTGTTCAAAGAACTCAACTTACTGCTGGTATTAGAAAAAAAAAAAAGGTAAATCACATTAAAACAGAGGTCTTAGTTCTTTCCCACCAGCTTTCACTTCTCCAGTTCTTAACAAATAGTGCTGTCTTTGTGGTCACTCTGAGCCGGCAGGCAGCCTGGGCACTTAAAAAGTGACAAAATTGGCAGGAGCTGGGAGAGACACCTTTATTCCAAAGTATGACAGGACATACTGGAGAGAATCTACCAAAGAGGCACAAAGTAGGGACAAAATCAGATCGGGACACTTAAGCTGTGTCTGAATCCTGTTGGTTACTTTTCAGCCTTACATATTATATTCCCAGCTAAACTCTCCTTGTGAGTATAGCACCTTCTCTCTCTCTGAGCTTGAGACTGCTCTTTAGGCTTCTCTATTATTCATTCAAAGCATTTAGGAGAGGCTTTCTTCCTCTTGTCTTGCTCTGCTATCTTCTGCCTTCCCCTTCCTTTTAAGCACACACTCCCTATGTTGCTGTCCACAGGCCGTACCCAGGACTGCAAGGAATCTTGTGGGTGCAATATGCCACCCTTAGAGGCAAGTGGAAAAATTTGCAGAAATATCCAATCCCTCACCAGACATGTGCATTGTAACAAATTGGCCACTCTGTGTCAGATAAGCATCCTCCCATGCAATCATTTCTCAAATTTAGAACATGTCACCAGAAGGGGGAACAATCATCCCTGCTGGAGGTAGCAATCATCCCAACCCCTTTGATGAGCATGCCCAAACAATTATTGGAAATTAACTGTACTGTACTGTGCTGAAGAAGTGCAGCCTGAGCCTGACAAACATCCCCATGAAATGGAAGGGATCAGAATGTGGATTAAAACAAAAACCAGCCAACCATGCAGCTAAGAGGTTTCTTGGGGTGCTGGAAGCAACAGTACTCCCCACCATAGAGTCACAGAACATTTTAATTTGGAAAAGAGCCTTAAGATCATTTGAGTCCAGTCATTAACCCGACACTGCCAAGCCCAGCACTAAGCCATGTCCCTAAGCTCCACATTTGCATCTTTTAAAATACTTTCAGGGATGGTGACTCAACCATTTCCCTGTGCAGCCTGTACCAGTGCTTGAGAACCCTTTTGGTGAAGAAATTTTTGCCAGTATCCAATCTAAACCTCTCCTGGCACAACTTGAACTATTCTCATCAATGGTCAGTACTTCAAAAGAAAAGTAGCCTTTCCTGTTGTTGCTGACCACAGAATCACTAAATTATTGAGTTGGGAAGGGACTTTTCAAGGTCATCTGGTCCAACCCCCTGCTCAAGCCAGGCCACCTACAACTTAGCCCCCCTACAGCCCAGGACTGTGTCCAGGCAGCTCTCCACTGAGGGACACACCACAACCTCTCTGGCCAACCTCTGTCAGTGTTCAGTCACTCTCACAGTGAAAAGGTGTTTCCTGATGTTCAGAGGCAACACCTTCTGTCTTTCAGTCTGTGCCCATGGCCTCTTGTCCTGTCACTGGGCACCACCGAAGAGTTTGACTCTTGTTGTACCCTCCCTTCAGGTATTTATGTACATTAATTGGATCCTAACCAGGAAGTCTTTTTCCCAGGCCAAACAGTCCCAGATCTCTCAGTCTTTCCCCTCAGGACAGAAGGTCTGGTCCCTTTATCCTCTTTGTGCCCCTTTGGTAGATTCTCCTCAGTATGTCCATGTCTCCCTCTTACTGTGCTGTTGAGATGTTGAGTTGGAAGGACTTGAGGAACGCCAGCTCTGAGTGCCTGCCTTGTGTCTCAAGCATATCCACACCGGTATTGGGTGTAGACAGAGTTCCCAGTCCAAACTGGAAGTGTCTAAAGCTCACAAGGTTTCCTTTTCAAACCCCTGCTGTCCACCTCTGCTTCCCTTTTGACAGCAGTTGGGCTGCCAGCTTGCCGTACCCATTGCTGATCCAACTTTTCACCTTGTACTCTCACTACTCACCTTTTTTACCTTGTGCTGTCACCATCCCGCAGCTTCTGCCCTGAAGGGAGCTCCTCAGAGCAGCACGCATCCTCCCAATTGCTGCATCAGTGTAACCACACCCTCTTGTATTGGCAGCGATTAGAATACCCCTGAACTTTGTGATTAAACGCCTTCTCCATTAGCATCTGTTCTTCAGACATCCTCCATCAGGTTAGAAAATGAAAGCTGCTGCAGTTCCACTGCTCTCCATTCCGTTGTAAATTTGGTTATCTTGAGCAGCTGGAGACAGAGGTTGCAGCTTCACATTTCTTGTCTTCTGAATGTAGCCTCGGGTTTCCTGTTTCACAGGCGTTGAGCCCTGTTGTTCAACAGCCTGATCGAAACATCTTGTTGTGCACACTGCTTGCTTTAGCATGGAGGGAAGCAGATCAGAAATTTCTGCAGCTGATGAGAGCGAGGAAGTAACGTATACTTCGGTCAAATTCTCTCAGACTCCTCTGCCAAGGGCCAAAGCTGCACAGGAAAAAAGAGGTGAGGAAAGAGGGATGAGGTAGGTCAACCAAAATTTTTACTTTGAGTGGAAGCAAGATCTAACAGAAATACTCCAAACTGGCCACTGATTCTGAGTGCCAGCTTTGAGAGCTGTTGCTTTGGTTCTAAAATTACCACGAATATTTTAATGTGATAAAAGCTGATGAGTTAGAGACCCAGCATTTTTCCCCTCCCTCTCACCGACCTCCTTCAGTGTTTACTCCTGGGCGTTCAACCCAGGCATCCTTTTCTTCAAAACAGATTTAAAGTTGCCTGCTTGTCAGCAGTAAGAGATTGTGAGCAATAGTTCTTTGAAGGGCAGGCAAGATGCGAATACAGATAAATTAGAGGCGTATGCTAATCAGAGATCAGAGACAGAGAAAGCACATGAGATCATCCAGCCTCTCTCCCGTGGGGCTATGCAGGATTCTTTTGTGATACATTTTTTCCTATTTTCTGTGTTCTAGTGTTACATACCTCCCAGTGAGCAAATTTTCAGCTTTTGCCGTGAAACAGTTCTTCAGAGCACTACCAGAAAGATTTTCTTGGGGCTTTCCTTAAATTTTTTCTTTCCTTATTTCCTCTCCATTACCCCTGATTAGACCTGCAAATGTCACACTGAACAATTCCTCTGGCAGCTTAGTTGAGAAACACCACCTTCAAAGAGTGAAATTTTGCATTGGTGATCATTCTTTGTAAATATTTCCTTCATGCAAAATGGTGGAGGGGTTGGAACTAGATGATCTTAGGGTCCTTTCCAACCCAATCCATTCCATGAATCTTCTATGAAATGTCAGTGTGCTTTAGCTGCAACACTAATGGTTGACCTTAAATTTTCAGAGGTGTTACAGCAAAGGGGGCTCTCACTGTGGGATACAAGATTTCTATGCTCTGATCAGAATAATTTCTTATACCTGTGGTGTTTACTGCTGCCTGGTCACTTGCTTCACTACGGAAACAAAGCCAGCACAGAAACCCCCAAGTTCCTATCTGGTACTTATACTCTATCTGTTTGGAAGGCAGTCTTGCTTTTGCATATGTTTTCATCAGAAACGATGTTTTCTGTCGCATCAGAAAACAGAGTGGCATCCTTTCATTCATGCCATTTCTGTTCACCCCCATCCTGTTGAAAGGGGATTACCCGATGTCCTCTTGAGATGTTTGCATTTTTCTTTTTAACATCTCTGCACATTCTTTTGTGGACCCTCATCTTTTTGAGCTGTGGTCAGAGAGCCTAAAATAAGGAAGCTGATATTTGAACATGCTTTTTGTGCATATTATTTGATTGTTTCTCAGCTCTCTTCAGCATTCAAGGAATACCTAAGGAGCTCACTTTAAGCACCTTTCTTTTGAAGATCTTTATGTTCAACTCTGTCCCTGCCTCCATCACTTCTGAGATATGTGCTCTCAGGTATTTCTCCTCTGTTCAAATGCACACCCTGCTGACTTTGTAGGTGCAATGTCACGGGTGTGTAGATAAGTCCTCTGGTCAAACCAATAGGTTTTGGTGCTTATGGACTCCTCAAAATGAAGAGTTGCTCTGGTTGTTTATTCTGTTTGGCTTCCAGAGAGCCTTAGATATGCTGCACTACCAGAATGTCAGTACAGCAGTCTTAAGACAGTGATAGCCTGGGCCACGCCAAGAACAGAATCCTTGTTTCTCAAATTCTCCTCCTTGGCTCTAGGTAGTCATGCTGCTTCCATACTGAGGTAGGCAGGAGCCGAAGGGAGCTATGTGGGACAGTGCCATGACATTGTTCAGATTGTCCTAGATGAGTTGAATTGTAAAATGCTAACAGCTTTCAGTTTTTGAACTGAATCTGGACTCACAAACCTAAAAATGTTGGGTCATGTTGCTTGCAAATGAATAGAGAGTATCAGAGTCATTTCTCCAGAGCACTGAGAGACCTAATGGGGTGTTTTGTACCCAGAAAGTGATAACATTGGGTATTTACATTAAATGTCCACCAGTCCACTCCCCCGTTGGACAGACTCTTCCACAGTTCCTCAGACGACTACATGGAAATATTTCTGGATGCTCCATCCAGATTTTCCTCCTGTTTCAAACTCATCTTAGGTGCTTCTCCCATCCACTCCTACAAGAGCTTCACATGTATTTTGGGGGCTGAGGATCAAACAAAAACCCTTGAACCTGTTTTAAAAAGTGTGAACTGCAGGGACTCCCTTTTGCAGCAGGTAAAACTCCTGATTTGTGAAATACTTTATTCTACTTCTCTGGACTGATCTCTGCAGTTCAAGTGCAGCTTAAATTCACCTCAAACACTTCCTGTTTTCCCACTTCACTTTGTTATTTTTTTCCTTCCAAAATTGTCTAATGCCATTTTTTTTTCATTTTTACGAACTTCAGTGACTCTCCCACTGCTGCGGTTGTGGAGGTGCCCTGGGATTTTGTTTTGATGATGAATCGTTCCCTTTTTTCTGCAGTTGGTTTGAAACAATAGAGAGCGAACTGCTCCATTCGTTGCCAGGAGGCACCAGCTCCGTGCCCGGTGCTGACATTTAAGGATTAACCGTTTCACAGATTGCCATCCCGGTTGCCTTGTCCTGGCAGTAGTTTTCCCTAAAATGTAAAACTGGTCTGAAGGATGTAGGAGATAGCTTCTTTGGAGAGGCAAGAGAGGAAGGAAAACAAAAGCACAGATGTGTTCTCAGAACCAGGAGTTATGTTTCATCAGATGTTTATCCCCTTTTGCCAAGTTTTCAGTTGTAATCTGCAGAGAAAAATCTCCACCCTACCCCTTAACCTCGGGCTGTCTTCATTCTCTTGAGGCCTAATCTGATGACAAAACCCAAGCTTCCAGGGATACAAACAAGAGGAATAGAGAGCAGAGTCAAGTTTAAGTTCCAGACCCAGTCCAAGTCCTTCAGTTCTCCTGTTATCCCTTTGTGCGAAGCTGAGGAGTAGGTTGTAACTGAAAAGTCTTTCTGTATTTTGTTTCTGAAAAGAAATGGGGTTTTGTTATTTAATAATGATTTAAAAAAATAAGAAATTTTACTATTTTTAAACTATGTTTGGGACAGCTAGAGGATCCTACAAGCTTCAGGAAATGTGAGAAAACCTCTATCTTAGAAAAGATCTTTCTACCAGAAGAATGATGCTTACAACAAAGCTCCCTCATGATCTCCCTTGTTACCTCAGAAACTTCTTCTAGCTAAAACCGCAGGCCTAAATGTGTTGCTATAGATGAGAAACTGGCCTTAACGTTAGTGAGCCTGCAAACTGCTGAAGATCAAAATAAAGTCATTTTTATTAGTTTACTGATCTGGTCTACTTTCTACGTTTGGACAAAGTTTCCAGTGTTTAAAGGATGCATTCTTGTTTTTAAGTGGAGTCTCTTCCCCTTCTGTTTTAGCACTGGCTTTCTTTGTCTTTCTCACAATATTCTTCATATGTGATTTGTTTTCAACATCCACGAAGAGATTAGATGTGTTTCTTTGGATCTCGTGACATGACCAAGAGAGAAGCACCTCAAACTTCATGAGATCCATGGGGTCTTTGCTGCTAGATTTGGGTAGAAGGCTCTGGAACATCACAAGAGCAGGATGTGGTACATAAGCGAGCTGCACATTTACTGCTTCTTAGAAAGTGCTTTTGTCTGTGCTATCGTACTGAGATTAATAAAACAAGCAAACCAAACCTCCTGGAGCTCATCCGTGCCAGTGTCATCCTCTCCTCTGTCTGGGAGAGAGGAGATTTTAGTGCTGAGATTTCAAATGTTTTATGCAAAGCGAATGCCTCTCAGGTCAAACACAGCTCCAGGAGATGACAATGGAAAAGCAGCATGTAGCCTGGATGTTAACATGTGTTGTACATGAGCAGATCTCTACAGGCCAGTCCTGACCAGCCCTTTGAAAGGAAGCTGTGCTGGGCTACAGTGGAAGTTGCCCCAAGGACTCACCCTCTGCCACTGACAGCCAGTGAACAGCACACAGTGGTGGTGAAAGTGTGAAGGGACAGACATCCCAAGGTCTTCAAGGCTGGCTCTCCCATCCTGCCACCCCACCATGGAAGACAAAAATGTAGGACTGACTTGGGATTATCCTGGGAAGATGTAGCATGACCATGTGTCTAAGCCTGTGAACAGGATGCTGAGCTTAAACCTATTGTTGCTGCTGGGATAGCTGGGGGAAAAGCTTTGGATTTCTTTTCACACGTAAGCTGGAACATGGTGGCTGTAGCAATGCAGCTCTGAGTTTCCACCCCAAGCTTCAATGCTGAGGCAGGAGTGGATTTGTTGGGAGGCTCCTGCCAGCACGAGGTGCCACATGGTACCTAGGTAGCTCCAGCTGACTTGTGGCAGGTGCTTCCTTTGCTGGGGTCAGCCACCACAGAGGCTGGGCCAGCAGGCTCTGTAGCCAGGCAGGGGCAGAGCTGTGGCTGATGTGAAGACAGGGACCTCCTGGGAAGCTCAGGCAGGGACTGATGGCCCCAAACGCAGCTGCAAGGGGGCCCTGGGCTGATGGGCAGGGACATGGGCAGGCCTCAGTTTGGCTGGGCAGGGACAGTGATGTCAGCCATGTGCAGAACGTAGACAGACACGATGCTCTAAACAGTGCAGTTCCTTGTGGAAATGCCCAAGACACAAGCAAACTACGTAAAACCACAGTCAGTTTTCATGTGGCTTCTATTCACTACGGTTTCTTTTCTCTTTTACAGCTCCCTGTCTGTGGTCAGCGGTTCTGAAGGGCTTGGCCCTAGGCTTTGGGACACTGAGCATCTCCCTAGCAATTGCTTTGATTTGGAAGATGAGTAAGTGCACAAAGGGCTGCTGAGAACGAGCAACCAACAGCAAAGGACCAGCGACACACCTAATCACAGGAACTCCATTAAATGGAGTTAAAGCCAGAAACTATTCTAGGTTTCTACCAGCCTTAGGTACCCACTGCCTATCTAGAATATTTTGAAGAATATATTCCTCGTCCAGACTCCAGGCAACCCATTTCAGATCCTGTGGCAAAGAACAGTTAAACGTACTGAAAGTGTCTTTGTAGACTTGCCTGGTAAATGTAGTGGTAAACTGTAGAACAAATAGGTCTGTAATATATTCTCATGCATGCAGAAGGTGCTAGACCATGTGGAGGAGCTTACTGTTAACTGCTTAAAATCCATTCACCTAAGGTGGGATGTGATCACACCATACCCACAGAGTGTGATCTGTTTTCAGATAGCCAGTTTTAGTTATTGGCTATCTGAGCAGTTCAGTGGAAACCTGGGGGCGGGGTGGGTGTGTACATGCTTGCACCAGCATCAGAGTGCACGTGACTGTTGTAAGATTTTGAAATTACACTGTTATTTGCAGAATTTTATCTTGACTTGAGTGTTCTGCATTTTAACTGTCCAAAAGAGTTATTTCTCAGGAGGTCCTTGCTGATAAGTGTTTCTGTTGGTTGATGGTAGAGAAGAGTACGAGTATTTTGACTTCTTTACAGGTGACTGCCACCCACACTGCCCTCAACAGTGGGTGGCCTACAGAGGGAGCTGCTACTCCTTCTCCACTGAGAAAAAGGACTGGAATTCCAGCCAGGAATCGTGCAGGGCACAGGGAGCTCACCTCCTGGTGATCAGTGATACCTGGGAAATGGTAATGGTTTTCTTTGGCTTTGAGGATCTCCCATTTCCTTGCAGACACCTAAGTGACTGACATACAAGCAGTGCTGTCGCTTCAGCAATATTTTGGTTTTAGAGGAGAAGAAGGACTTGCGACTGTGATGTTACACATCACAAAGTTTGCAGGAAGCAGAGAAGCAAAGGGGGGAAGGGAGACATGAGGGTCATTGTCAGGTACTCAGAATCATCCTATGAAGGATGGTAGGAGACAGCCTTCTCCACTGCTCCTCTCCACCTCCCCTCCTATTCCCAATAAGGCTGATATGAATGATTACAGGAAATGACCGTGGCACTGAGCAGTCATTGTACTCATTGCCTACGAACCGATACGTCCCCACTCTCAAGGAATGCTTCCTTTGCAAAAGCGATGCTTCTCCTCCCTATGACCGCTCCAGCTCCTCCTGCTCAGTGACCCATGCCATTCCCTGTGTTCATGCTTAGGTATTTCTTTCTCAGTCTCTTTTCAATGCTTACTTCCTCTCTCTGCCAAAGTACCTCAGCTGTGCTGGTGAAATAAGGAACCATGTGTTCCACTGCAGGTGCTCTCTGGGGGCAGGGGCATGTATGGTCACTAGAAAAATGGGTAGTGCTGATTACTGGGGCACTGAGGCACATCTGCTTAAGTAGAGCAGAAACCTTGATCCGGTTTTGCTCGAGCCAGGGCTTATTAGCTCAGGTCCAATGAACGTGGACAGCTTCCAGTCCCTGGACAGAAGTTGCATTGTATGATGTTCTCTGGAGGATTACAAAGCCAGGTCTCTGCTTGATTGGGAGTATGTACCAGGCTCTCACATTTGCTTGGAAAATCCTGACTCCTTGAGAAATAGGCATCTTCCCCAGATTACCTGTTTCTCTGCATGAAGAAAGCCTTCCTGCTCCTGCTGCTTTCTTACCATCTCTGCTACTACAGCGTTACCCATTATCCCTGCTCAGACTCACTCATCTAAACAAGACTTTCCTAGCTATCCATGCCTTGTACTGAAAAGGCTGTGAGTGCTCGACCTCCAAGTGCCAGAGAAGTGTAGTCACCTCCAAACCACCAGCAACACTCCAGTGATTCCTCAAGCTTCTCCTATTCCCACAACTTTACCAAGCCAGCTTTGTTAATGCTTTTCTGTGAAGATGTCTTCTCTGAAGCTTTGTTTATGGCAGCAGGAGATAAGGACGGAGCCCAGCCATACCCCTGAAAGGTTGCTGTTTGGTTGCAAAGGTGGACAAGACAAACTTACCTCTCCTGGCTTTGTCTTTTTTGTGGGGAAGAGGGTTGGGGATGGGGAATTTACTTCAGAGCTGAGTTTCTGTTGCAGGCTTCACCTTTTAACAATAATCAGAACTTAAAAGTTAGCTAAAAGGAAATGAACATTGAAAACACATAGGAGGAAAATGTGTGTAAAATTTAAAGAACTTTCCTTCTGGGTTTGTTACACAGATCTGTCAGTGCCTGCACTTCCTGCCCTACCCTACCCTTCCCTGCCCTGATTTTGGCTTTAATTGTTAATTCTTCTTATTAGCTTGCTAGTTGGCTGTATGGTGGAGTGTTAATATTAATAGCATACCTTCCTACATAAAGCTCTGTGCAGGAAACTCCAGGAGACTGGGGTGCAGTTCGTAGAATCATAGCATCAGTCATAGAATCATAGAATCATGGAATATGCAGAGTTGGATGGAAGGGACCCATCAGGATCATCGAGTCCAACTCCTGGCCCTGTCATTACAAGGTGTGGGGAAGTAGTATTGTCAGTCACTTAAGGAACAGTGAGGTGAGGGGATGTATCTTGCTCTCTCTTCTCTTTACTTACCCTTACCTCAATTTTCAGGCTGGCTTTCATTAGTCACTTTGTAATTCATCATCATTTCTAGGATCTGTTCAAGCGTATTCAAGCAGGGTGTTTCTGGGTTGGACTGAGGAACAGTACAAGCTCTGGATGGATTTGGGAGGATGGCTCTATATTCAATGATTCCAAGTGAGTTTCATTCTGTTTTTAAAACAATACTGCTTATTCAGATTGCCTGGTGTTCCAGAACAACCAGAGTTCCTCCTCCAGATGTCAGGAGCTTTCTCCAGATGTCAGATTTTCTTCTTCCTGTCACCTGTACTGCACTAAGCTCAACACAGTTTACTTTTTACTGCCATGTACCTTGTAAGGGCATGTACTTGTGAAAAGCAGGTCAAGTATTAGTATCTCACTCTCTACTTCCCTCCTGCTGCTCAGACCAAGGACTTTGTTTTCCTGCACCAGCACACAGATGCTTGGTCAGAAAGGCATATTGCTTTTCTGGGTTTAGCCACCTTGCACCCATTCTGTTGAATGCTGGTGTCACAGGGTGCGAGGACCCAACCCTTTGCTGCCCTGCTGGTGCCAACCTAAGTCAGAACCTTCATTTCATCTCAGTCTTTACTTGGACCAAACTCAGTGTTTTGCATGAGGGAAAACATGCTTTTATCTGGTGACTTTGCCTGGCCCTTTCCTTTTTATGGCAGTTTAGGCAATGAGTTAGTTTCTGAAGCCTCTCCAGTAAGGAAAACTTGCCCAAGATCTCACTGTCAACAGGTCAGTACACTTGGCTTAGTTCTCTGAACAAATCCAGCTTTCTGTTCCTACAAACTCCTTTGTAGGAGTGAATTGTAGTGAGAGAAGGCAGTGATCATTCCATGAAACTTTCACCACTGCCACTCACATGATGGTGGATATCACTGCCACTGCAGGGATACAGGATTGTGTCTGTGTTTGGTTCTGATTTGGGTTCTATGATGGCAAAATTACTTAGCTGTGGCAGGTAGATGGGTTTTTTGGTGTACATTTTATTTTCTAACAGCTGCCTTTTGTAGGTCAGGTTGTTTCTCTTCCTCCGGGCTACACCCTTCAGTATCAGATGTTTTTAATTTCTTGTCTCCAGGAGACAATCTCAGTATTTTCTTTTGTTTTCACTACTGTTCCATGTCTCTTGCAGGGTGCTCTTTAACAGCCATGTGCAAAACTGTGCTGTCCTGATGAAAGATCAGTTTCATGCCTCCAGCTGTCAAGTTCCCGCTCCATGGATCTGTGAGAAATCGCTTAGATAAATCCTGTGTGCTTTTTCATCTCACAACAACCTCATCAGTGGTATGAGTTGATCATTGTCCTGCAAACTGAAGCTTAACACAAGAGCAAGGACTTGCCTTTTCCACACCCTCACTAAAGTGTTTTACAAGGACAGGTTTGTTGCCCATGAGGGTGAGTTACTCTCAGCAATAGATCTATTCTCAGTCCACAAGTGTTGGATTACTGCTGTTTGTGACCAGATGAGACCTGGGACATATTCCCTGGCCTGGTCTTTCCCTTATTTGTCTTATAAGGGCAAACAAAAACTTTGTCACAAGGGGTGTCTTCAGATCTCTGAGGGGGACCTAGTCATTTTCCTTCAATTTTGAGCATGAGATTTCGTTTCCATTCCTTGCATCTCCACTGTCTGGTATCAGAAGGACAGGGAAAATGAAGCCTGCTGTTCACTGACAGAAACATATAAACAGATTTCTCCCAGTGGCAGCCTCTGCTTTTGCATCCCAGGGATATGAGTGGGAGAGAGGAGGGTGAAATGAAACTACAGCTTCTGTAAATACAGCAGTGAAAATAAATCTCTAGGACTGCACCGGACCAAAAGTGTGTACGTGTGCCATTTCTTCTCTCCATTAGGAGGAATTACGCAGGTTTAACCAAGCTAGTCAAGAGACTGGGCTTCTGGAGTCAAAGGAATACAGCTAATTCTGTGTAATTATTTAATCCGCCAAGAACCTGTTTTCCTCCCCACCCCTGCCTTTTCATACTGCAGATAGAGGAAGCAGTGGACAAACCCTTAATACAATGATCTTTCAGCTCAAATAGAGCAGAGACAGGCTCAGAGTTTGAACACCATAAAAACACAGTGAATATTTGGGAGCACTGTGTTCAATTCTGGGCTTCTCAGTGCAAGAGAGACATGGACATACTGGAGAGTCCAACACAGGGCCACAAAGATGATGAAAGGACTGGAGCATCTCCCCTATGAGGAGAGGCTGAGACAGCTGGGATGGTTTATTCTAAAGCAGAGAAGGCTGAAGAGAGATCTTATTCCCGCAATCATAGAAGCAAAATAACCAACTTAAGCATTTCAATTCATACTACATATATTTGCTTCATATTTTTATTATAATTGCAGGAAATCCTTACCAGCTGCCAGTGGCATCTTCCATCTGCTTTAAAGGATGCTACACATGAGGGTGTCAAGACAGATAAAGACAAAATTACAGATCTTACCATACTTAGTTAAGTGGATGTCTGCTGAGCCTCATATAGAGTTCACTGAGACTGGGGTCTCAGGCGAGAGTGTTTTACAGTAAGGGTGGGTCTGCTTTTCTATAACCATGCCTGCAACAGGCAGAGCTGGGGAAACTGCAGTGTAGTAGGATGTCAAAACTTTGACTTTTCATCTTGGATTGTCTGGGTTAATTTGGGTGAGTCATTTCATCTGTGCCAGAGCCCATTCAACTATCAAAAGATGGTTGTTCCTGACTCCTAGAATTTGCCAGGCACTATGAAATAATGCTGGACACTTTGCTTGCTTTGTCAAAATGGTGGGAGCACCTGTAGAAGGGAACCTTCCAGTTACCTTATCAGAGAATACCACTGAAGAAACAGCTTCTCATATTATCATGATGTGTAGGTGAGATGAGCATGTCTTTGAGCTTGCCTAGTTTACCTTGCCTTAATGGATTGAAAACATTTCTCTTCAGTTTTTGGCTACAGAGCACATTTTTGACCAAGGTCCTAATGATCAGGAGCTGGCTTGGGAGCTGTTTGTCTATTTGACAAAAAGGATAGATCAAGTTCCTTCTGCCACGTGCAGTTCTGCATCTTTTCCGTGTCAGGTTTACGTTCCATCAGTCCAGCTCCTGACCTTTACCACTGTGAATTGTCATCTTCAAAAGGGCTTTGACCAGCCCATGTACAAATCCTCTTCTCTTTGAGTGAGGCAGACTTTCCTGTGGTACATTTCTTCTGGGCAAGCAAAGCCATCCTTAGGTATCAGATGCAGAAGGAAGAGCACAAATCTGGGCTGACTTTTGTGCAGTCCCCAAGGAAATTGCACATGGACTACTATCCTCTTTTTTCCTATACAGTCACTGCAGGGCAGAATGAGGTCTGTAATGAAGGCTTGTTATTGCACTGCACTTGGATTTCTTAACTCCACAGTTCCTGAGCTTACCAAAGTTTTGGTGATTATAGTAGCAGAAGGATAGGACAGACAGAAAATCATTTTATCCTGCACACTTTTTAATCTGAAAACTATGCTTTACATCTTCTAACATAGATCTCCATTCTTTGGAATTTGCATTAGAACTGTAAGTAAGATATTCTACTGCCACTTGCAAGGGTAATAATTACCAGAGCTATTGATCCTCCTGCTGCAGACCAAGTAAAGACAGTGGTCTAAAACCCGCATTTTCCTCTATATTGCAGCATTGCCCATCACAGTGCATTACATGGATTTTCACTTAATTAAACCAGGATGACTCCACCAAACAGCAATAATTTGATCTAGATGTACCAATAACTTGACCTGCAACAAGAACCAGTAGAAGGAAAGTAAGACCCAGACCACATATGTTCTGGCATGTGAGGGTAGCTGCTGCTCTGGGCAGCTGGTTAATGTGTTACATGCTGTTAATGAGTTGAACTTTTGGCAGCTTCCCATCATGTCACTGTCCCTGTTTCTGTCAGGGTGAAGGCCAGATTATTTTAGATGACTTGATTTTCCAGGCACTTTCTGGCCTCTTTTCCTGGCATTAGCTTTGATGGGACCAGGAACAGAGAGCAAAAGGGAACAGCGTGGGTGGAGAGGGAAGGTTTTTTCAGTTTCCGTTCCCTGTTTTCACAACCTGTTAATGGGAGTTAGACACACGCACGCTGGTTTCCCAAATCCTAGCACAATCTCCTGCTCGCATTTTGAAGGAAATCAAACAGCTCCTGCTCTTCCAGCAACCTCCATGACCAGTGCCATGTCCAGCTCCATACAGAGAGCCCTGCCAGAAATGGAGGCCTTCCCCATATGCTCTACTGTTAGCCCTTCTTTCCGTAGCTACAACCTTTCCTCTTCCATTGCCTCTGTCCTGCCCCAAAAGAGAGACAGCTCCGGCCTGCCAGGAACCCTCCCCTCCCTCTCTCCCCAGCACTGGCCTTCTGCCCGGATTTGGAGCTGCTAGTTCCAGCTCCTCCTTACTGCCTCTCCCTGTTTCCGGATGGGCCCTGGCCCCCAGCCCTTATCTCCTCCAGCCCCTGGGCTGTTTGCAGAGGAGAGTATAAAGGGGTTGACTGGGAGAGCAGAGGGGGAGTAAAAGCAGCACTGGACCACACTGAGTGTCTGCTTGACTCACCACGTCCTGCTGTGTATCATGGGGAAGAACGGGCTGCTTATCAAATCAAGCATCATCCTCCTCCTCTTCTTCCTTCCAGGAGACGCCTCACCCATCACAGAGCCGTAAGCTATGCTGGGGGATCTCTGGGCAGGCAGGAGACCTCGGCTGTGTTCCTGTGTCTGTTACTTTGTCCCTTGTCTTCTATCTAATTTCATTTATCCAGGAATAAAGACACTAGGGCTGGGTAAAGTGCCTTCTACAAATAGGAACTCTAGTGCTTGAGAGAGATGCAAAACAAGCTGCGAAACTGAGATATCAGTAAAACTTCAGGGGAAGAAAAAAAAGGAAAAGAAGAGGGAAAGGTCTGTGAGAATACCTTTTGCTATTTCCGTGAATTGACAGGATTTCAACAAAATTTTATGCACAAAATTAGTTCTTTTGAAAGACAGCTTTTCATAAATGTCTGTGCAATGAGTTCTTCTCAAGAGACAAACTGATTTGAAAGGACAATGAAAGGTTTAATTTTGGGTTGACTGTCCTACTCCCAGGCTGAAATGTCCAGGAGTTGGGAGTGGCTTTTTTAGATGATAATGACAAGAAAAGGAACAAATAGCTCATCTGGCACGCTTGGAAATGGCTTTATTTTTTAATTAACATTTTTCAGCTCAGCCAGTGGAATGAAAATTCCCTTCTCACCCAGGATAATGTGCCACAGTAAGACTGTGACTGTCCAGGTCTGTGAGGGTATATTGTCCTGCCTCCCTTCTTCACCCCCTTTTGCCCTGTTTGTATGTGAAGGGCATTTGTGTTGTGTGCATGTGTGTACATGTGTGGTAGGAGCAGCGCATGGAAGGTCCTGACATCCCAAAGACTCTCTCCTTTGGCTTTTTGGCCACGTCTCTTCCTCCCCTGCAAAGCACAGGTCACCTCACCCATCACAGAGCTGCAATGGGTGCAGGGGAATTTCTGAGCAAGGCTGTGCTGCAGTGCTTTCATCAAACGCAGGGAAAAGAGACAGTGGGGTCTGAGGGGCCAGAGCTTGCTCCCTGCAGACCAACTGATGGACAAAAAGCTGCCAGAGCCCCTGCTACTGCTTAAGGGAATGCCGTGCCTTACTGCTGAGATGTTGAGGGCTCTTCTCCCATCTGCTTGCTGCTCTGGGTATGCCCATCGGAGACTGGTGCTCATCCACCAAAACGGGAGCTCGGTTAGCATTAGGTGGATCGGGCTTGATTCCCAGATGCAGTGCTGGGCACCGGGACGCCACCGGCAAGTTGCCACACTGGGAAGGAAGGAAGGAGGCTGCGTAGGGCTGAGCAGGGGTCCCCTGTTGAGCCGAGACAGATAGGCTTGCTTCCCTGAAAACCTGAAACTTGTTTGTGTTTTTGCTTAAGATCTGGCACCACGCGGTGGCAGTTTCGGATCTCTGCAAGGAACGAGAGTAGTGCTACAGATGCTTTGCAGTGTGTAGTCAGTGGAATTTATTCACTGGGTACTGGCATTTGTGTGGCTCCTGAATGCTACTAACAGTGTCTAGCAAAGGTGACAATTGATTTCCCCGCTGCCTTTCTTCAGGATCCCAGGAAGAAGTGCTGCTGTTGTGCCAGAACCTAGAAAAACATATCCTTTCCAGATGTTCGTGTGGGGGATTTCTTCTGGTATTTTACATTTGAGACCAGCTTCTGCTTTCCCCTGCTGCTACAGACGTGCCGGAAATCTTGTTACCCTCTTAGAAAATGCGCCCTTCTCCCTGTGTGGTGAAGGCTGTTGTCATCAGATCGGTTTATTTGTTCTTTATACAAAACTCCTGTTACCTGTTTCTTCTCCTCTGACCTATCCTGCCTTGTTCCTAGGCAGTACATGGTGCTGGTGCCCTTTCTGATACACACGGATTCTCAAGAGAAAGTCTGCATTCAGCTGACCCACCTGAACGAGTCTGTGACGCTGAGTGCCACACTCATGTATCTGGAGGGGAACAGGAGCTTGATTGATGACGTGGTTTCGGAGAAAGATGTGTTCACCTGTGTCCCTTTCTCTGTGAGTATCTCATCCTTGTGGGATGATCCTTTGTGCCAGGGATAAAATGTAAAGGCAGTGAGAAGTAATGACCAGAGTAACACTATGTAGATGTTCACTTACCTCTTGGCTAAAGGTATGTTCATGTCCATCCTCAACACCCTCTTACTGCTGAGATCTCCTTACTATGCTAAATGACTGTGAGATCCTGAATCCTAGAAAGCCACCCCCTTTCTAGGACAGGAGAAGTAAGTGGGTTTAATATATTGACACTCCCGAGAGATGTTTGGTGAAATGGCTTTCCACATCGTCCTTCAACATCCACAGTTTGTCACTTGAGTGACTTCAAATTGTGTTAGAGCTTTTGGACCTCAGATACTTTTCCCCAGTGTATACTGAGTTAATGTAAGAACATAGAGATGTGGTTGCCTGTATCTGAAAAAAACATCAAAGCAGGAAATTTATAATCTAATGTAATTGATAGCCCCAGGGACTATAACAAATTGCCGGCAACTAGGAAAGCTAATCATGTAGCTCAGAGCCTAGATTATGTCTTTGGCCTGAAGACTGAAGAACTGGTCTTCAGGACACCAAAAAAGGTTGGCATTTTTGTCTTGGTTTGTCAGATGTAGGCTGAAGACTGACTTTGTCACTTGTGAGAGAGAGGTATAGGTGTCTGGCATGTTTGGTTTGGAAAAGGAAATGTTTTGCAAAGACTAGGGACATTATCTGAAAGAGAAGACAGACTATTCCATTCCCTTTGTGAACATCAAAAGGAAAAGGATGGAAAGGTTTGGTTAGGGCAGTAAGAATTTTTAAAAATTGGGTGGTAGAGCTGGGTGTTCCTTTGCTGCTCAATACTTGCACAATTACTGCATGGCAGGAAAAATGTGTAGAAATATGGGACAAATATAGTCTCTTGTTCCTGGTTATAGCTCCTCTCACCTCTGTGTTGGGTCCATCAGGATTATATTAGATCTCTTATTTCATGAAGGCTAGTCCGGTTCAGGAAGCCTTTAAAGGTGGTCTTTTACATAGTTTCCTTCTTACTCTCCAGCTTCCAAAATCAAGACTCCCTTTACCAGCCACGCTTCTCAGTGTGACGGTGAAGGGGGCCACGCTGAAGTTCAGCACCAGCAAATTAGTGATGGTCCAGAACTCTGAGAGCTTGGTCTTCATCCAGACAGACAAACCCATCTACAAGCCCGGACAGACAGGTACGAGGAAAGGGGTGGAGATTTGCATTTGAAACAACTTTTGTACTAAAACTATTGGATCATGCTGGCTGGACATCAGTTGCTTTCAGTGGGGGTCAGAACTGCAACCTCATGGCTGAGGCTTATGTTTTATTGTTCCATCTAGGGAAAATTTGGGGAATCTTAAGGTGCATGCATGTAGCTGGGGCACCTGCACACTCTCCCTCTCGCACTGTGGGCTCTGTTGGTGTGGTCCATGCAGTTAGGGGGTCTTCATTAAACTCAGAGAAAGAATGGATATTTATCCTATAAAGAACAGGGCCAAAACTCAGACTAAGTCATGAAATAGCTTTCAAAGCAGCATCTGATTTTGCTCAATGAAGACAGAAAGAATTATGTAAGCTATTTATTTCTTCTGGGCCACTGATCTCCTAAATTTGGCCTGGATGAAAACAAATGTCCTAAAAGAGGTACTGAATTCTCTCTCCATCCAGAGCCAACACAAACTTGCAGCCAAGCGCTGAAGTAATTTGTTTGCATTCATCCTTCCTAGGAAGTGAGTCTAGTTATAACAAAATTAGAAGACCCATGTGAATTCTGGCATAAAAATGCCTCATTGCAAAGTAGACAAAGGCAACTTAAATTTAACTTTGGTCCTGATTAATGAGATTCTGATGCCCATGATCAGTAAGATGTTCACACTGCCATGGATTTGCTTTTATCATCATCTTATTCATGTACCCATAGTAGATGGGTAACCTTGTAGCATGACCTAGCATTCTAGTAAATGGAATTTCCTTGGAAGAGAACAGCCCTGTTGTCTGTTATACCATTTGTTTTTGCTACTGATTTTTCTGGTTGCTGGTTGCACTGTGGAACCTCACTGTCTTTCTCCACCAGTCCTGTTCAGAATTGTTTCTCTGGATGAAGAGTTCCGACCTGTGAATGAAATGGTAAGCATGATACTTGTTTTTCTACTTATTTGGCCTTAAGTCAAATGTGGGGAAAGGGAGGAAAAATAGTCTCTGTTGGGGAGAGCTCTCAGTACACTGAGATAACTGTGAAAATTCTGGGTCACCCCAGATCTTTTTAACAGGATCTGTTGTCAAATTTCTGCACAAGGCTGCCTTCTGCATTCTTGGAAAGGTTTGACAAACTGCAAATGGGCAGTGCTGGTGTAAACAGTGAGCAATCTGCCATTCCCACAGTGTACACCTGTTCTTACTCATACTGCAGATCATCCAGAGTTAGTAATTTGTCATTTTAGTTGTCTTTTGTGCCTGAGACAAAGGATTGGCCCCCTCCTCTCTATACCAGGAACTTTTTTCCTTGCCCCATTGGATGATTAGCTTTTACCCTGAAATGCCATCATAACCCTTGTCATTTGACTGCGTTGCTTGCACTCTGTCTAAACATGCTGCTTCCTTTCTTCTTTTTCTAGATTCCACTGGTGTATATTGAGGTACGTACAAACATTTAATTCACATTCACATCTATTGCACCTCAGCCTGGGCAGAATAAACAGTTGCCTCAAGATGATTCTTGTTTATTTTTTGTGTTAAGCCAGTCCATTACATTAATTCAACTGCACAGAATTTTAACTCATATGGTGCCTACCATGTACCTGGGCCCTGGTACAGCTCCTGTCATCCTGTTGTGGACACCCCCTAAAACACTGCTAGTGCCCTCCACTCCTGGCCTGCAGCCTCCTGAAACACAGGGACTGTCCCTCCCCTCACTGCTTTTGCTAGACCTCATTGCAGATTCCCATTGTTCTCACAATCTCCTTGTGATCGCATTATCTGTAGGACCCAAAGAAAAATCGTCTGTACCAGTGGACAAACGTGGAGTTAGACATGGGATTTATACAGCTGTTCTTCAACCTCACCTCTGAACCTATCCAAGGCACCTACAAAGTGGTGGCACAGAAGGCCTCTGGGAAGACAATTCAGCATTCTTTCTCTGTGGAGGAGTATGGTAACTGTCACTGCAGTTTCAAGTTCCTAATAGCTAGTCCCATGGGGCATGAAATCTAAATTGAACAGCATAGCAGATCTGACCAGAATACCCAGCATGGCTGGAAAATTGTTTCTGTGTCCTTTCCCTCCCAAAAATCATCTCTTTAGGACGAGAAGACTCAAAGACTTGAGTGACCTATCTCCAATCCTCGTTAAGCCCCAGACCATGCAGTGCAGCTCTTCTGAACACCCACCTCAGCAAGACTGCTATCAGGAAGAGCAAAGTGCTTGGATCAATCTGTGCTGACAGCCACAAGCCTCACCTCTTTTCAGAGGTGCTTTTAGGCCACAACCTCATCTGCAGTTGGCTACATACCTGTCAACTGTCATGCCATGAGTCTGGATCTAGGCTGAGGCTGTCTAGGCTGTAAATTAAGATCTTTCCTTTTCTCCTTCACAAGCTAAGCCTGTAGCTTGTGTGATGCCTTAGTGCCTTAACCTCCCTTTGGTGCTCTCACCTCTATGCCAGTTCCATCTGCTTGGCTAGAAAGATAGTATCCCAGTACACACCTGTACATGATCACAACCAGCATAGCTTCCCACCCCAGCAAGCCAGCTGCAGCCCTTCTTACATGGTCTGACATGATCTGGCTCATGCAGCAGAGAGGTGTCCTGGAAGATGAGTCTTGAATTCCTTTGACCTCTTCCAATTGCAAGACTGTGCTCTGTCCTGTGCCCTGAATCCCTCCTAGTTCTCCCAAGACAGTCACCATCCACTGCGCCTCCCGCAGCTGGGTTTGGATGGGATGTCACCCTGTGCTATCTCACTGGAGAAGCCAGGTTGTCTTCCTGTTTTGAACATTGATAAGATCTACATGCTTTGGAAATGCAGAGATCAGGCTGCAGTTGCAGCTCTGTATATTTGTGGGAAACTTCTATTGATTTATCTCTTTATTTTACTGTATCCTACTGCTGTGGGACTGATAACCCATGTGTTACCTACGAAGCTGCTGTATTTTAACAGCTGGTGTAATAATCTTGTCCTCTTACCTGGCACAGTGCTTGGCTGAGGGGTTTTCAGTGACTTCAGTGGGATGTGCGGGTGACAGAAGCCTCTAAAATCTGACTGTTTAGATGTAAAAGGGTTTTAGGTCATCTGTGTTTTCCTTTGGTTCTGCTGCAGTTCTGCCAAAATTCGAAGTGACAGTGAAAATGCCCAAGGTGATCAGCATTCTTGATGAGGAGCTGAAGGTGACAGTTTGTGGGCTGTGAGTGTCATTCTTTCAAGTTCTGCTTGGTTTCAATGTTTTCTTCAGTTGCTGCTCAAAGTTCAGTTGGGAGGCTGAGACAGGAGGCTTTATTGTATTTCTCAATCCTTTTGAGGTCCCAGGACCAAACAGACCCTATCTACTCTTAGACAAAAGGCAACAGTTACTGTTTGATGCACTTTGTATGTAACATATAGAAACATATTTTTGATCTGTTTTTTGGGGAGAGTGTTTCTTGCATATTTTCTGAGTTGTGGATTTCACACCAGCTACAGTGCTAGGGAAGAGGTCTTTAGTTCAGTTTACTCAGGAATGATGTTTTAACTGTGTCTTCTGCTTGTTACTGTGGAGAGGAAACCCTAAGGGATGCAGCTGCCCTCTTTCCTTTGGGCCGCCTCATTGGATTCCACCTTGTGATGTTCCATACACTCTGCAGGGAGAGCCATGGCTCGGGCTGAAGAGTGAGAGTAAAGACCCAGTGCTCATACATACACAGACCAGTTCCATCAGAACTGGGTGGTGGGGCAGATGCTTGCAATGTGTTCTCCAGGATGAGGGGGACTCAACAAAATCAGTATTAGAGTATGGTACCAGATTCCTTTCTGCTTTTTATTTCCTATGATGACCCTGTGTGTCCTGTAGGCAGCTCTGGGAAAGAATCCTGGCATCAGTGGGGATGAGCGTGTAATTTTTCTACATCCCTCTTTCATTCCTAATGTCTCTATTTTCCTTTCAATCCTGCCTGCTGGTAGATACACGTTTGGGAAGGCTGTTCCTGGCCTCGTGAACTTCCGTGTCTGCCGGAAGTACGAACATGGTGCCATGTCCTGCTATGGTGAAGAGGACAGAGCAGTGTGTGAGGAGTTCTCTGGACAGGTCAGTCATGATTACTCTGGTGGGTAGAGTTATAGGAGAAAGTGTTGTTTATTGAGCATGCCTTGTAGGCACAGGCTTGCTCTGAGTATGTACAAACACAGTATAAAAGTGTGGTGAGGCACTGGCACAGGTTGCCCAGGGAAGTTGTGGATGCCCCATCCCTGGAAGTGTTCAAGGCCTGGCTGGATGTGGCTTTGAGTGACCTGGTCTGTTGGGAGGTGGCTCTTCCTATGGCAGGGGAATTGGAACTTAGATGGCCTTCAAGGCCCATTTCAACCTAAACCATTCTGTGATTCTATGATTCTGTGAAAATCCATGTATTTTAAGGAAGGCTGAAAAATGAGAGAAGATTGGGTGCAAGATGAAATGTGAAAGGTAAAAATAGGAAGGTCTGTGCAGTAAGAGCAATGTGTGTAAAAGCCAGAATCTGATGGAGAATGAAGACATGAAAGAAATAACAGGTCAGATGGAGCATAGAGAGTATAAGAGCAAAGTGAGATAGAAAAGCCATGAGCAATGAGAACAGAGTTGGAGTTGGCTTACACTGGAGACAGTGTATGGGGTCAGAAGCTCATGTTAGAGGAAGGAAAGGAGCAGAAACCAGAGGAAAGGCTGCTGCATTTTGAGCAAGAAAGAAAGAAATACATGTTTAGCAGCAGTGGTTAAGACAGACAGGAAAAAAAATCACTTTTTTCGCCTTTTAGACTGGCAAGAGGAAAACCGAAAGGGGTTTGGAGCACAGACAGGTGCAACAATACTGGCTTAATTGACAGAAGTTGGAGTAATAGCAATTGTGGAAATATGCCAGGAGAAGAAAGCAAACAGAAGATGTTCTTGTGGTCCCTTGGCTCTGCTACAGCATGATGTCCACAGCTGCCTCTGACACTGCTGTTGTTACCCATGCCAAGAGAAAATATGAACACTACGATGCTAACCTCTGTTCCAGGCATCTCTTCTGTGGAGACTTGCCTTGTACATGAATTTGCTGAAGAGGGGTGACAAGCTTTGGAAATACTTTTCTAGCGGTCATCTGCTTCCTACAAATACACAGGCTTTGGTTTGTGTATCACTCATATGGCTTACACATTTTAAGTAAGCAGTTTTATTTTCTAACATGCGTGGTGCCTGACAAACATTTCTTATGTGACATACATTGACTAATTCCCTATGCACTTGTACCAAGTGTTGGCAGCTTCAAGCTTCACAAACATACACAAAAATCATCTAGTTTGCAAGCTTTTTGCTCTAATGTTGCTGTAAGTACCTCAATATGCTTTTTGCTAAGTTATTTATGTCTTTTTCCAGTTTTGATAAAAACAACAGACGTAGATTATCCTTGAGGTTATGGGATTCTCTTTCAGTTCAGAGCAACACACAGTGATGGATTCATTGAATAAGCGTTGTATAAATGAGAATATAATGGTCTTGTTTGTTTTCCTCCAACAGACAGACATCTATGGCTGCATGTCTGAAGTGGTAAAGACCAAATTATTCCAGCTCAAGAGAAGTGGATATGAGAATAAGCTCCATGTAGAGGCTAAGATTAAAGAGGAGGATACAGGTATGAATCATCTGGATGAAAGAGCCATGTAATGAGCCCAGGAGAGACCAGCAGAGGGGCCTGCCCAGTAGGAATGAGGGATAAAAGCAGATTCTTGCTCTTCTGGAATCTTAGAGTTTTCCTGCCTCTAGTCCAGGACCATCAACAAAATAATTTGTCCAGCAAAGGAGGGTTGGCCTAGAGTAAAATGGATTCTGGTCAGGCAGAGGCAAATTAGTTCTTCATGCTTCTTTCTGCAGGAGTGGAGTTGACTGGGACAAGCTTCTCTGAGATCACAACCACCATCAGCAGAATCATGTTTGTGCTTTCAGATACCCACTACAAGCGAGGAGTCCCCTTCTTTGGGCAGGTAGGGAAACCATGAGAATGGAATGCCACGAGTTCCAAGCAATGATCCTACTGAACCTTCTGGTCAGGTGTATGTCCCAACTCTGCAAGGACACTGGACCTCAGTGCTGCTAAGCCCTGTGGGTCTCCTTTCCTCTGAAGGCTCTCGAACTGGGGAACAGCAGCTGAGAGCACAGCCCTCATTCTGTCCTTGTGCTTCTGCCTCTCCAGTCCACTAAAATTCTGCTTCCACAGTCGCGTGTTTAATTGGAGGCCTCAGGGGTGTGAGTGCATGTCATTCTCCACATCCACTCTGACTCGGAGGCGGAGATAAGAAAGAGGCAAAGAAAAAGTATTCAGAAAGTTTGCAGCTGTCTCTGAAAGAGATCTGCGTAAAGTGCTGTTGAGGCTTCCTTGTCTGACATGGACCCAACATCTTTACCTTGGTGTTCTACCAGTCTGTTCAGGTGGCAGCCATTCCTCTCCTTCTATACTGCACTGGTTTTGCTCCTCCAGGTGAAACTACTGGATGGGTCTAATGCTCCAATTGCCAATGAAACGGTGAGAATTTCTCTTCAAGGAGGACGGGAAGAAAACTATACAACAAACGAAGAGGGCATGGCAGAGTTTGCCCTAAACACTTCCATGTTGGCCTTTGAAAATGTTGGAATTAGGGTAAGCCCTTTGGACAGAGAAGGTAATGAAGCCCCCGATGGGGCTGGAAGGGAAGCTCTAAAGTTTTTCCTATATAAGCAAAAGCAGTTAGATTATTGTTCCTTGTTGCTTTTGTGAACCTTGACACCAGTTTGGTGGAAATAGTCATACAGCAAACTGAGGTTCCAGGTCACAATTGCACTTACCTTGTAAATATTTGATTTCTGCTTGGCAGTTGCAATACAGGGTTAGAAGAAACATCAAGAGATCATAATAGTCCATTCAGCTTCAAGGGATCACCAGCCCTACCTAGTCAGGGGTGGGTCTATCTCCCATCTGCATTTAATTTAGCATTTCAAGTTTTTAAGTACAGCCCTTGGGTTTTTTTTGTTTTGTTTTGTTTTTTCTTTTTTAAATTTTTTTTCCTTTTTCTTGCTGTAAAAAGAGTATGAACCATTCACAGAAATTCTCTCCCAGTTGTGGAATTTGTCTGTCTGGGACAAACAGGTGCTGCTGAGCATCTTTTTGTTATGCAGTTTCTTGTGTAATATGCATATTTCACAATATCACATCCTGGACTAGAGGACAATATTTGTGTCTAGAATTATATTTGCTCTTCTCCCTGCAATTCCCTTGTCACAGACTAAAATGATTAAAAATTTTCCAGAAGTTACTACTAGATGCTTGAATTTTTCAGATTTTTGCAGGATAAAGAAAAGGCAAGAATTCCCAAGTATAATGAGAAAGATAAAGAAAAAAGGGCACGTGAGGCACACCAAATGCTGAAATAGTACCCTTCTAAATGTGAAGTATCTTCCCCTTGCTCTCATTTTTAAGAGGACCTGGACTCTCTCAGCTCCTAAACTTCTATTCGATTTAGGTTTTGGATTATTAGGTGGAGATTATCCTCCTTTTCTATGGCATCTGTAGGCATATTGTGGCACTGGTAATATCTGAACTGAACAGCGCTATCCCTTCTTCAGTGCCAATGATACGGAAAGAAATGAAAATTCGCCTTTTATCCCTTTAGACTAAATAGAATATTAGAGTGGGCAAGGCATTAGTGTAAATGGCCCTTAAAGTGACCCTCACTGTAAACAAAAATCTGATATGATTCAGCTTGTTTGACACAAACTCCAGCTTCTCTGGAAGTGAGATCATTCCCAGTGATTTGCTAAAGATACCACCATCCTGTCTTGCACCTTCCAAACTCATGTGTTGGGTTTTGTTTTTTTTTTTATTTTGTAGATTTCTTTGTTAGTTCAGTACCAAAAAATACTAAAACTTTAATATTAGGCCATGAATTTTTGTCTCCAGTTTGGCCACATGTGTTTGAGGATCTATGTATGTATTTTCTCCTTTTCCAGGCAGTTCATAAACCAAACATCTTCTGCTATGAACGTTCCTGGGTTGTTCCGTATTATGGAGAAAGCTATCTCCAACTAAAGCGCTTTTACTCTCCCAGTAATAGCTTCCTTAAAATTGAGCCCAAGTCCAAGCCACTAAGCTGTGGCTCCTCCACAGAGATCCGAGTACATTATATCCTTACTCCAGAGGCTGTAGGAGAGCAGAAGAAAATCACCTTTTACTACCTGGTAAGTTTGCACCTGCCATACAGTGAGGTAGTCACTGGCAATTATAGGGGGATTGAAAATAGAAGTTGTGGTTTTTGGCAGCAGGCTTTAAACACTTTCTTGTCATCCTTCATATGTTCTTTAGAAACAAAAAGGAGGGTCTGAGTCGGGAGTAAAAAAGTCAGGATGTCCCTGTGCCCTCTGGATGAGCACTGGGATTTTGCTACCGGGAGGCAGAGAGCTGGGTGTGAGCAGCAGACATACAGCTCGGTTGCTCTCCTTGCAGGGTGCCCCACTTTAAGGTTTGGCTAATGCAAAACTTCAGTCACAACAAAGTTTCTCCTTCCGTTCAGGTGATGGCCAAGGGAAACATTAAGCGAGGAGGCACTCACATTCTGGATTTGGACCAGGAAAGTGGTGAGTTCCTCTCCCCTACCAAATTGTCACTCTTATGGGAGGCTAGGCAACTGTGGCAGACATACACTCTGCTTCCGTGTAAATGCAGGGATCGACATCTGCATGTCCTCTAGGATCTGGGAAGAGTCTGACCTTTATTTTCTCTGCCTTTAGGCTTTTCACAGATTTGCTCTAATCCCCTGTGCCACTACCTTTCTCCTGACACTGCATTTTCTGGGGCTCCAGTACTCTTTGGAGATAGATCTGATGGTCTGTTTTTAGAAGTTGAAGCAAAATTCAGCATACTTATGCGCTGGAAAACAAGCCTTTTCAGTCAGACAGGGAGACTTACATGTCTCTATGAGCACCAACTCATCTCACTTGGGTGCCTGGAATTTCATAATGTCTAGGATAAAGTTCAGCATAAAGTCAAACCTAGAATTTTGGCTGCTCCGAGAGAAACTTTTTTGCACCTTAACTTTTTGCCACTGTTTTGTTTGCTAGACAATGGTGTCTTCTCACTACAGCTGTCTGTACAAGCTGATATTGCTCCAGTGGCCCAAGTGCTTGTCTACACCACGGTCCCCAGCAGGGAGGTGATTGCTGATTCAGCCAAGTTCTACACAGAATTATGTTTCAACAATAAGGTAAGTGTCCACTTCCTGAGGGAGCAGCCACCAGACTGCAGTGTGGTCAAGATCACTCATTTAGATTAAGCCTGGTTAAGCTAATTTCTTTAGATGCACTAACACTGGACAAGCTACGTATCAATTGTTGTAGGTAGCTTCACTGCTTACTGGTTTGTGCTAGCCCAGAGGACATCAACTTCTGGGAGAAAAGTGCTAGCAGGGGCTACGCTGATAAAACCCCCTTTAGCAGCTAGTCAAAGCTCCTAATCCGACACACGGTCCTGGCTCAGAAAAAGAGACCAACCTGAAAAATTCCTGTCAGGACTTAAGGATACTATACAGGACTGTGCTGAAGACAGTCCCTTGTCCTTCTAAACTCAAAGCTGAATGAGTTCTTGAGACCTGTGTCACTGTAGGAGCTTGGTCACCTGAATTTTTATCATATTAAACACTATATTATGCAGTGCATGAAGGTCTGGGTGCAAGCCAGGTGTCAAATGATTTACATCAGTAGATACTACTTTCTTCTCTGAAAGCGTGTTGGATCCAAATCTGTTGTCAGACCAGACAGGACAGGCTTAGGACTATCTCTGTGCTATACAGTTTTCCTAGTTACAAGCTTGCTACAGTCCTTTTTCTGCCTGAAGAACATTGTTTTTGCAGTCTCAAGAGCCCACCCTGGGAGAGATGGAAGGTGTCAGCAGATGGCATGCTGTGTTCTGGTTGGGACATGAGGGAGACTGGCAGCTGATGCTGCTTTGTCAGGCAACACATTGAGGATGCTTTGAGCACTGCTTGCTCGGGGAGGATTTGTAGTGCTGAGGAAAGAGAAGATTTATGCAGGTCAGCCATCTTATTATAAAATTGTGTGAGATGGTGGTGACAACTTTTGCTAGCAAGAACTTCCAGGGCAGAGGTAGGTAGGGCATTGTTAGAGTTGTGAGTTAGGTTTTGGAGAAGGCACAGAAGTCTGGAAAGCCTAGCCAGCAGGTGAGCACTTCAGAATCATTACCACCCAAGAGATATTGCAATATTTCTCCAGGGAATCACTGCTTCTCATTTTACCAAAGAATCTGCTAAGCAAGGTCTTTGCAAGCTGGTTTTCTCTCCACATACAGTTTCTGGGTGCAGTACAGTGACTGGTCCTGGTTCAAGGACATGCTCCACTGACTGATCACATCCAGCCCCTATGTGGGATTGCCTCATCACATTCACAATGACCGTAAAACCCGAAACCACCTTAAAAGTTTTATGAGCAATTGTGATGCTTGAAGTTGCCAAGAACTCTTGGTGCTGATTCCTCTGGCACTGCCGGAAGAGAACAGTAGCACAGAGGAAGGGTAGAGGGAGGTGTGCATGCATATGGGGGCCTTGTAAAGTTAGAACTGAATGCACTCAACTGGTAGGAAAAGTCCTGCAAGAGTAGGGCATCTGTGATGTAGCTTTTCCTATGGTTACAGGTGGACTTAAGCTTCTCCCCTTCGGAAGGCCTGCCTTCCTCAGATGCTCACTTGCAGTTCCGAGCCTCCCCGAACTCCCTCTGTGCTGTGCGTGCTGTGGACAAGAGTGTTCTCCTCATGAAGCCAGAAGCTGACCTGTCACCCACCTCTGTAAGTTCTTGGTCTGTGGAACAAGTTGGAGCCTGGTCAGAGCAAGTGCAGCCAGTGCTGGAGCGGAAACAGGGAACAGTTCCTCTTGTCAGAGCTGACACAGGGAAGCTCCCCTGTGCTGTTTCTCATCTTCCTCCAGTGGGCAAAAAGATGAGAACTGGGCAGCAGTTGTTTCTTAGCGGTTTTGTGTGATTTTATGGATGGGAATTAGAAAGATCTTTTAAGGGACCTGCTTATCTTGGCCAGAGCCAAACACTGTTGTGTGTTTGATGATAATTTTTCACTTATTATCCTCATCCATGGATTAATTTTCTTGGGGTGGCATCTGGAAGTGTGAAAGAGTTTATTTGCCTTTTGCCAAGAAGAAAATGACAGTCCCTGAGTAGGGACAAATTATTACAGATGTTTTGGCCAATGTAATTTTTAACGTATTTGAGCCATAATAACCAGAGTAACATGCAGAGCATAAAAAAAGAGACAATATCTCCAAATTTGGATCCCTTTTTTGATTCCCAAGCTCTTATTGCTCCCAGCACAGGGAGGACCATGGCAATGTGAATGTATGTGCTGGTGATGTGACTGTTAGCAGTGCTTGCATCCAGCTCCCTCAGTTGTGTTTCGTAACAATGGACACTAAAATGCCAAATACTCTGTCTCTTTCTGCCTAGGTGTATGACTTACTTCCAGTGAAGGAACTCCATGGCTATATCTATGGTTCAAACGTACCCTTGGAGGAGCCCATGTGGAATTGCATGACCGTGGAGCCAATAGTACGGGATGGGATCACCTATGTTCCAATAATGGGGGTGAATGAAGAGGACACTTACAGCATCCTAAAGGTATAGCCCCCCAGCATGGTTAGGGAGTGGAGTGCGACAATGATTGAGAATGCTTAAGCCTTCTGTGGCATCATGAAACTTAACAAGGGAAGGGTTTGTGCATCTGAATTATCTGACACTTCTTTCTATCCAGAGGCACATTCAGTGAGGGTCATAAGCTTTACTTGTCTTGCCAGATATGCTTTGCACTTGGTGGAAAAGGGATCAGTCTCAAAGTTTTCTTACAGGAAAAGCTTTTAGGCTGACTTGAAGTGAGGTTCTAATTGGAGGTAAATGGTCCCATGCCATTACAGTTACCTTGAAAAAATCAGTATGTCCTTGAGCTGCATTGTAGCCACAGCGTTTCATTCCAGAGAGAAAACTGACTATCTACTTCCTGGCTAATCCTGACCACTAGGCTGAAATTGGACTGGAACCAGTATCCTGGAAACAGAGGGGCTATATCCTTTTGTCTCTCTGAGCCGCCCAGGCACTCAGACCCAAGGATCGGGGGATCATCTCAAGGTCCAATCCACACACAGCAACAACTCTTCCATTTTGAGACAATAAAATGCCACTGTCAGGTCTGCTGTGTAAACCTCAACAGGATTCAGTAATAGAAAAACGTGTTTGGTTTCTCTCCCTTAGGAAATGGGTTTAAAGGTTTTCACAAATACCAACGTGAGGAAACCTTGGTTTTGCAGCCCTAGTAATCACATGTATCCCGGCCATCCATCAGCTGGCATAGGAGCACCTGCAGCCATGGCTGCGCCACCCATGTATGCGATGAGGACAAGCGGTAAAGGAACTTGGTTTTGTTATCACTTCTGTTCTGAACAGAGATCTTGTTTGTATTTTGGAGTGAATACTTAAACAAAAGCTGGGGTTGTGAATTGAAACCTTGGAAGTCGTACTGAGCTGATGGGTTTGCAGATTTCAACTTCTGAATGGGTTGTGTGGGTCTACAGACAAGCTTTGGTAACTCCACATTAGAAATCAGCAGAATGAGACCGCGTTCAAAGACTGGCAGAGCAGAGGATATTATTCTGCTGATAAATTCTCTGTTCATTAGGTTTTTACAGTAGACTTCTATTCCTAGATTATTGCTTACAGAGTCTCCAATACCATTTTCAGGCTGTTCTCACCGACTCAGCCAGTTTTATGTATGGTCAAAACCATGAAGTGGGTGACAAATTTTTAAGTGATGAGTTGGTAGACTTTGGGAGCTTAGCATGGTAAGATACGTATGGTGGAAGTCCGGTCTGAAATGGACCCATCCTATTATTCTATTTTTAAGAGCTATCTCAACTCTTACACTGTAACTGTTTGGGCAAAAGGTTTGGCCTTATCATCCTTCAGTCTCCTATTAAGGAAAATATCTTAGAAATTATAAGTTATTCTAGCTGGATACCTGATTCGGAGAGTTTTCCCTTGGCACTAGAACCTGTGCTTTTGTACGTGTCCAGTTTAAAAACAATTTCAACTTCTGACAGAAGTTGCTAAGATGCAGGATAGATACCTTTAATTATTTTAAACTGAAATAATCAGCAGTAAGAAGACTGAAATACCACAACAGACAAACACAAGCTAGCCACCTGCCACTTTTGCCAGGAGCAATGTGATATAGCTCTGATAGCATCTTTCACCTGTCCTTGAGACCTTCTCAGGCTCTGGAGATGCCTGTTGCATAGTTAGTGTGAATACTTGTTAGCTACTCAATTGTTATCCAAATGCAGAAATTCAATTAGCCAAAGTAAAGATGATGAAAATTAGAATTTCCTTAAGAAATTTTCTTCTTTTTCAGCTTGGATGCATTTCTCTTTCTGTTTATGAAAGCCAAGCAAACCAAGTCCCACCCACTCATCTTTGTTTTCCAGTTATTGAAAAGTAAAGTAAAACAAAATGTTTAACAAATTTAATCCCAAACACAGAATATTTTATAGGGAATAATTTTTGTATGTGAAAACTTTGTTTTAGTCAAAATCGCTTCCCATATTCCACCTGCGTGTTTTTATTTGGAGCATTTTCAGCCTAGTTCTTGAGGAGGCCATAGCTTTGACAGGAAGGCGATACTTTGAGTCACAATGACCCTGCAGAAAACACTTCAACAGAGGGATGTTCCATTGCTAGCTGGCCTGATTAGGATGGAGAAGAACATCACATCAAGGCTGTACCTGAAAGAGAAAAGGGTGCTTGCATAGAAGTTCCTAAATAGGTTTTTGCTCTAAATCCTTTTTTTTTTAAGCTTGTAAAGTGCTGCCTTCCAAATTTTGAGGTCTGCTGGAGACCAGCAAAAAATAATGGAAGGCTAGCTCCCCTTGCTAAAAAGCCCTGGCCCTGAAACTCCACTGCTATTGCTAACATAGCTCACTACAGCCAGAAGCATCTGCTTCTGGTTGCCACATAGATTGACACTTTCTCAGACTGAAGCATGATGCTAATATAGGTCTTGCTTGTTTGGAATTATCAATAGTTGATTTCTTTTCCATATCACTGCATTCAGGCGTTCTGGCGGATAGATTTTCTGAGCAGTTAAGCACTCCTGAAGAGGTGACAGAGACAGTCCGAAAGTATTTCCCAGAAACCTGGATTTGGAGTTTAGTACCTATAAGGTGAGTACCTTGGGCTAGTTCATTCCTTTTTAATAAAACTGGGTTTATACAGTAAAAACATGAATCCCAAAGTGTTTGTCCTTCACTGTGTGCAGAGGTCACTTGGCAATCCTCTGAGGTGAAATTACTTTCAGCCGTTGTTAGGTTTGTCCAAAGAGTGGACTGGAAGAAGATGTACAGTGGTCCTACAGTAGCAAATGTACTGTGCCCCATCATTCACACAGCAAATACTGTTCAGTAGGCCAAAATGGGTACAGCTAGTCACCAAAATGCTGTAAAACTCATCTGTCCTTGCTGTCTCTGCTTTACCAGCTCTGAGGGAAAAGCTGATCTAGAAGTGACCATCCCTGACACCATCACTGAGTGGAAAGCCAATGCATTTTGCACTTCGGCAGACACGGGCTTTGGCCTGTCCCCAACAGTGTCCCTCAGAGCCTTCCAGCCCTTCTTTGTCGAGCTCACCATGCCCTACTCTGTAGTGCGTGGGGAGTCCTTCACGCTGAAAGCCACTGTTTTCAACTACCTGCCCGCCTGCATCAGGGTAAGGGAGGTTTAACTTATTCTCTGTAGCTGTGTACATTCTTGGGCACCCCTTGCCTTCACCTAGCCTTCTTACCTTATCTCTCAGTAGCCCTAGACCCTTTGCCCCTGACATTTTATGTTATTTCTCCTGTATACTCCAAATGCAGAACCCACAACTCCAGTTCCCTCCTCCTTTGCCACTGAAGAAACAGCTATTGCTATGGCTTCTTAGCTCCCTGAATCTTATGATCAGCCTTTCTTGATTGCACCTCTCTCTACAACTGACAGGTCAGTGTGACTCTGGCTCAGTCTACTCATTTCCGGGCTACTCTGGTGGAAAAGGAGAAAGAATCTCATTGTCTCTGTGAGAACGTGAGGAAAACCGTGGCTTGGCTGGTGACTCCCAAATCTCTAGGTAAAGGTCTCACTCAGGGTGCTGAAAACTGCAGGAAGGGTTTCTTTGTGCTGTTCTCCCTGTTCAGTATTCGGTGTTAGAGCAACGTTTTCCTTGGAAGCACTTCAGTTGAGTGTGTCTGATCTGGGGGGCAAAGTGTTATTTGGGAGGCAAGGACTGGGGGATTCATAGTGTCCAACTCTGTGTCTGGCATCACATGCAGTACCATCAAGCCTTACAGCCCTTGGACAGCATCTCCTGAAGCCAGAGATGTTGCTGGCCAGCAGAGATGTTCTGTTAGCTCCACTCCCCACAGAGATTAGATGTCTTCCCCATGGGATCTTCACACTTTGTTTTCACTGTTGGTGTGGTAGCAGCTGTGGTGTGCATGCAGGGCAGCAGTGTGCTGAACAGCAGTGGGGCTGGTCACACTCAGTACTGTGGTGTTCTGGAAAAGAGTCCCCAAAACAGAGTCACCTTTCAATGACAGCACAGCTCGTGTGGCTTCTGGTATAGAGAGCTTGGTTTTTGTGGGAAAGAAGCAGGGCCCAGCTGTGACAGAAATCTCCATCCATGAGCCTGCAAGCTGAAACTCCTGAAAGCAGCAGTGAATCCCACTGCCTGGCTCTGCCTGACAGGACTGACTGACCCCTGTTTCCTCCAGGGCAGGTGGAGTTCTCAGTGACCACTGAGGCCCTACAGAACCAGCAGCCCTGTGGGAACGCCATTGTGGAGACCCCTGAGAAAGGGCGGAAGGACACGGTCATCAGACAGCTGCTGGTGGAGGTATGTGGGCTGTGAGAAGGGAGGACTGACCTTTCCTACGGGCTACAGCTTACACTGTGATACAACTGGATGGGATGCTAGATAATCTCATCTTGCTCCCTTTCTTGTTAAAGGTTGGACCAGACAATCTTTTAAGATCCCTTCTAACCTGGTCTGTTCTAAGATTTTATGGGATCACTATGCAGCATGGCAATATGATGGTCTTAAATCATCTTTGTACTTTGGCAGGGCTGCATAAAGACTTCAGCTTAATAGCATGCCTTGTGTCTCCTGGTACAATAAACTTTCCTTGTCTTCTACTGTAACAGGACTCCTACTGCAATCTGTCCTTCCCTTTAGCTCCCACCTGTCACCTGCTGTTTCAATACACTGTCTTTACAGCCTCTCTCCTTCTTTAGACAAACCCCCAGTAAATGTGCCAGTCAGCACATGCTGCCTCTCAGCTAATTGAGTGGCCAAGCAAACTGCCTCTTAAGCTGAGTGTTTTGCAGTTATGGTTTGGTAACACAGACTGGCACCAGGATGAAGGTGAGGGATTCAGAGGCACCTATGGGAATTCAATGACTGTAGAGAAATCCCTAAACTCCACACGAAAACATGTTGAAATTTTACAGCTTACCCATTTCCTGTGGCAGGAAGAGTTGCTGATGTGATGTGGAACACAAGGAAGTACTGTGTGGCAGTACTGGATACCCTTCATAGGAAATTGTTAGTTTATCATATACTGGGAGTGGTAATCTGGCAGTTAGATTCTATGTTCTGAGCTTTCCCCTATATCATAAAACCCCCTAATGTTTGCCCGCTATGTCATATGCTATCAGTATTTCACCAGATATTACAGTGTACAACATCTTCCTTTGCTATTGTTAACATACACCTTTTTTTTCCCTAAAGCATCTGCAGCATTACAATAAATAGCACTGCAGACATCTCTTCAGCACAGCTCTCTGTAATGCTGCAGTCCCTTTATCTCAAAGACGTTAAGTGTCTCGCACTGTGAGCAATAGTTGCAGGTCATCCATTTGATGGTCCTGCAGTGGTTTCCTCTCCTTTTCCTGTCCTTCCTTCACATACAACACCAGTCACTTAGGATCACGTTTCTTTTATTTGCTTAAATTATTTCAGAGCTTTGTATTTCAGGGAATGTTTGTGACGGCTTCTCCTTCTTCAGTTCCCACACTTTTCTTTTTACATATCCCTCTGTCCTTGTGAGGATTCCTGTCTGTATTTCCTGTTCCACTAATTTCTCACCTGTCTTGTTTTCCTTCATCCCATCCAAGCCTGAAGGAGTTGAGAAGGAAACAACCCAGAATTCTGTGCTCTGTGTAAAAGGTAAAGCCCACTCTTCCCACGCTCTATATTTGTTCCTGTGTGGTTTGATGGGTGGGATGTTGGAGGCCTGCCTCTGTCATACTCCATGTAGTCTGACATTTTTGGGTAATCAAAACATGCCACATCAGTTGGGAGTTTGAGACATAAGACAGAAGAAAGTTCTAAAGTATTGACCATTCTGCCTAAGCATCAGGGTATGAGCTAGTACAGATTTAGCATGAATGTTTGTACCCCTGCTCACTTGAGTTCTGGCGCTGGAGTTACAAGTGCTCTTGTTTTCTTGCACACTCAGGAGAAAGTTGTAGACACACGATCTGCAGTGCCCAAAAGTGCCTGGGAGTGATTTCACGCAGAGATTGTGTTACAGCCAGGGAAATATGAAGTAACTGAAATCAGGGCATTTCTAATAGGAAGAATTCCTGTTGTTTCACTGAAGCCCCCTCCCCTTCCATTAGCCATTTCTTGGAACTGCACTGAAGCTGTTCGGGTCTTGTTTCTTTCTCAGGAGTGCCTGTGAAAGAGGAGTTTTCCCTGCTCCTACCTGAAAATGTGGTACAAGGTTCAGGCAGAGCATATGTCTCAGTGCTGGGTGAGTTAACAGCCTGACAGAAGAACCATGTGCTGTTTCTGGCTCTTTGTGTTGACCTACCTCATAGCTTTTTCTCCTGGTTTCTAGCACAGCTCATTCTTGTCTTACATCTCTTCTGTCTTGAGCACTTTCCCTTCTGTTTGTGCTATTCCTTTCCCCTTTCTGCATGCCTTTTTTCTGTCTTCTCACAATGCCCTAACCTTTCTATCATTTCCCTCTTTTCTTTTTCTCTGCTGTTCTGTGTTTTGTTCCAGGATCTTTATCAATCCAGGTTATTTTATGTTCTTCTCTGATACCTCCTACATCTGTTGTTCAGTAGCTTCCTCTGATTCTGATAGCCAGCCCTAAATATTGTTAACATCCCTCTGGTATCTCCTGCTCCCCAGGTGACATCATGGGCACCGCCATGCAGAACCTGCACCAGCTCCTCCAGATGCCCTTTGGCTGTGGGGAGCAGAACATGGTCCTGTTTGCACCCAACATCTACGTCCTGGACTATCTGAACAAGACAGGGCAGCTGAATGAGGAGATCAAATCCAAGGCCACTGGATACTTAGTGAGCGGTGAGCTGGGACATGGCTTTTGCTTCTGCTTTGGCTTTCTTCTAGATCCTGCCTGGAGTGGGTCTGTCAAATGCTGGCCAGATGTTGAAAGAGGTCTTCTCCCATAGACAGATGGTCTCTGCTGTATGCCTGAGGGGGCCCTTTGCTGCTTTTTTCTTTATTATTTTCTGTTGCTTAAGCATTACTGTGCCTGATCATTGCAAGCACTTTTCTCATGGGGTGGCAATGCAGTGCATTCATTGTCATTAACAGGTCCTGCCGTCTTTCTGAAGAAAGGCAGGTGTTGCTTTTCCTCAGGCACTACACACAACGCACGGAGGTGGGGGTGTACCAGTACTTCATATTGGTTAGGATAGGACTGACCTATGCCTCTCTCATTTGCCTTTGCTGATGGAACTATTTTTCTATTTCCCCATCCCTCAGCAGACTCTGAATCTTGCTTTATCTTTCCATTGCAGGTTATCAGAGGCAGCTGAACTACAAGCACCAAGATGGCTCTTACAGTACCTTTGGACCACGTTATGGCCAACCAGGGAATACCTGGTGAGATTTCAATGCCACCTATGCCTCTCCAATATGCTCCTCTTTCTCACCCACATATTTATAATAAATACTGCCTGACAGTAAATAGGAAATGCTGTTGTAGACCAGCAGGTTTTCCAGAGCTGGTGTGGTCCCTATGCTGCCTCCTTCTTAATAAATAGGCTACATCAGCCAGCTATATGGCAGAAGTACTTCCTCCCACCAGCAGCTCCAAGGACCGAGACAGACAAAAAGGCAATGGAGATAAACTAGGGAAGAAGGGAGCAGGAATTTAACACCCTGACTGAAGAAGGCTGAAGAGTTGCAGTGGCAGCTCTTCCAGACTAGCATCTGCTGAGAAGTCTGCTGGAAAAGATGGTTCCATATGGAAACATATGAGGAAACACAAGTGGAAAGGTTGATAATCCAAGAGCAGTGCTGAATGTTTCTTTTCAAGTGTTTGTATGCTACTAAGCAAAGACAGACTGGAGGAGCATGTGTGTTGCCATTTTGACTTACTGAAAAGTTTTGACTTGCTCCTCTATGTCATTGTCATGCGTTTTCAATTTTAAGTAAGGATAAGAATGGAAGAACTCATCACCCTCAGTTTACTTTTAGTTTCTGAAATGGTAGTTGGCTTTTGACAGCATGTTGTCTTCTTACCACATGCCTGCTTCTTTTCCATAACTGCTTGCAACAGCTTTTGACAAAAACTCTTTTAACATGTTCTGCTTTACTTTACAATTCTAGGGGAGTTCTGGGAAACCCATGAAGCATGGATTTACAGTTTAAGAGTTCTACCAGCAGACCATGAGCTAGTGGGAATTTAATTATTCTTCCCTGTTATTTTGAGTACTACTGTTATGCATATTTAGCTAATTGGCATGCAATTGTCTACATTTTTCAAAGAGTTTTTTTTAGAGACAGATCAACAATCATTGTCCTTCAAACTGTAGCCTCAACACAAAGGGATCACAGGGTTTCTTGAGCCAAGTGAGACACAAAAATGAGAGACAAAAATCAAGGTGGAAAGCAGTTTTTTGACAGAATTTTTTGAGGTGAGATTATAATATACATAAGGTCTGACTAATTGGCCTGCAGTTCCCCGGGTCGTCTTGCCTGTTTCCAGACAGGTGAAGTGCACTTGGGCCCTGTCAAATGAGATGGGCAATAGACCTCCTGCTCAGGCCCTATCTTTTTCTCCCTTTCAGGCTCACAGCCTTTGTCCTCAAGTCCTTTGCCCAGGCCCGGCATCACATCTTCATAGAGGAGAAGCACATCCAGGATGCTTTGAACTGGCTGTCCTACAAACAGAAGGAGAATGGCTGTTTCCAGAGTTCTGGGACACTCCTGAACAATGCTATGAAGGTAACAAGTCTCCCTGGTTGTTTCTTTGTGAAGCTAGAACTTGGCCATAAGTCAGATGGGGCCAATCGAACTTCTTGAGCACATAGGCAGATGGGATATTCCCATGCCAATGGCAAACACTGGGGAGGGAGCCACCCACCATTCTGTACTTATTGGTGATACCTTCACATCAGCTGCAAGAGGAAGGAGGCAAGCTCACGGTCTGCAATGCAGAATGGTGTATGCCCACTGGAGTGGGAGAAAAGACTGAAGATATGAAGCTGGGTGGGGTCAGCATCTACCTTTGTGTTTCCCTGCAGGGTGGAGTGGACAACGAGGTCACGCTGACAGCCTACATCACTGTCGCGTTGCTGGAGATTCCCCTGCCCGTCACCGTATGTGTCTGCATCCTAACTTGAGCCAGTTGTGCTGTGCCAGTCTATGGCAACACAGTGCTGACCAGAATTTGCTCCAGACTGGAAAAATGACTTGGTTGTTGAGCTCTGTGATATAAGAATTATGCAGCGTCAATTTTGTTATATGTAGGAGACACTGCACCCTACTTGTTTCTAGATCTCCTTCTGGCAGTCCCCTCCTGAAAGTTCAGTAGAATGATGTGCTTTTAGTAAAGCAAAAATCTCATTTCCCCCCAGCCTTCTAAGTACTGGCTTTCCCTCCCCAGCACTCAGTGGTGCGGAATG
>VZTD01002941.1:0-66532 GCA_013397725.1 Rhagologus leucostigma
TTGATGGGCAGTCTGACTTGCCTTTGGGGCTTCACTGCTGTAGTCTGGCAGTATGAAAACTGAGCGACTTCTACCTGTGCTGCTCTTCCTCCAGCTGCAGTGCAGACACCGCTCACGTTGTGATGTTATCCAGAGATACTCTTGGCTTCATGCTCTGGCCTGGCTCCCTGTTCAGGACAAGGCCTAAAGCAGCTCTAAAGAGGTCAGTTAGCTCCTGCCTGAGATGGTTTTCTTTAGTGCTCTCTACAGAGAGCACTCCACTCTACTCTTGAGCACTCCACCTTAGCTCTATCTCTTCTCAGTGGTCAGCAGAAGCCATCGCTCATCCAGGTAGGCAGCCTGGCTGGTGGATTCTGCAAGCCCTTCCCCCCGCAGGTCCTGCCCTGCATCCCCTGGGGTGGAGCAGTGGGCAGGGGAGCTCTCCAGCATAAAATTCTTGCTGCGGGAAGTGCTGATGATGCGAGGTGGCAGGAGGATATTGATAACAGTCTGGAGCAGCAGCAGGACCTCAGGCTGCTCCAGCCAGGGGCTGTCTGAGATACATTGGGAGGGGAAAGAGAGAGAAAGATCAGGCTACATCCCATCACAGACACCCAAAAGATCCAGACTCTGTTCAGTTCCAAAATCGGGTGCATCTCAAATGTCCCCTAAGTAAAAACTCCGTCCCCCACACCTTGTTATGCTGCTTCTCCTCCTGCAAGCAAAGGCAAAGTTTATTTTAGCACCAACACAAACACACATGAACACAGAGCCTCACAGCACAAAGAAATGTCCCATTCAGTGGTCTCATTTCCTTTTGGCATTTGCCTCTCCCTTTACTCTTTGCTTTCATTTAGGGATTTACCAGTGAAGACCCTCTATAGCAGAAAGCAAGGAGCAGGACTTGTGCAAGACAAGTGGCATGGATTGGGCAAACTGTGATCCAGAGGGGCACACAATTTCTGTGACCTCTGCTCCCCTCTGTGACTTCTGCTACAAGAAATTTGTCCTGCCCTGCACTCCAGTTTCAAAAGCAGGAGCACATCTGTGTAAGACCTGACTCAAGAACCAAGGCACAGCTGAAATAAAGAGAAGAAATAACAACTACTCCCAGTGGGGCTCTTTTCAGTCTCAGACCCAAAGGGCACTTAGCTGACATACTGCCAGTGACAGAAAACCAAATTAAAAAATAATAATAAAATACAGAGAGCAGGGAAAGTACAAACATCAGTTGTCAGAAAAGAGGGACAAAAATTCTTTTTGTTAAATTAGTCAGACCTTTGCTTCCAGATCCTACTGTGAGCACAAATGGAATCAGTAGGTTTAAAAGCATTCCTTCCCTTCTTTCCTGATTGGTGAATGGGGAGACGACATGGCTTAGGGGGAAATCTTCTTTCAAAGCCTGTGCAGTAATAATAAAAAAGGATTAAACGATTTCATTAGCAGGTCACACACACAAGTCACTGCAGGGAATGACGATCCCCTGGCCACCCTGTTCACACAGTACAACACCAGCATTGATGACCTGATTCGGCATTGACTGAATGAGATGCCCTCAGAACACTCACTCAGGAATAAAAGGAATTCACAGAGTAACATAGGGATCACCTGCTCTTGTCATACCCAAATGTAAGAAGCCCAGACTCTTAACTCCTAAATATCATTTAACAAAATCAGATGTATCCCACAGGAGTCAGCTGAGTGTTAGTCCTAAGCTCTGCACTGCTGTGAATGGTATCAGGATCTGACACAGACTATAGAGAATAAAAAAAGGAACAGAGGAAACTGCACAAATGACATTATCTAAATATTCTCCTGTCCGAACGTGGAGGTTATTCCCAAACATATTTTTGTTCTGCCTCACTTTGTGCTAGCCTGTCATCCTCGCTAACACAAAGAATGAATGCCTGAAAAATAAACAAAATGGATGCTTGCTTTTTGACACACAGTCAAGCTTAAATTGAAAGGTCTCTCACCTTTTTTTAGAGGAGGTAATTCAAAAGGCTGTCACTAAAACCTTTGCTCATTTACAACATCCCAGTTGCTACAGACTTAGCTGTGAAATGCAACTGAACCTTGCAACTCCTCAAGCTTGCAGACCTGGGCTGAGAAATTCTAGGAGATGTTTTCTGATGGGGTGTGAAGTACTTCTATTTTGTATTCTGCTGCAAGTATTGGGAATTATGACTCGTGTTTTTCCTGACATGTTCATGTTCGGTTTTCATTACATTTAAGCCCACAAACAGTGAACAGGGAGAAGAAGATAATAAAAGTAAAAGTTCCCAATAATTTTTAAAAAATATATTAATTTGGTATCTGTTTTTTTTTAATATATAATATTTCACAGCAGGTGAAAGTGGCTTTTTTTTTTTTTGGTTAAAGAACCATTACCTCAGAGCTGGAAGAAATCTGTTCTCTTTCTGTGTCAGTTTGTACCAAAAAATCCTTTTGTGCCTCATGCTCTTTGACATGGGACAGCTTTGTGTGTTGGTCCCGGTAAGCCTTCCTTCCCAAGCCATCCTGCTGCTCAGAAATACCTGCCTAAGGATTCAACTGGATGTACCAATGCATATTTAAAAATGCAAGTTGGAGCTAGATTAGCTTTGGTCACCATTCAGACTAATTTCATGCCAGTGGGGAAGGAAAGGGACACAGAGGCAGAAAGACTCTGTAGAAAGTTATAGTGCTGCTATGAGAAAGGAATAGTGGTGAAAAATCTCTAAAAAGTCTGGAACTTTTTTTTTAATTCTGGCAACAAGGATACCATTGCGTCACCAGCTGAAAAGCCAAGTTGCCCTGTTTTTTCTGCTGGCACACTGTGTGACGAGCTCAGGCAAGAGCAGAAGAGCACAAACTCCACACTCAGTACACATATGGTGCCACAGGAAGACAGGAAAGTTTGCATGGATGTAACCCAAGCCAGGGCCCATCTTCCTGTGGCAGAAGTCTTACGCTAATTCCTTAGATCCTGCAGCAAATCCTAAACTGCTTGTCAGAGCCTTAAACAGCATCCATCAGCCAAACTCCCTGGACTTCAGTGGCAGAGCTAAGCTGATGGATGCTTTCTGTGGACTTGGCCCCAGCAGATGAATTCTGAGCTCAGTTCCAGCCTTCAGAAAGGAGGAAGAATTTACATGTTGCTTCTCAATTTTTGGTGTATGTTCCACAGTTTTTGCCCAGCTTTTGCAGAAGGAAAACAGAGCACCGATGAGTTGGTGTCTCAACCAGAAGCTCTAAAGGCCTGGCCGTGGGCCAGGGCAGGCACACCTCTATCTGCAATGCTACAACCCAGACAACAGCTGTGCTGAAGGGCAGAGGTGGCGAGAGATAAGGGCTGAGATGAAGAAGGGGTAATCCGTCAGCCACACTGGAGGGTCCTACCACTCCCATGACCTGCAATACAAACAGAGCACTTCACCACAACTGGCTACTTACAGTTTCATCCATGCCATATCCTCCAACATCAGTGAAATGGAGGTGCCTTTCATTGACCACTGAGCTGGGGTGGATCTAGGAGAACCAGCCTCCCCAGTGGTCCTTGCAGGAACTGGGGCCAGTGAGGAGAAGGAATTCTAGCAGGGAAAGGGAGGGGAAAAGAGGGAACCAGCAAGGATGGGAGGAGTGCACTCATAAATGTACCCGGTACCAGCCCTGAATGACCAGCACTGGACTGGTGGAACAGCTAGAGTTGGAGGATATGTCATTTGACAACTGTAACAAATAAAAATCTGTCATCAAAGCAAAAAGTCTGCATTGAAATTGGACATCTTTTCCCTTCCCTTGCTTGAAAACTAATATCTTAAGTTTGACCAAAGCAAGGTTTCGTACAATGTTCAGATTCCTCTCAAACACAATCTGTTTTGGGGAACTCTAAGCATGATTCTTCTCAGCTGACTGAACCCAGATGTCTGAAGCAGAGTCATGTACATGTGACCTGGTTGCTGGAACTCCTTGACTAATCACCAGAAGGAAACAGCACTTCTAGGGGAGAATTATTTGTACTGTTTAGAATGTGTCACTCAGGAGGAATTAAACAGGCCTGCATATGCCTGTTTCTCACCATGACCAGACACATCTAGATGACGGGAACAGGTAGAAGGTACCTGGCAGACACCTAAGCTTATGGAAGATGAATGCATGCTTCTTTTCCAAATCCAGCCTGGGGAAAAGGTAGTAACCAGTTTTTTGCCAGAAAACAAAGGGCAATTTAGAAGGGAAAGAGTCAGAGCCCCTTCTTTACACCACTATGGATTATCATTGAGATATTTCCCCATCTTCCCGGGTGATTGATTTTTGGGTTTCATGGTCTACACATGATACACCGTGCAGTCAATGCTTCCACAGCTCATAGTGCACCCAGTTCTGACAGCTAAAGGTAAAATACTTGTAGCAGTAAGAGTACATGTTCCTGGTAGCTCTCCCTGGTGTTCTCAGCCAGCAAAATGTAAGCACGATGACTGCATCTCAGCACTGCGGAGCTTTCTGCTACTTTTAAAGCACTGGCTAATTCTTATTGTGGGCCCCTTGGAGAGCTTGCTGGGGTGATTCACTCTGCCATGCCTGCTTGCCAAACAGCAAATCCATTCCAAACTCCTATTTAAGCTAACTGTGTAGCAACCTCCCCATGTAACAACTCTAAGTAGTCTGAGAGCCCAGATTTGCATTAGTGCCAGGTAGCTGCAACCTGTGCTTGGACAAGGAAGAAGTCTTATGGACTGACAGTTTGGAGCTTCCTTGCCCTTGCAGCAATGAGTGCTCAATTGACTTGAAGGAAGGGAACCTGGCAAAACCTGATATTGCATTTTAGCTAATGATCATTGTTTTTAAAGCCCTTCAGAGCACTTCTGAACCCTGAAATGTTTTTTATAGCTGCTAGATAAGGTTACAACATTTGTGCTCTAAGGAGAAAATGTTATAAAACCCAGTAACAATAAAATTCTAGTGCAACCTTTCTCCCTTTATTTATATTTTTGCACATGGAATGAAAGCATGCTTGTTTGCCCAAATGGCTGGAGTTACACGGATATCAAAATGGGGGCTTGCCCCCAGTGTAACAGCTGCAGAAACACTATGGTCTATCACTGAATGACCAGGCAAACTCTGTCCATATCACTTGTCTGTCATAACACGCTTAGGAGCATAAACTTTACTAAGAGAGGGATCTGAATATTGGACAGTGCAAACCTGTACTAGATCAAGCCAGGGACATTACAAATAGTGGAGTCAATTCACCTTGTAAACCCTTCTAACTAGCCAGCATCCGATGGCCTCTGATGGAGCCATCAGGGCCCTTCCCCACTGGGGACGGTAGGTAACCCCAGTGCCACCCTCTCCCCGTTTCTACCAGGTGTGTGCAGTCTCCACCACCCCACTCTCCAACTTGCAGCCCTCAACTCTCAGCTCAGTCTGGCAAAGGTGGATCTTCAAAGTGGTGCGTGGGAAGTAATGGAAAATAAACTGCTTGACCGCTGCTGTCAGCCACTGTATCTCCCCATGCACCACTTTAAAAATGAACCTTCCTATCTCTAGTGTCACTTGCAGAGTCCCCTTGTGAGGGACAAAGGGGACAGGTAAAATGACAGGAATGGGAATAAACTGTCATCTTCAGTCCAGAGAAATCAACAGCAGAGGAAGGTTTAGCAAAGGTTCATGGGTTTGCTGCTCGGCTACTCACCAGATTGACACAGACATTGATCAGAGACCTAAGGTGAGGCAGGAAGGATATGATAGGCTGCCTCTGAAGTGTCAAACAAACCCCTTCAATCAAACTGCTGGCAGGCTCCCACTCAACCTGGCGCCTGCAATACAACAGTAGGTGCCATTAGCTGCGGGCTCCTGCCCCCCACCAGATGCCCAAACACTGCGACTGACACACAGTGACACCCACAGAGGAGATGTGTCAGACAGCAACGATGTCCAGGAGGAGCATAGAGTGCACGACAGAGAGAAGGCTTTACCCACGCAGTCCAGGAAGGCACAGAGCCACAGAGCACACCGGGTGTTTGAGAGACAAGAAACGCAGCAGAGGGGACTGGTGCTAGTGACACAAACCCCTCACAGCAGCAGAGGTGGAGGAGCTGCATTTCACTTCCTGATGCTTCCCTCCAACAGAAGAGGAATGAAAGGAAGCCCACACAGTGGTCTCAGGTGTGCCTGTGTGGGGAAAGGTCTGCTGTGCCAAGCTCCCAACCGAGACTACCCCGTCCATCTCATGTGGCTTGTGGATGTTCCCACTGACATGAACAAACCCCATCAGCCTGAGTGCCCTCTGTGAGCTCCTCTGCACTCCGGCTGCTCCACCAGCGTCACTCCCAGACACAGACTGCCCTAAATGTAAACTGGCCTGGCTGCACAATCTTCGTCTCCTTCACTTTGTGCAGGAGGGATGATTCACTCCCTATCAGCACCAAAGTCCTTCATTCCAGGATCCTTTCTTCCCTGACGCTTTGCTTTTCTCACCGAAACAACATTTAGGGATTGTGCCAGATGCTGAAAGGATTCCCCTTCCTAATCATAAGCAGACACAGCATAGGTAACATCAAAGTGGTTCACACCCTTCACCTCAGGGCCTGACTCTTTGCAGTCACTGTAGTTCACAAGCCAGCATCTGACTGCATTTACTGGGACAGAAAGGCAAAAGGCTGGCATAGCTTGTTAGCTCAAGCCTTAAACAATATCCCAGTCAAGCTCTTCAGGTGACTTCTCAGAGCCACATGGGGAATCAAATGTTCACTATGCAAGTTCTTCTTCAGATCTTTGTGCATCCACTGTAACTAAATTTCCAGGACAGTGATTTGTTCTTGTTCTTACACATCCACTGATTCCAGCAGACACTGGGTTTGGAGTGGGATGCCCACAGGAGGCAGTGTATAAGATTCTGATTGTGAGTACCCCAAGGGATGGCTCCTGGGGTCTTGCACCCAGCCCCAGCCCTAAGAGACTGCTTGACTCAGTGATGCTTAAATGTAGTTGCTGCATTTGGTCCAGTGGCTTTGCTGTCCTTTTGTGGACAAAAGAGTAATTTAAGCCAAGCATAGGTACAAGCATAGAGAGAGAGAATATGAAAGGAATTTCACTTTATGGATGTCCATTCAGCTTACATAAGGAAGAAAGATCTTCAGGAACAGAAACCCCAATCTGCCTTTGAGGCAGGAGAAAGTATGAGCAGGGAAAGAAGGAATGAATGAGAAGCAGGCAAGACATGGCAAAGAATCAAACCACCAGGAGGGAGAAGCACTAAAATTTCTGCCTCTGAATTCCCTACAAGCATGGAGTTTCTTGAAGCAGGTTAGCCAAAGGAAAGTGATGGATAGTGATGCCAGAAAGATCACCTCCCTATTATTTGGTCCATCTTTGATTCCTACTGGGACATAATTCTGATGTTCTCTAACATGATTTGGCTTCTCAGCTGAGACTGCCAATGAAGTGCCATTCAAGCAGTTGAGGACATAAGCTCATGAGGGTGACCAAGACCAATGACTCTTTTTACTCAGATCACTGGAAAATTCACAGGTCTGAGTGATTTTATACCAGCCAGCCTGGATATGTACCACTACCTCCAAGCAGGAATGCTCCATAGTCAATACTTCTTGAAGTTGCCAAAGCCTGTATAATGCCACTGTGTGATACACCAGGCTTCCACTAGGCATGGACCTGAAGCAGTTGATGCAGTTCTTTGTCTTTTACTAGAGAGCATTAAGAAGCTACTGCATAGCTCCTGACTATTTTTGTCTTTACAGAGGACATAACAGTACTGCCATGCTAGAAATACTCTTACTACAGTTTAACTTTCCATTAAAAAACTCACAGCAAAAGTTAATTAAAAGGGCAACGAGATGGAAAAAATCTGAAGACTTCTCTTTGGGAAGGAAAAATGACATTTCTGGAAGTTCTCTCTGTAGTTCTTAATAACCATGCTGCTACCAGAAGACACAACAAAAATGTCAGCATAACACAGACACAGATAAAAACACCTGTAATTTTCTGGTATGTTGTAAAGGCTTACTGCAACGTGACAGCTTGAGGTAGATGACATACCCACACTTCAAGGCTTGCAACATCAGAAACGGACCCCAGAGGGTTTCCAGAGTACCTGCTTACCTCAGAGTAGGCATCTTGTGAATTTTATTGAACATACGATCCAATCTCTTTAAGATGAGGATCAGGGCAGGTCTCACCGCCTCAGCTGTCCAGTCAGTGATGGGCAGCATCTCCATGATGTAGCGCCGGAGCCCATGGCTCTCCATCGTCTGCGTGTCATAAGGAGCTAGTTTCAGCAGGGAATGTGCAATTTCTGCCAATCTGAAACCACGGGTCATTAAGAGAAAAATAAATACAACTTGCATTTCTATACACATGCCAATGAACTGCATATAAATATTCAGGAGCCTAGTAAAAAGAAAATTATGCAAAAGTCAAATTTAAACTCTTAGGTCTGACACCACAGTTCTGGTCTATTAACACTGTTTTGCTGGAATCACTGTTTATATTTACAAACACATGAATGGTCTAACTATTACTTTTACATTGACATTAAATGCACCAAGGGAACATCAGGAATCACAGATTTGTGTAGCTAAAACCAAAGTACCTGTGCTGGCAGTAAGACTACAATATTGCAAATGCCTGTGAAACACATCACCCATTTGTCAATTAATAAGTGACTTGGTTTTGTTCTGTGCTTCTTTTTCAGTGTTACCACTTTAGGAAGTATCACTGTGCAATTTTCAGGTGTTAAATTTTAAAAGTAATGGGTTTACACAACATGTCCTTTTTTTTGCTCCCTGCAGTTTTGATTTGTCTCTCCTAACACCTCTACAGATTGTGTTACTGTTGCTTTTTCTAACTCTCCCAGATGGCCTTGCAGTTTTTGTATTGACTGTGAAATATCATGGCAGCATTTAACTTACTCTTGCAGTTTGACAAAAATCTACTGAACTGCTTGGATATTTGTGGTAAGCAAAGACCAGAAATAAAGCCACATCTACTAATAAAAGGGATAGAAACCTGTGTGTTCCATGAAACATCAACAGACTTTGTATTGGACGATTACAATACAATCCTATCCATGTTGTGGGGGCTTTTCTGAAATGCATTCAACTAATGGAACATACTTCTATTCTCTTTATAATCTGCCTAGTAATATCAAGGACAACAAATTCCTCAGATTAACCAAAAGTGGTATAAAATTGTTTTTTTACCCAGTATTTCTTTATTATTCCTTTTTTAAAACTACTTTGTCCTACTATGGAGTAGGTTTGTTTTCCTTAATGCTGTGAAATTTAAATTATCATATAAATAAGCTTCTTGTTGGCAATACAATACCAGTTGCATGCAATGGTATATGAAAACTTCCTTATGCATTATAAAATGTGAGATCCATTTCATCCAACTTGAAACATTACTCTCAATTAATCTTCTAGCTCCTTCCTAGCAGAAATAAACAACCTGGGAAATTCTTATCTTCCTGAAATACTGGGGTAAACAGTTGGATGTGCACCTTCCTTTTCACTGTGTGCAAGAAGATCTTTATGACTCTTGCAGACTAAACATGTGACTTTTAAACAGCTAAAATTGGGTCAGATGAATCCTGTCTGAAGTGACTAGCATATTATCTTGTTTTCTGAAGCCTCTGAAATGGCACCTGTCAGCCTCCCAAGACCAGGACTGTCACATCACATTCTGATAAATCTGCTCTCTGTGTAGAACTGAGTCTGTCCTACAGTTTAACCACTGTTAAATCCTGTCAGCCATGTCACTGATACTTACGAATTTATGTAAGGATCGAGATATGTTGCTGTTTTTAGCGATAACTATGATTAAGCATGTCTTGGGGTGTCACAACATTTCAGGTCACAACCCTGACAAAGCAGCTATTTCTAGCACTTTCCAGGAGACTTAAGGGAATCAGAGCACAACTCATTATCTGCTTTAAATCAATGTCATTTTTACTGCTGTAACCTCTGACCATGAGAGACCTTCTCTCTCGAAAAGAGTGCAGTATTTGCCAGCTGTTAGTGTAAACGAAAAACTGACAAAAGAATCAGGTCTATTCCCTCTTGTCCCAGTTACTGCTTCTCAGTAGCAACTCGTTGTTTTGTGTATACCATGAAGAGCAAACTCAGAGAATCAGGTCCAAAGTGCTAGGAGGCCCTACCCCCAACTTCTTCTAGATCAGCACCATGTGAAACTGTTTGCATCCAACCTGTGAGCTGGACTCAGTGCAGCACTTCAAGAAAAGACTTGTGCACCTGCTACATCACATGCTGAGGTGCTAGTCCTGTAAATGCCTTCTGTCCCATCCTCCCCTGTATTTTAGGCAGTTAGAAAGAGTTTGTTCTGCCTTTCTTGCTTGTGAGCTGCTGGCTCTGATGCACAGTGCCACTGGAGAGGATAAAGGTTGTATTCAGCAAGGTAGGCATCTTCCTCACCCCTCGTCCTGCAGAGACAGACTTATCTGCTCTGCTCCTTGCTGCCACTTGTCCTGATATATCAGATGGAGCTGTTTCAGATGGGGGTCTGAATGAGACCAGAGGAAAGCTTAAGAAACCTTCCTTATACACAAGCAGGATCAGTACAATCTACGGAACATCCAAAAAATGTCTGCATGTTTCAGACAAAAACGTGGAACTACACAACCAAAAAGCAATTCCGTCTGCTCTTATGAAAAAGAAAGAGCTAAAAGAAAGGAATCCCCCTGAAGTGAACAAGTAAAAGCAGAATGCCTGTGGAATACCTCATGTGGGACTTCATATCCAGCAGCTCCAGAGAAGTCACTCGGGGCTCACCAGCCAGATTCTGCAAAATCTTCAGCCTCGGACCACAGTGCTTGTAAAACTCTGTGCAGATATTCAGCAACGACTCCCGTGGTCTCCTGAACTCCTCTCTGGCAATTCGCTCATCCAGTTCCTCTCGGGGAAGACCCTGGCCCTCCTCCAATAAGTGAAGGTTCTCCCTGGAGGATACAAAGTAAGACACAGTAGAAAGCATTATATGCAGTAGATCATCAGGGATAGATTACAACAACTTCTTCATCTTATTTTTGCAACAGATGCTTTCCTCTGCAATTGAAAGAAAGGTAGTTGCATCTGCAATTAAGAAACAAAAAAGGGAAGTTATAATCTGCCAAGTCTTGCTAAAAATGTAAATATTTTCTATATGAACTATCCTTTGATACGCTCCCCTGAAAAAAAGCTGCCTGTCACAGCAACAGTATGTGGGAACGGTTCATCACACATCAGGGGAGACTGGGATAAAATTTTACTGTACCTGATAAAGTGTAGTTTGGCTCCCTGTTCTGGGTACCTGGGAAAACAGAAACAGTGAGGTTGTAAACAGCAACTAAGCAGTGCCTAAACTTGCCTTTCTAGAAGAAAGTGACACTGTTCTAGCCCAGACATTTATGCACCATGGTCAGGATGGTATCTTGTGTCACTGGAACGATGCCTACACATAGTTACTGACCACACAGAATTGCCTTTACCTCCCAACTTCCATCAAAAGACATATTCCTAGAGTTATTGACCTTGTTCTGAAAGGAAAAATCCAGGCTTAAAAACCATAGCTCTCTTTCAAGTGACTTTTACTGATTTTCACTCCAGTGCTCAGTCTGTTTCACAAAACCAGAGCTCATGAAGTGGAAAGGATATCTCAGCGTGGGTTTTTTCGTTTTATTGTCATTTTGTATTGTTACTTCTTTTTGAGAAATCATTAATAGACCCTGAACTGCTTGACTAACATGTCCAAGGCTGGAACAGTAATCATTCTAACATCATGAGACTCCTGCTGTTGCTAGCAGATGTCTGTTGCAATGATAACACAACAGAAGCAACAAGTCCAGGAAACCTGGAGCAGTACAAAAATATTTTGGATCAGAGGCTGAATGTTTGATAATTATAAAAATCTGGAAATGTAGGTCAAGATGCCTGAGTTACACTGCACTGGGAATGTCTACATTGTCTGTCAGCAGATACATATTAACCGCTCTCCAAAATCAGCAGATAGATAATAAAGTACTACTTTCCATTACACCTTATTTTCCTTAGACTGAGCAATCTTTTGAAGGATGTAAATAGCAAATATCCACTTCAGACTTGAGCATGTCTGGTTTATCATGTCTGGAGTTTATCTGCTTCTCAGATCAGAGATTGAAAGTCAAAGCCATGTTTCACCCATGACTGAATAGATTTTAAAGAATAACAGACTCATGCCAGGAGTTACCAACCAAGATATGTACACATTCATAAACCGACATAATAGCTCTTTGATGATCCATGCAGAAATTGATCTCTAGAGCCCTTGAATTTAAAAAAAAAAAAAAAAAAAAAAAAAAAAAAAAAAAAAAAAAAAAAAAAAAAAAAAAAAAAAAAGACAGGTAACAACTTGGAAAACTCTGGAAAAACAGCTACCCAAGCTTTTGCTAGGGTACAATTCCCCTTCCAGGTCAGCACAAACATTCAGATTTTTAGCACAGGAAGACACAGTCTGGCCAGGAGAAGGCAGGGCTACCTACTGCAAAGAAAAACTTCACAATCCCAAATGCTTGTGGGTGGATTTTGTGACAAGATTTCTTAAGCCCTTCTTCTATGACCAAATAAATTGTCAGTGGCCTTGTCTAATTTGCAGCAGCCCAGCTGGAATGGCCACTATGGCCAAGGAGCAGAATTACAGTTCACTGCCATGTCCTTCTTTGTTTCCTTCTTCTGTGTGAAAGTTCTTTGGTGTTTTGTTTGGTTGGATTTTGGGGTTTTTTTAGAAGGACAAGAAGATTTCCAGGCATCCTTTCATTTCTCTCACACTGTCAGTTACCCTTCCTCTGCTATCTGTAACTGCAAAAAACCCCCAGACCAATGTGGAGGTAAAGATCATAGAAAGAGACCATAGGGAATGTACAGGGAAATGGGAAAGGGAACAAAAGAAAACTTAGAGGTGTTGCCTTTCCCTGGTCTTAAAATTAAAAGCCAAACATGGTTAGAGGGGAAAAAAGGGTTTTACCTCGGTATTTATTTAAGGATCCTTAGGTCCACCACATCCAGGTAGAATGCACTGAAATGCACCCCAGAATGCACACCGAAAATGCACACACACGATGATTCACGTATACAGTTATAGGCCTTACAAATGAGCATATCTATCAAAGATTCCCTAATGAGAGGCTCGAGTGAAGCCCCAGTCCCAAAGAACCTTCCCCCTGGATGGGCCTATCTTGGTTTACAGAATGTGTTCTAGAGAGGACCTTGGTGTCTGGGGCTTTCTGACCCCCAGCTGCGAGGCTCCCAAGGTGTCTAGTCTCTTGGCTTAACGGAACTTTGGGTCTAAGCTAGTTATCAGACTTAAGGAATTATAAGTATGTGGGCTAAAAGCACTAAGGATACATAAAAGCTGTATAAAAGGGTATATAAAAGAGGCAAAAATCATGGCATCAGAGGAGGTGCCGGTCTCTGCGAGCCTCAACTAACAGGCAGTTTGCGTTTGTATGGCTGTTCAGCCCCTTAGAACAAGGCCAGAAGGATCTGACCCTTCTACCGTCCAAGCATGCTCTGCCCACTGGTCACTTTGACAGTAGACTCAGCCGGAAGCAAAGCAGAGAATGAGTGAGCTTCAGCAATATACTTCCAGAGGGCAAAAAGAGGAATGAGTAATTTAGGATGTGTGTCCTCCATTTTGATACCCTGGTCCTCTATTTAGAAACACTGTTTTAAACTTTGAGTATTTTGGATACCATGAGAAATGCAGTCCTGGGGAATGTGCTCTTTTTATGTGACTGTTTTCTCCCGCAGTACAGTACCTGGAGCACTCCCTCAGCTGTCTGAGGCCAAGCACTCTGAGCAATCAGATGTTACCTTACTGAAAAAAACCCCAACAAACTGTTTCAAAAAATGAGAAAGCAAAAAAAGCTTTACCTGGTGTTCACACCTGCTGACATGGTGTGATTTGCTGTTGTGGTCCCTTTATGGCCTTGGTCACATCGACTCATCTGTGGGGCTGTCATAGGCCTGGCAAAGAGAAGGTGAACAGCACACTACACATTAAATCTAAAAAGCCCACAGAAATTCTGCTTTTGCTCTGAAATCTGGCACTAATTTTACCAAGTCTAAAACTCAACCATTAATCAAGCTAAGCTGCATGTCATGGCCTCCTGTGCATTCCCTCTCCCCACACGGACAACCAAATGCAGGCTCAGCTCCTTGGCTCATGTGTGTTACCTGGTGAGAACTTCTACACTGTACAAGAGGGCCTGCAAAGAGGTGGCAAGGGCACCCATAGAAGCAATCTCCTCACGAGCTGCTGTCCCAGTGTCCACTTGAGAGGTTTGTCGCTTCAATTTTTGCAAGTAACAGGGAACCAGTGCTTCCAAGACCATCAGCATCTGGAGGCTGGGAAAATAACAATACTTGGTCTGTTTTACTTTGTCATTCCTAAACTCACGTTAGGTAAAGGCTTAGGTTTCTATCTGAAGACCCTGGATCTGTCACTAGGTGTATGATTTCATTGCTTCTCACTAGAAATCTTGAGACAAAGAAACAATTGGATTAAGAACTTCAGGGGGAAACTAGATGATGCATGAAACAATAATAATAATAATAATAATAATAATAATAATAGTAATAAAATCCTCTGAACTTTCAGGTATCTTCCAAATATGTCATCCATTTGCTAATATTCACTTTTTGCTATTTGCTAATAGCATTTTCCCTTCCAAAGACTCTTTTATTCTCTGATTCCCTCTTGCAAACATTTGTACTTAAATAAGTTTATCTCCCCTCTTTCTGCTATCTTCCTGTTCTCTCCAGCTGCCTGTTTCTCCCCCTCCAGTTCCCTCTCCATTGCTCCTCTGACGACAGAAACCGACAGGATATGGTGTGATCCCCACTGGGGAACATGGCTTACACGTTGCTGCTCTGGCTGCCATCCAGCTTAGTGCTGCACCAGCAGCTGGCAGGATTTGGAGCTGGTGCCCTAGAAAGGGGTAACAGGCAGAGGCTTGGCCTCAGACAAGCCCCATACTTGGAATGCATTTCTATAGCCACTGCCTCCATTTGCAGCCTTGCTTTCACATACCATATGCAACTTTTATGCCTTTTCTGAGTCTGCACAAATCAAGACAACAGATTATCACCTTCTGAATGACTCGGGAGCATAAGCCACCACTGTCACACACAGCTTGATGGCTTCACTGATGGAAAAGGTCAAGTCTTCATTCCCATAGCAGAAGTCTGAGGGAGTAAAGCAATATGAGAAGGCACAATCATACTATGAAAGGAGCTAGCACACTTTTTCTTTTTTCCCCCTCTCCTATTGCTTGCTTTTCATGTTAACAATGCCCAATAGGCTCTTGGACAGATAAAAATCTGTCTCTATAAAAGAAACATATGCTGCACTTCTACTTGAACCCTACTGCCCAAGCTCAGTAGGTGAAACAGCTCTCAGCACGTCACTCAGTGCTGAACAAAAGGCCTTCAGAGTCCTGTTTCAAACATCACTCATCGAAAGCTAAGTCTTAAGCTCATACATGGCAAGGACACGTGTCAAATTAATGATAATTTTTACGCTCCCTATGTTTTTTCTTAGATGTTCCAACCACACAAAAAATGATGCTGATGCACCACTGATGGCAGAAGATAGTTTTACTTCTAATCAAGCCCCTTATATATTAATAGCCACATGGGTGCCAGCACAAAAGTGAGTCTGTTTTGCTAGTGATTTCAGAAAAAGGTTTCAAAAGCATTTAAGTCACATACTAAAAATATCACTTTGGGGATAATTAGTTCTGGGCACTAAAAAACTAAAAAGAATAATATTTGTAAAAGAGTAATATTTTTAACAGAACTATAGTCCTGTTTTCAGAAGTGACTTTGTTATGCAGGACCCCAAGTCAAAGTTAAGGTCCTAAAACATGTAAATCCTTTTGAACAACAGAACTTGGGGGTCAGATGTTTCAGATAATTCTGATCTTCATATGGAAGATACCAGATACACAGTCTCATCATCAACTCATACTTGAGAACTTTTAGAGCTGTTTTTAATAGCTCTCCACAGAAACCGCCAAGATTTTATATAAATGTTTGGTACAATCCACAAAGAGGAAGAAATATCTTCTGTTTCCGTACTACTTTATATTATAACTTTGTATATAATTGTGCGGCATCATAAAATCCCACTTTATTACAAAGCTTTAACTCTAAGGGCAGACAGGCTTCACAGTGCATCAAGATAACTAGTATTTAAGAGAAGTGCAAATTTGGAATCAATCCTTATAAAAATCAGCAAAAATCACAAAGCAGCCAACTTCTTAAGTGCAGCATTGCATGGATAACTATCAAGAGACAGAATGTCCTGGATACACCATACAGCCATATATAATCTGCTTTATGATAAATCAACACCCCCCCCAGGAGCTCAACACTGCTGAATGTCTGAATTGTATCCATCATCATCTACTAGTCACAGTCTGCCCACGGGAGAGGATGCCTTTGTTTCCTGCCCGTATGGAGCAGAGCAGAGGATGACACTGACCTTGTCAGCATAATACAGTTTATTAGGCATCTTTATTCTTCACCCACACATGTAAAAATTCAAAATGCCAGAGTCTAGTCTCAGACTAGAAGGCTTAAAGCAGAAAAAGTAGCTTTGGAATAAAATTAATTAATAATTTCTGTCCTGCCTTAAAAGCCTCATGAGGCATAAGAAACGGATAGGACATTCCTGAAGAAAAGAAGGGCTCTGAAGAAATCATGCTGCATCAAATGTCCGTTGAATCAATCAACAATAAACCCGAATTACTGAATAAAGGGTGCTTTACTATTACCTAATGACTTGAGAGGCTTTTCTGCTTTCACCAGCTCTAAGATGTCCAAAATGTCTGGAGTATCTCCCTCCAAAGACTGCAGCAAGTCAAACAGGCACTGAGCTGACACTCCTTTGCTGGTTCCATTGTTTGTAGCATCCTGTTCCAACAAGAGACATTCATGTCATCCCAGGAATCTTTATCTGGAGGTGCGGGCAACCTTTGTTTTTGACAACGGGTCCACATGGAGTTCAAGAGCTCACTGCTCTCAAACAGTAAGCCTTGACTGACTGATGCTACAGCGGGAGCATGATCTCAAAACTGCACACAGATCTTTGCTGCCCTGTGAAGGACAAAGATAGGTGTGCTGACAGTGCCCCACTTCAAATTAAGATTCCATTAACTTGCCTGAACTCACTAAAATGTTAAACCATAATTAATTAATAGTTCAAAACATGACTAATTTAGTCTTAGACTTCACATGTACTAAAATTTGGCATTAAGCTTTTAATTCCTATTGCTGGATTCTAAGAATGGATTTCCATTTAAAGAGTTACAAGTCATTATTGTCCTTTTATAATATATTTATATACAGAAATTTAAAGTGACACCACATTTACTGGCCTGGACACCAGCAGCCTGCTATCTCAGCACCCTGCTCCATCAAGCAAAGCACAGAAGTGTGCAGAAATAAGTCGGGACCTGGTTCTGTGCAGCACAGAGTGTTCTCTCCTTGTGACTGATGGGGGGTGGCTGCACACACAGGCTTCCTCCCCCCACTGAGACAAGAGAATAGCTCTTACTCACAGGGAACTCTAGGAGAGGGGCCACACTGGCGAACAGCTGCAGGATAAAGGGCTTGCGGTGCAGGATGTAGAACTGGCGACATGCGAACTCGATCGCCTGGCGCAGCTGGGGGTTGCTTTCGTAGTCGGAGTACACCTGAGCACACAGAAAAGGACATGGAGGCACTATTCTAGTGGAAGAGCTCTTCACCTCTTAAGCCCAGATTGAATCAACTACAGCACTGTCATTCCTGATAGATTTGTCTAACACACTTTTAAAGATGGAGACTGGACCACCATCCCTGGCAATGCATTTCAGGGACAAAATATCCTTCGGAAAAAAGTCTGCTTTTCATGCTTGAACCTTCTTCGCATTATTAGTCCAATATTTTTTGTCCTACATATCAAGGTGGATTCCTTCCCTCTCCTTCCTAGAAGCATGTCGCTGTTGTACCGCAAACGGCGAGAAATGACATGACCAAGTTCAGGACAAAATGGCATTATTTAATTAATTATAAATCGATTTATATAACTTGGGTTGCCTGCATGGCATAAGGTCATTGGTTCTTTGACGCATCACCTCTCAGAATGATTGGTGGAGGCTATTTGAAAATATTTTCTTCGGAATATCAAAACAACTCTGCTGAATAACAACAGGTGCAAGGATGAAGGGTTAGTTTACAAAACCCGTAGCAGTGTTTTTCATAGCTTTCGTGAGAAACACGGAGTTCTCACAGAATGCTGCAGAAAGCTGGAAAATTTCTCTGCTGAAGCTTTTCAATGTCCACAGAAGCACTTTACTTGTTAGAAGCCAGTTAGTGCTTTCTACCTAAATCTTCATATTTTTCAGTTAATCAAATCTCCAGTCCTTTCTCACAAGACATGCTTTCTCCATGGACATCTCTGTTTTTCTGCAGTCTCTTGAGTTAACTGATGCTTTCTCTGAGCTGGATAGAGCCACTACGTCCAGTCAGGACTGCTGATGATGAAAGCAGAATTATTCCATGTTTTTTGCATGATACAAATGTCTATAGTCACCCCAGACTGGCATTTGAGATATTTTTGTCTTCTATTCTTCAGTAGAAGGATGCTGTTGATTCATGTTTGGCTTCAGATCTATAACTCCAATATTCTGTCCTGCAGAGGTGCCACTAAATCAGTTACTTTTCCTCCCATATTCTGTGGCTGATGATTCAAAAGTAAGGTCTAAGCTAACCAACATGGTGTGTTGGTTTGGGATTTTTTTTTTCAGACTGCATCTCTAGTTTGTCATGACAATTTTAACTCCTACTCTGTCCTCCAAAACAGTGACAGTGCCACCCACTTTTAAAATATTTTAAGGTTTTTAGAGTGGCATTTCCTTCAGGGCTACCATTGAACCATGCAGACAGTATGCTGCCAAAGTGTGGGATTTGTTTCTCAGTTATGTAAATAGTATGAATTCCTAGGAATAACTTCTCTGTGTGAGACCTCTGTAGAGACTTCTCAGTGCCCTGCTAGGCTGAGGAAATTAGCAAGGCTTTAATACAACCAGAACCCTCTAGCATGAGGATGAGGCCAGTCAATTACCAGCAATATCTCATTTACCTGAGAAAAGGGAAATAATTAACAGAATACACATTTTACCAAGGAAAGTGGAAAAACCTGCAAAAAAAGAGCTGTGTGGGGGTATGTGCATGTATACATCAGGAACTGAGCTTCAGTTAGTGGCTGGATCAAGACCAGAAGTGGTAAAAGAACTGACCACAAACAAACCAGCTGATCTTGGGTGTCTGGCACAGAGAAATGAAAGTCAGCAAAACCAAAAAAACTCAGCAACACTTGCATTTTCTTTTGGAATTGCTTTTTTACCTCCCAGGAGTGGTATTTCAATAATTCAGTAGTTGACAATAATTGAGGGTGAGGATAGGAAAGAATACAAACTAATTTCTCTCAACATGAAAATGAAGGGAGAATCCTTTGCAGGACTGAGTGGTTACTGTTGAGGACTTCAAATTATGTTATTCGGCTATTTTATTTCAAAATGTCTTGTTTCTCATTAATAAATCCATGCACTGCTGACCTGGATCCAATTCATACTTATCTAATAATGTAAGGCAGGATATCAGACTTTCCAGTTACTACAGAGCTTGCTTAGCTAAAGTAATCAGTGGTCTTAATTATTGTGCTCTGTTAAGTATGTGAAAATGAACATGTATAGGGATGATTCTTTTCTGTATTTGCATTGTAACACTAAATCTCTACTTAGATACTATCTTTGAGCCCTACAGAAATAATCCTTTCGGTCTGTAAAAGAACTAATTTTTAAAGTTTTATTTGCAGTAGCTGATTTTTTTCAAGAATCAACAGGACAAGAGGCCCACTTGTTCATCTCGAAGTGAAGAGGAACTCCACTTCTGACACTTCCATCATTTCTCATCACTGACAAGAAAAGACAATATGCAGTTTTTCATACACATTTTGAGTTACTTTCATACTTAAAAAGTGAATATAATTTAGTTTCAATCAGCAAGTAGTAAATCCAGATATTTCAACTATTTCTCAAGCTTCAGCCATCCCTGAAGGAAAAACCATGGAGAGATTCCCAAGGTCCAAAAATTGTCCAGAAATTTCACATTTCTGTGCGGAAATACAGAGAAAGGAAAACAGACATTTATTTACTTAACACAAAGGAGAACAGATAATGTAGTAATTTACTCAAGAAGGAAATAGGAAGCAAATTGGGGCCATCCCACTGTTGCCTTCTTGGGGCACCTAAAAGCTCTTGTGAGGACTCAGCAGATCAAAGTTTCCCTCATAAGTGTCAATTCTATCATGGAATCACAGGATGGTTTGGGTTGGAAGGGACCTTAAAGCCCATCCAGTTCCACTCCCTGCCATGGGCAGGGACACCTTCCACCAGACCAGGTTGCTTCAATCCCTGTTCAACCTGACCTTGAACACTTACAGGAATGGGGCAGCCACAGCTTCTCTGGGCAACCTGTGCCAGCATCTCACCACCCTTACAGGAAGAATTTCTTCCTAAGGTCTGACCTAAAGCTGCTCTCTGTCAGCAAGACACGGTGCTCGCTAGGCAGCATTCCCTTGAATTGCTCCTGGGCATAGCTCACCTGCAGCATGCTGGGCAGCACCCACTGGTACCCGCTGAGGGAGAAGAGGTGGTTGAAGTGCACGGCTGTGTTGATGACTGTGGCAGCGTACTGCCTCAGCAGGGCACTGTCCTCAGGGTGCAGGATCAGGGCACCGTTGAACACGTTCAGGAACAGCATGATCTCATCCCCCCATGGGAACTCGCTGGGCATGCCAAGGAACATCTCTTCCAGCAGCTTAATCCACAAGCTTTTCTGAAGAGTATCTAGACCAAAGAGCTCTTTCCCAGCTGCAAGGGAGAAGAGCAATCAACAGCAAGAGCAGTCAACTCTGTCCACCACAGCCAGCCTCACCTAACAGCAAAGAACCATCCCACAACAATGACCATCCTTCTGCCTTTTTAAAATGATTTCACCCAACCTGGGTTTCTGTAAGTGCCCACAGGGCTTGAGCAAACCTTGAAAGCATCAATATGAAGATAAAGAGTAATAAATATCACACAGCTCATTAATCTGCTGGTTGGACACTCTTCTCTCAAAAAGTGGAAGATCTGAGCTTGTACATGCATCATCTGCCTCACAGAGAGGCTGTGCAGATTTATGCTCAGTTTTTATGTTCCAGGTGTCCCACACATTACAGGAGACTGATGCAGCGTTAAAATAATGCTTCTGAAATCAAGTGCCTTTAGGGCCGTTACAGAACATGCCAATGCTTATCACTGTGCAACAATGGCCTATTTAACCTATTTTAACATCAGGCTGGAAACTCTACTTTACTTTCAGAGCAAAGTTTCTCCGTGGACTGTTTCCTTATGCCTGCTGCAGAATTTGCCTAGTCCTCATTTGATGTCAATTGCTTCCTCAAAGCAGATAGCAAAGGACTTTGAGCAAACCTTTCTAGGTAGTCTCATGCATAATTTTAATACTCAATTAAAACTTATTCTCATTTGGGTCCAAAGAAAGTAGCCTTGCCTGGAGAATTATAACAGTGAAGCTCTTTCTGCTGCTGTGCTTACAAACCAACAGGTCTGTATCAGTTTCCCTAGGAAGAGATTCATCAGCTTCCAGAAAAGCTGTAAGCCTGTGTGCTTCTAAGGCAAATGAAGCACTCACTGAAACCTTCTGGGCCTTGTACAGCCCTCCGGGAAAGCTGCCAGAAGATCATACCTTGGGGATCACTGAAGAGCGAGAACTCAGCATCAATGGCACTTCGGGGAAACGAAGGTAGGCGGAGGAGGTCCTCCTGGAGCATGGACACATGAGACTGTTTGTGGGCTGGAGGGATCTTCTGCGTCATTGAGATCAGGAACAGCACCCGCCCCACCTCCTCCAGCTTGCGGGTGAACACCTGACAGAGAAAAAGAGACAAAGATCTGTATCAGCCTAACCCAAAAGCTCTTTAAAATGTATATGCACTTCACCAGGTTCACTTCCGTGGCTTTCTCTGATGGGAGGGATGCTGCACTCATGGCTCAGAGGATCATAATGAAATTCACAGGGCTAGTGCTGCACCCTCTCGCTGGATTTTGTGTGATCACTGTTCTCCAGCCCAGCTCTGCAAAAATGGATTGTGTTTGTAAAAATGATTCTAACAAGATTTTCTATTTCAATCTTCTGGAGGACCCTAAGTGGTTGCGGAACAATTTTCAGCTTTGCCATGGGTTTTTCTGTAGATTAATGTAAGTCCCAGGGTGGTCAGAGAACCCATCTCCAAACTGAAAGCCATATGGTTGTAGTTCCTCTCCACAACGTCTTACACTATAGTCAACAAGATGTTGGAATTGCTATCTACCTTCTGGGATGAGGCTGGCTGACATCTGGCCATAGAAAGTATATGTATGACTGCAAAAGAAAAGTAGACAATAAAACAAAGCAGACCAGATTCTATGTTACTGCAAACGAGCAAAATCTTGCTTGATTTCAGATTATCACTTCTGGTTTACACCAGTTGCGAAACTGAATTCCATTCTACCAGCCTTCTTCGAACTTGTGATTGGTAAGACTACCCAGGCTAGATATCCTATTTCTATTTTGATGCTAAAAGTAACCATTAAGGCAGAGTGATGTTTAGTTCCCGAAGCAACTGTCTTTGGAAGCAGTTTTGGGACAGCTCGTAGCTACTGGGAGGAAGCCAAAACCAAAACTTGAAGCGTGTGTTTTAACATGTGACAAAGATCAGCTTCACCTGCTTTGCTGTGACATTGCTCTGAAGTGCACTCAGCTCAAAATCGGGTGCTCAACCAAGCAACAAAGAAGACAGTACTTTTCCATGGATTGCTGCTCTGTGGGTGGTTACTACAGTGTTGCTTTACTTGCTGAAGCTGGATGTTTTCCAGCACAGAGAGGATAGTAAATGTGTGATACAAGTTTTACCTTAGAAATATTTTGGGCTCTAAGTACTCTAAATACAAAAATGTGGAAAGTAAAATAATGCCCTGACAAAAACAGGAAGCCTATTTAAATATTTTTGGATCACGTAGGGTGTATTAAACTCATTTATTTGTGGGACATCTCTTAGAACCAGAGTAATTTCTGTTAGAGAAGCAACCAAGTTGATCCCAAGTAATTTCAGATTCTTATTGACTTTCTATTTACAGATGCAGCACATAAAATATTGCCCTATTCTGTGCCATACACATATGAGATTGCATTGACTATATTTTCCATTATTTTAGATTCCAGTAGCTCTTAAGAAGCTTAATAGCTGCCTTTCATAACCACTCCTGATGATATTTTCCTACTCTCAGTAAAAACACAACTACAATACCTGGTTTTTGGCTACAAAAATACTACTGTTAATACCAAATGCACAATGTTTAACCATATTCCCCCACATATTTTTAAAATTTTCTGCTTATTACCATCCTCTGCAGACACAGCTACAGCAATTTTCTCGAAACATTTAGCTCTGTGCTACTGAGACATGTGGCTTCTACAGGTAGTGTAAGGTCAATACCATTGTCTCACTGCCTAAAGAGATGTAGGTGTTTGCAGTTCACTAAACGCACTGCATTGCCACTTTATTTAGGGTGCAGTTCCTAAGGGAGAGCTGCAGAACATCAGCAGGACAGATCATCAAGTCACAAGGCTAGAAGACAGAGAGGACAGTGCTCTTCTGAGGGCAGATATTCCCCTGACCAAACACATAATGCTGTGCCTCTGGAGTAGCTGTGATAAAGTCTAGTATCTGAGAGCAGGGCAAGGAAGAAAGGCAGGTAACAATCCCTAAAGAAAGAAAAGTAGAGTAGATAATTCCTTCTCCCCAGCCCAGAGGTCATGTTAAAGAAAGGAATAAACAACTTCTGAAGCTGAGGCAACTCAAGCTCTTCTGGCCGGGTATAAGAGAATGCAAAATGATCCACCTAAAATAAACTGGCTGGACAGAGTGGGGGAGGGGGAATTCACATCCCACTCTTTACTCTTCCTGCAATAATGTACAGTATATATGGCCCCAAGGCAGATTTCATGCTAATTGCAACTCCAGCAAAGCTCTTGATCCACATGCAACATGAGGGAAAGCCTTTAAAGGGAAAAAAAAATTAATTTCAGGGTTTGTTTCTGGGAAGATGTGTTTGGTGACAGTAAGATACCTGTTTCTGAATGAGCTCTTGACCCTTTTCTGGATGCATCTGCACCAGGTTGAGCTGGGGAGAAACTGACCTCCGGAAAGGATAAATATCACGGACATAGGTCTGCCAGGAAAGGAAAAAATGTGTATTTTAAACAAATGTAATCACTATGGCATCGCTCAACAGAATGGAATAAAGGGCCTTTAGACCTTTCTGAAGGGCTGGGGCTTTCAGACAGTGTCAGGCATCGTGAAAGAGCACAAACAGAAGAGAAATTTGATCTTTTCTAAGAAAACTAGACATTCTTGACTTAAGAGCAAGGGACTCCTCTTCTGCCTCTTCCCTCTTCTCTCAAACTCCAATCTTTCACCACACATAACTAAAGATGTGGTGCCCACAGGACAGAACTCTATTTATAGGCTGCTTGTTCAAGATAAAAAGTCACAAGAACAAAGTCATGTGGACCCGATCTTTGCCTTACCTTGTTGTAATGAATGAGATTCCAACGCTTATCCATTAAAAAATAATGAGAAGACTGAGTTTCAGGTATGTTAAAAAACTCCAAACATTCCTGAAAAGAAAGAAACCAAAATATCGTGTTACTTTTTAGATGTTTTGTACAAATACCACAACATCCGAAAGAAGAATATCCATCTTAATAATCTAAAAAGGCACAAACATGCATGCCTAAATCAGACTGGCAAACTGTTCTGGCTTTAATTATTTATTTATTTTTTAGTCATGAAGTACCTGAGTATGTTTGTGATAATCATGGCATGCAGACATCACAATCCTGAACACTGATGTTACTTATCTCGATGTCTTCTTATCACACATATCTGTCTGACTGTATGAGCCATATGGGCCTGGGTATTTATCAAGATTTAGTGATAGGTGATATGCAGAGACACTGAAGTTCTGACCCTTCAACACAATGAGATATGGTTCCCAGTAAAATTTAACATAGTCAGACAAACTGAAGGCTTTTACAAATCTGTTTCCTATGCGGCTCACTTAAAACCATCCAGGAAATTTTTGGCAGAAAGGGGAAATGACTGCATAGTTCCTGGATCCCCAAGTATCGTTGTGGCTACTGAACCATCATTTTCACTCATCTTGATCAATCTGTTGTTTCTAGTGTTGATAAAACCAAACATTTAAATGATTTATGTATTTATCAAAAGTATACAGGAAATACCCAACAGGCTGCAGTGTCTCCAAATGTAGTTGCATTTGTAGGGTTTGGGCTTTCAGTGAGTTCAGAGCATTTTTATTATCCTTAAACATTGGATCCCGTTTATTGCAACCAAGCTCCCCTCACAGGGGACATGCCTGTGAGCAGAACTTCCCTCCCTGGCACTGGAACAGGATGATCAGGCAGAATGGATTGCTGGCATACAGGCATGGCAGGTAAATGTAAGCAGTTTGTCCACGTCAAAAACTCACTCCTACCTTCAGAAGAGCCTCAAACTGTGTGTCCTCGTGGACTGGTAACTGCGTTGGGATGTCACACTCATTCTGTCCGTGAACGACAAGGGTTTTTGTGCCTAGAGGAAGAAAAGTTGCATTCTCCCTGGCCTCTTTAATTAACTCAATTTCAAGAGACTGCCCATGGAGGAAGAGTGGTACTTAAAATTCATTCCTGGACAGGCAAACAGACCAAGCGAGTCCTGTCTGGAACCATTAAGTAGGGTTACATATTCTCACACTTCCACAGTTAATGAGAAATTGATATGTTTTTAAAGGATGAGCTGGCTTTAGCAGCAACTGTCAACTCTGAAGAAGAAACATCTCTAAAAGGTCAAACCTGTTTATCAGCAAGATATCTCTTGTCTGACTCTTGATGCCCAGAGTCTGAACCGTAGTTTTACAATGATGATCCTGCCAGCCGTTCACAGCCCAACTGGCACAAAGCTCTGGGTTGAAATACTGTTTTAATTCACTTTCTGTTTGATTCTTTTAGAGCTCTTAAAGTGGTTTTTTGACTCTCAAGGAAGTAGCAGTAGAATTTAGTGACTGAATACTGAACTGAAGGAAAACTGCCTTACAATATGCAGCCATTTGTAATAGGTCTTTTTCTGATCCAGTTCTGATGCATTTTCTTTTTGGTAGAGTGGGCCATAAACTTTGAAGTGAAGGAGATTTAAAGACTTATTTCTTATACCTGGCATTGAGGCAGTCACCAGCAGCTTCACTTCACATTGTTCCTTCTTCATGGTCTGTTTGAGATCCTTGAAGAAGAGTCCTTCAACATAACCCACCACTTCCCAAAGGAAGGTAAGAGTGGCAGAAATGGCATCCATGCCCCATTCACATGGAGTCCTTACAAAATACATGATCAATCCTACCTGCAGGTAATAAGTAAGAGGAATATCAGGTTGTACACACTCTTTTAACTGTGCAGAGCATTGTATAAACACAGAATAACAGTATTATTCTATCTTTCTTCATTCAGAGGTATAAACTTATTAAACTTTCATCCTGAAATTTTAGACATACTAAAGAACAATCTGCCTGTACTATTCTTCCTTTTTCTAGAGGTGATGAGGACTGGGGGCAAAACGTACTGTTGCAGTATAGCCTTAAACACCACTGCAGATGAGGAAAAGGGAGAATGTCTGCAGTTAGAGACTTCCTATTCTTTCTGCTCTGAAGTGCTGCCATGTAGACAACTCACAAAGAACAGAAGACTCCCTGGAGATGCATACACCTTGTCTGCTTCATCTCCTAACTACAACATTTGCCCACAATCTTGAAAGAAGCTGCTAGGTATGCTCCAAGAGGACTGTCTATCAGCAAAGCACTTTCTGAACCCAAATTAAGTAAAATACTTAAAGGTTTCTGGTGCTGGAACTCTTCTAATTGTCTACAACTCATTGGTTGAGGTTCAGTTCAGAAATCCATGACAGGTTGCTTAGGGGTTTATTAAAAAGAGAAAACTTCGTTTTCCTCTCCTCAGGAGGCCAGAAAAGCTAGTGTAAGCCTGGTGACTTGCACCCACAATCAGGAGCAGATATGAGCTATGAAAGAAAAATTAAGTGCATTTACTGCACACATGAAGGCAGAGGAGAGGTTCTGGACTGCACAGTGGGCCCACAAGCTACTCACCAAGTAGTTAAAGAGGATATGAGATGTCTGGGCAGGAAAGTCTCCAATGTTCAACAAAAGCTTCCTTAGCATATACATCAGCTCGTCCTGGAAGAAAAGCACGTGTTTTTTTCTTCTCATCAAAAAATGAAGAACAGATTTCTCCCTTTTGTCCTTTTTCTTGCTTTGTTTCTTCCCGTTTTTCCATAGTGCCTTGTTCAGCTCTGTCTCTCAACGCATGAAGTAAAACTATACACCTGTTACTGCTCCCACATATTGCAAAATAAGGCCCAAGGCACAGCACCCAGGCCAGTGTCTTTCTCATTTTATCTCAGAGAGGCCAGTACCTCCTGCTGCAGTTTGTACTGACTGTAACATCCTGATTTTGCACTCCTGTCTCTGTGATTATCCCTGTGATGACTACCCAGATGATCTGTGAAATCTAGTTCATCTCACCTCAACAGCTGTGGCTGGAGAGTGGGAGGTGTGGGCAGAATCTAACTTCCCTTCTTTTGGAGACTGCCTGCCTTAAATGAAGACTAAGACATTTCTCATGGTGTGAAAGGATTATAGAAGAGACAGAATCTCATTGTCAGCTGAAGAGAGACAGATGGTATCACAAATGTCTTTTAACTTATCCTCTAACCCCATAGCAGATTCGACCCAGTGTTGTGGGCATGGATATACATAGTACAGTCCATGGCACTGGTACACCCGGTGATAGCTTCCAGGGAAATACACCTGTTCTCTGTGTTCTGTACTGGTGGTCATAGTAGGCCTATGAAGAGATGGCAAAACAGCAGATTGCAATGGCTCAGAGGCCTCTGAGGCTGGACACCTTACAAGCTTCCTTCTCAAAGGTACTGAACAATCTCTCTGACCAGAGAGGTTGTGGATGCCCCATCCCTGGAAGTGTTTAAAGGTAGATTCAAAGGGGGTTTGAGCAACCTGGTGTAGTAGAAGGTATCCCTGCCTGTGGTGGGGGGCTGGAACCATGTGATATTTAAGGTCCCTTCCAACCCAAACAATTCTATGAAACGGATGTAACCTTCTGACCTTAAATAAAAGCATTGTGGACGATGGCTGAGAAGTCTCAGGAATAATAAGTCCACTGACACCTGCTTGCTCAAGGAACAAAAGCACAACCTTTCCTGACATTTCTCAGGTTTAATATTCATTTCAGAGTCAGTTCTTAGGTAGTGGCTTGAAAGCTGAAGCCAGTGATACTATTGATATCATACACCAAATATGCAGTTGAGAAAGTGATATAGAGAGTCTCCCTGCCTTCCACCTGGTCAGAACCAGTATGCTTTTCTTCCAAAAATCTTAGCCATGCACTTGGAAGCAGTTTAATAAGCCAAGGAAACACAATGCCTCCCGATCTTTCAGAGAAGCTGAATAGAGTGGCATGAGTGAAGGCAACACTGCCTATGCTATGTTCACTAAACAGATGCTCAAAGCTTGGCTTGGAGCAAGTCAGATCCTTAGTTGTGATAAATCAGCTGCGTCCTGTTTACATCAGTGGACAAAGACTGAAGCGAAATGATGACATGCTGCATTATAATAGCAAATGTTCTTCTCAACTGATGTCCACAAAGTGATTCTGCTGGCAGTTGTTCTCCCCTGCTCTATGAAGTTCTTACACCTGCTGGGGAGAGGCAGAGTCTACCTGTCGATTGCTGATTGTGAGCTTCTCAAGGAAGTGGCGCAGAACTGTAGAGGGGTCTTCAATTAAGCAGTTCCACAGGACCTGCTGAGCAACAGCACTTACTGTAAGACAGAAAGGAAACCAAGTCAGAACCGTCTTCCTTGGAAAAGCTTTGAACTGGTATGCTTGAACATAACATTCCTAGTCTTCCTTCCCCTGTTATGTTTTATACTGAAACACACAAGACCCCATTTGATGCACCAGGATTCCCAGCAAACAGTGCAGTGATCTCAGTAATAATAATCACAGGTCTAATATTTGGACCTTCCCTAACTATTGGTGATATGACAGGAAGAACTTCACCACTGTATTTAAGGAATAATAAAGAAATAACTCTTTAGATTCATAACTCCAGATGGACAAAATCCAGCATCTGAAAGATACAAATTCATGTACTTTTTTGTTCGTGTACGTAGGTTCAATTTCATGGTGATTCATTAAGTGATTTTATCTGGTATTGGTGAAGAGTATTAGAAGGTCAGCAGGGAATTGTGTTGATGATCAACTACCTGAAGTGCAATTATTTGCAAACCTCTGAAGGTTAACAACAACACGGAATTATTCATTATTTTGTTTTCAGTACTCAGCTCCTGATCACAAAATTACACATACGCTGTTTAGAGGGCTGACTACATCCACCTAAAACTGAATACAAAATGTAACAGGAAGTTAAATGCGCAACTGGCTGACATGATGAGCGATGAGAAATGAAGGAAGCGGAACAGTCCACCACGTATAAACATTTTCGAAAAAACAAATACAAGGAAATGTATTATTAATTTACAAAGACATCACAGACCATAACCAAAATGTTTAAGCTGTGTATAGGTTGCTTTCTGTTTGTCATAGGAAGAAAAAAATGCGAGTGGGAATAGATCTCCAGAGGTCTTCAGTCCAAGCCCCGCTTGGAGCAGGACTGTCACCTACACCAGGTATGTCAACCATAGCTATGACTAACCAGGGCTCAATAACCCCTATGCAAGGAATCAACAGAAATTATGCTCCTGGTGATGAACTTCCTTCCCAATTTCTGACCTGAACTTTCCAAGTTGTAACCTCTCAGTCAGTGTTCTTCTAACTCTTTGTTTCCTTTGAAGCACACCAAACAAGCCCAGCATCTGCAATTACTCCTCAAAGAACACTTGTGTTAAGCCTCTTACCATCCTTATATTCCCCCACTAGATCCTTTTCAGCTTTTCAATATTTCTTTTGAATTAGAGGCTTTTTAACGGTCCTGAAAGGGCAAAACCCCCTCAAAGCCAAACAAAAATCATGCAGGAAAAAGAAGGAAAAACCCTACAAAGGTACATTTCTATTGTAAATCTACATTCAAATAGTTTTGAAACTGGTTCTGCTATCCTTAAGCAACAATCTCTTGAAGTTTAGTCAGCATCAATACCAGCTACTCCATCCTCCCGGACTTCTCCATCTTCCATCAAATGGACAATGGGGAGCACTGCTGCACAAATGCACGCTGGAAATACAGCCTGAGGTGGCTGGGGCACGTGATGGTTTGGAGTGTGCTCGGTAGGGTGTTCTTCATCTGGAGCAGTAAGGAGAAGAGGAGTTAGGGAATACGCTGTGCTACTATCCAGGCAAGTTAGATAAACATATATGTTAGTGGCTCTACACAAAGCACAAAGATCAAAACACTGTTCACTGCGCAAGCATGACAGGTTTACTGCTATCTCCAAGCAGAAAGCCTTCAGCCAGTTTCTTGATCAAGAATATTCATTGTAAATATGTAATTTTTCAATTTAGGTTTCTTTTCTTGTAACACAGTTCCTTTTGATAAAATCCCGTTTTTCAGCTAGAGTGTTCTCTGTGGCACTACTAGCCAAAAAGAATATGAGAGGCAAGAGAAATTATTGTGACAGCAGGGATGAATAAAATAATGCAGGGCAGTAACTCATTATAAAGTGGCTCAAGCTTAGGAATGTATCTGGTAAAAGGAAATGCCAGAGCTTTATGGGTCAACAGGAAAGGCTTACAGTGAATGAAATCCTAGGAGGGAATACTCCAAAGTGAAGTCACCCACCTTCTGTACTGACTGCTGAGCGCACTGACCACACAGAGCCACGGCGGAAAGAATAGTTCCTGTGAGAAGTACTGGAGGTGCAGGATGGACTCACAGAGAGACGGCGGGAGGCCAGGTTGGCAACTTCTTCTACTGACAAAGAGAACATGAAATGTCAATCCAGATCCAGCCAACAGACTTTAGGGAATTTTCTGACAGATGGCAATTACAACCAAATCAGAACACTGAAAAGTCAAGTCAGGTAACACTCAAAAGGGTCAATTTAAAAGCTATAAAGATCAGTCAGATAGGTAATTTGCTCATGCTTTAAGAAACAGCAGAACATTGGTCCATAAGAGTGTTCAGTGCTCTGGTGCATCACAGAGTTGGCGCTACACTTCTTTTCATCCACTCCTTGTTATCCATCATATTGTTTCTGGTGCTTAGTTTTTCTTAAGAAATGGGATTTCTGCTCACAGATTTTCCAATGGATGCTTAGATCTGATCAACCCTCCACTCACCCAATGGCACATATCTTGGAATGCCTTTAATGAAGTCTTTGTGCTCTGTTAGTCTGGGCCAGTAAAACTCCGCACCCACAGAGTAAGCTTATTGTGATTCGTGTCATGTAACTTTGGCTCTCTGAAAGTTTGGAACTGAGCTTGATCTGGTCATCGTGGCTCCCCCACTATTCACCATAAAGGTAGAAAACCCCAGGGGCAATTCAGTATATCCTAAGTTCCGTTTCTTAAGACAGATCCTGCCAAAGAGCAATTCTTCCCGCCCTTTAATTAATAAAGAGTTAAATTTAGGAAAGACAAATTTCATTCCTAGTGCTGCACATTCTCTTGTGTTAACTCCTGCAAGAAACTGGGAACTTTGAGATACTAAATGCTGGCAAGTTCCACTGAAGTTGGGGCAGATGGGGTCAGTGTCCTTATCACTCGGTAAGAACTCAATACATCCGAAGTTTTGTCTTTTTTTTTGCAATAATTTTCAAACACACTTTTTCTCAGTGACTTAGACTCTTCAGCAAATGGACATGGTTGGGACCTTCCTAACACTAAAAATCAATTTTCCTGGACATCACTGCCCTAAGCAATGCTCTGTGTTGGTGGGAAATGCTCTCAGGTTCCTGGAATGCAGTTCCTGGTCCCAGAGCACACCTTCTTCTTCCTGCTCAGAGCTTGGTGTACAAGATGGCTCGTAGCAGGCCTCCTGAGTGATGGGGATGGCAGTGATAAGACTGGCTTCCCGTCCCAGGCGTTTCTTCTCTTCCTCCTGCTGCAGGTTCTTCAGGATATGCTCTGCTCGCTGATGGGAACGCGACACAGCTCGGGCAGAAAATGACTTCTGTTGGAGGAAGAGAGAAGAAACACAGCCTGAAGATGTTAGTTAAGATGCACACACATTTTCTGACAGAGGCTTCACCTCAGTGACATTCAGCAATTCAATTTCTAAATATAAACCAGACTAGTGCCAGCCGAACAGAGATTCACCAGAAGACTTCTTGGCAATAAACCTACAATAAGCATTGCTGCAAAGGTCTCCCAGGAGACACCATATGAACCAGTACAGACAAAATTGTCTCTCAGGCAGTTCTATCGAAAAAATCTTCTCTTGGAGAGAGAGAAGTTGTGTGCTCCTAAGAACTAAGTTAGTGTCTCTCACAGGGATATGAGGTGCAGTATAGTACCCCAGTGAACAAACAGAAAAGTCTGATGCCCATGTAGAAAATTCTGTGTCCTACACAAACTATACTAGATTGTTTCTCAGCTGGGAAAGACAATGTCAGAGGTTAATCCACATCTTTTGGCTTAACTTACCGCACACCTCTAGAGAGAAAAAACAGTGCTTACTCTCAGGAGGTCTGCTTACCGACTGATCTTCATTTATAGGATCCTGCACACTCCCGCTGCACTGAGGGACCCAGGGAGGGTCAAACATTGGCACAGATGGCATCCCCAGCACAGGAGAAGGCAGAGTGAAGTTTATACTTGGAGGAGGAATCTAAACAAAATCATGAAAGACATTTTGTTACAGCAAACTATTATTGTCAGTATTGTTAATTAAACATGAGCACAAGTACCCAAGATATAAATGAACTCCGCAAATTTTTCTCACCTCCGTATCTCACTGGCCTCTAACATCATGTATGATACACATCTTCTCTGGTATTTCTCCTGACTTGAGTCTCCATTTTATACAAGACTTCTTCATATCACTTCCCCCACTAGTGAGACTTATACAACCGTTTTTTTCTCTAAACAGGGTTTCAGGAAATTTCATGGTAGTCTGTCATTACACATATATCCCACAAGGCAAGCTGTAAATATCATCATTATTCTTCATGTGTCTTATCTACCTTAAAGATCTGCTGTGCTCCCTCTTCCATCCTTGGCCACACTTGATATCTGAACCTCCAGAGTGTGTGAAATTTAAGAACGGCATTCAGTCTTTGCACTGTTTCTGGGTGATGAAATTCGGACATCAGCATGTCAGAAACGGCCTCTGGCACTTTCACAGCACACAGCAAGAACATGGCAGCTGCAGGGAGAGAACATCTGATCACCTGTGTTTCTCAAGAATGTGTTTATTTGGCAAAGAAAAACCACATGTGTACAAACCTGCACCAAAAGAAACCCAATCTTGGCTCCAGAAATAGGAACACCACTCTACCAGGCCTAGCGAAAACTGTATTGCTTCATGAAATCAAGCACATGTGATTCTACCTTTTGGAGCCACACAGAATTACACGTGAAGCTTGTAAATTCTTCTGGAAAACCTGCTTTTTAAAATAAAGTACACCTTTGATCTTCTCAGCCGTAACTTGCTTAAAATAAGAAACATCTCTTGAAGTAAAGGCACTAATTGAGTTTGGCTTTCAAAGATTCCACTTCCAAGTGATTTCTGTGCTGATTCATTAATCAAGGCTGATTTAACAGAAGCTCTGGAACAGGAGACAGTGCCCTAGTAGAAGTCACCTGGCTATATTCATGGGTAAAACCAGTTCTTAGTTAAGTGGGCTCCATGCAGTGATCCCAATCTGCCTCCAAGAGAAAACAGAGCAAGGCAAAGGACCATGCAAAACAGCACAATGGTAGCTGAGCTGACACCTAGTTGTTTCAATGAATCATATTTGAACATAAACAGACATTAATTAAAATATAGACTGATGGAGACCAGTCAATGGAGATGGTGTCTGAGGGGCACTGCAGGAGACAAAAGCAGACAGATTTGTGTTGCTGTGGGAGTTCAGTGGGTGTTAGAGAATGCATGGCTTTTTTCACCAGTAACTCACCACAGAGCACTGCAGACAATTTCTCTAGATTTGGTGGCTACTGCTCTGTGGACACTGAAAAGCTTCAGCAGAGAAATTTTCCAGTTTTCTGCAGCATTCTGTGAGAGCTCTGTGTTTCTCACGAAAGCTATGAAAAACACTGCTACGCGTCTTTGTAAATAATTCCTCTATCTTGCACCTGTACAATGTTTTGCATTATTGTTATGTTTAGTTGCAGAATTGTTTTGAAATGGGTGTTGTAGGATTTAGCCAATCATCCTGAGAGGTGGATGGTCAAGGGACCAATCACCTGATGCCATTCAAACGACCTAGAGAATATAAACCGTTCTGTAAAGAAATAATTAATTCCATTTTCCCTGGATCCTGCCTGCCTCGTTTCTCTCTGTCCCCGGTACAACAGCGACACTCCTCCACAATAGCAAGAAGACAATTACCACTGTGTTTTCTTCAATGCTTATTCAGCAGGTGCCAGGCCCCAGAACTGTGCTCACAGGAGGCAGTGTGTCACACTGCTGGAAAACAAGGCTACTCTCTGACTGCCTGGGCTCCTAGTGCTGCTCAAAATCTGTGGAGACCTTGAAGCTTCACGAGCTCAGAGAACTTGCTGCTCTCTAATCTTCTCGAACTATAGCAAGTCTTACTAGGACTGATGTAAAAGTGTGAGTTCATGCTGAAGCAACCAAGAACAGAAATGAGCCTTAGCATAGGTCAGCAGATGGTGCTGTAGTACACTAACAAGGTGTTCTTTTTATTCAGCTTCTGTGTAGCAACATTAGGGGTTTTCAGGGTTTGCCCTCGATGAATGCAATTTATGCTTGGGCTGTATTCACCTGCTACTAAAAAAACTACTACAGACCCTCAAATGGATTTTAATCCTCCCTTCAAGAAAGGGAGGAGGAGGAAGATGTATTTCAGAGGCGTCTTTGGAGGAGCAGCCAGCTAGCACCCCTCAGGAAGAGCAGCAAAGCTTTATCCCATTCCCTGTGACCCATGCAAATATCTTATTAGAATCATAGATTCATTAAGGTTGAAAAGTACCTCTAAGATTATACAGTTATAAAAGTATCCAAAATTATTCCCTCAGAAAGGGACTTGAAGCGGGGGAAGGAGTACTGCATCAGGCAGAGTATTTCTCTTTATTTCGCCCCTTTCTCTTCCTGTAACACACATTTGACCTGGAAAAGGCAAATGTTAAAGGCAGAGCACAGAAAAGACCTGTGAGCTGAAGAAGTGGTCTGTGCACTGGGAGAGTAGATGGAAGTGAGAGAAACCCGAAGAACATGAGAAAGGAGAGGGGGGAGATCAAACAATGGACTTCAGGGCAGAATTCATTGCTAGTTGTGGAAAATAAAGGCCTGGTGTACTGGATTGAAATGTGATGGAAAGGGGAGTGATGTTTGAGGAGCACTTCAAAACTCTTGCATTGTTAACAACTTTTGATAAAAATGCCTGTAACTTAACCTTCAGTGAAAGAACACCTGGCATGCCCCTATAGGTATGGAAATCTGTGAAAGGAGGAAATCTTTCAGCCATTTCCTTGCATGCTGGGGGAGGAGAAAGGCAGAAATTGAAAGTTGTGGGAGATTGGCTTACAAACAAATTAGATTAATTTACGCTTTATTTAAGTAAACTGTGTATTGTGTGTGAAGGATGTTCACAGTTTCTAAGGCTGTGACTCATGATTTGTGTTCATCTCACATTAGCACACACTGACTAGGAGTCTTTGGGCTGGACAGTAAGACTAGAGAGGACCTCCTGAGTCACATAATGTAATCCCTTTCACAAGCTCTTAAACCAAAGGGCTTTTGTTTTCTTTTCTGGTCGTTAGAAATCTATGTGAAAGAAGTCATAAAAAGTTTTCCATGTGAAAGAAGTCATAAAAAGTTATTACTCATCTTCATTCTACTCTAACAAATTATTCTTAAATATTTATTAAATAATATTTATTTAAATAATAAATAATGCTTTCTGTTTGTCTGGTGTTCTGTCATTATGGAGCGTAAAGATATCTCCTCTCAGTTTTCATTTGAATCCATGAATAAATATCCTTATCATACAGGCTCTTCATTCTTACTGCTGTCCTAACAGCATCTGTTACATATAAATATTTTACTTCAGTGATGAAAACGGTGCATTGAAAGTGCTGTGTTCTAGGTAACTGTACGTCGTGCTTTACAGTAGCATTAATACTTTGAATCACTAATGAAATACCTCTTCTGACACATCCTGGCTGTGTTTATTTTTTCACAGCTGATCATTAGGTCAGTCATCTTTTGGCCAAGGGATAAGCTCTGAGCTTAGATCATTTCCATGGGAGAAGATCCGAGCTCTTAGCAGAAAAATTCTTATTATTACTTGGCAATAAAATAATTTTATATTTTATGGTAATAAATTTCATGCCATGTGCAGAATTTCAAAGTACTACTTTCACAGGTATATTATGTGCTAATCATCTGTCTTAAAGATGCCTCTCAACTATACGTCATCAGCAATCATCTGTACACTTTAAAACCAAGTAGAAATGGAAAATTTAGATAAGTACCATACCATAACAGTACTTAAAGAGCAATGCTGCTGTCTCCATGCAATATGAGAATTTTCCTTTCAGCATAACAGGAGCTATGACAGTTTCATTCCCATTCTCTGTCTCAGTTTTTGTATGAGCTCTCAACTGGTACTAACATTTCCATGAGGCAACGTACAGAATGCTCTAGTAGACTCTGGACAGACTGAATCCCTATGTTTCCTCTGCCTACAAACCCAGTTGAACACAAATACTAATTTTGATGTTCTCCAAATGTCCACCACATCCAAGGCCTTAGAGAGAGTGCCCTCTTGATCCTTCTGACCACCTCTTTTCCACAGAGCACAAAACCACACAAAGGTCTGTGAACACCAAACAACCTCCAAGAAACCCTAGGTGGCATTCAGATTCCTCCTCTACAAAACTGTAAAGTCCTGTGATTGACTGCAAGTTGTGCAGCCACAGCAGCCATTCTAAGTGGTTTGGTTCTCTTACCTGCTGCTCCAGCCATGTGCTCATCCACACTGAGCAGGAGCTCCCATGCTGCTGGCTGGATGTCCCCGTACATCTCCTCTGTGAGGATAGGAGCTGCCTTGATTAGCAGTGACAAAGGGGCAGGGGAGAGGCTCATTACCTGCAACAAACCAAGCCATGCCTTAGGGCTGAGCTGTGTAAAACTATCAACAGGGAAGAACACACTCAGTAATTTTACCCTGGTTTTGGTCTGCAAATTACCCACCAATAACCTCTAGGCTCATCCATTTCAGAAAATGCTCTATAGAGGAACGTGGCTTTCAGCCTATGCTGAAAAGGCAGTGTTTGCAAGCTAGTTCCTGGAGTCTTTTGCTTGTCCCTCACATCACCAAAACACCAAAAAAGAGGACAGAAGGAAAGCCAGACTCTCACAAAGTGATGCACAAACAGCGATACAGGTCCATCAAAATCTCACTAAGAACAGGCCTATGAAGAGTCTGTTGATTCTTTAGGAGCCCTGAACAAGTAAGAACAAAGAAAACTAATACTGTAAACTGACATGCTGCAGTTAAACATATCTGTGATTTATTTTTCTTTTTTTGTATCCCCAGCTTTGATGCATATGTCACTATGGAAAGCCAGAGATGCAGACTGTGATTTAATGGAGCTAAATGTTTAAAGGATTCTTTGACCATGTTTCCTTAAGAGGTTTAAATTTAGTATTGCTCAGATGGGGAAAAGATATAGGGCTGAGCTGATCGATATTCAGGAACAGTTCTTCACATGGGCTTGGGAATCCATATGTATTTTCCTTCTTGTTGCAGTTTAACCTGGCACCTATATATCTACCTCCCTAACTAGCATATGGCTTAATCAGTACCTGGTTCCTGATGTATTTTAGCATTCCAGAGTCCTTCTTCCCTTCCAAGTTGATATCGATCACTCTCTTTTTAAGAGAAGGAGTTCTCAAGCATGACTTGTCTGAGCACTGGAAGAAAATAAAAAGAAAGCGGAGTTCACATTTATATTTCTCAAAATATGGAAAAGGAGATTACGTACAAGAGGAATTTCCATACACTAGAAATCATCTGCTACCAGAGCTGTAGCACAAAACCTGCTTCTTTGCTGGCAACAGGCATAGTATCAGTGAGACAACACATCTCATTCAATTTTCCTCTTTTTTTAACAATGCTTTTCTCAATAAAACCTTAAAGCAGAAGCCAGTAACCAAATGAAGAATGTGAATATTCTCTGTGTAATCTTCACCAGTGGCACACTCATGTATTTAGTGAAGCAGGTTAGAGGAAAAAAGTCTACAGCTACCCTCTAAAAAATTACCAATGGAAGTGTTCAGTGTACAGAATGAATCTTCTCACATAGAATCACTGATGTTGGAAAAGACCTCTAAGACCATTGAGTCAAATCAGTAGTCTAATGCTGCCAAGTCCACCACTAAATCATGTCCCTGGGTGCCACATCCTCACATATTTTAGGGGCCTCCAGGGATGCTGACTCACCCCGCCTCCCTGGGCAGCTGGTGCCAGGGCTAGACAAACCTTTCAGAGAAGAAGTTTTTCCTAATAGTCAATCTAAACATCCCCTGGTGCAACTTGAGGTCATTTCCACTCAATCCTGTCCCTTGTTTCCTGGGAGCAAAGCTCGACATCCACCTGGCTGCACCTTCCTGTCAGAAAGTTGTGGAGACCGAGAAATTGCCTTCTGAGACTCCTTTTCTCCAGGCTGAGCTCCCCAACTCCCTCAGCTACTGATGAGACTGACAGCTGGCCTGGGGGCCTCACAGAGTCAGACCTGAAACCGGTCAGAATTTACCCGTGAGAGTTTACAGTGAAAATTTTGCAGCTTCAGTGAAACCCACAGAGAAGGCCAAGAAGATAATCAATGAGAGAAGATGTTCTGGACACAAGGAGGGGACGTCCTTGTTATGGGACATTGAGAGTGTACCAGGAAGAAGTTGTGGATAATATGTAGCAGCTATACTTTTACTTGTATAGCTAATTGTTTTATTACCTGAATGGTCTTTGTTTGTTAAACAGCCTTGTTATTGTTTGCTAAGCAGCCAATCCCAATAAGCCACAGCCATTGTAAAGAGGTATAAGAATAACAGTAGAGAAAAATAAAAAACTTTTCTATCCTTCTTGACTTTGGATTACGACAAGTGTGTGCTTTTATGTCCACCTCGACAAAGCCACAAGCTACTCCTGGTGCTCCAGCCCCTTCCTCATCTCCATTCCCTTCTCTGGACACCCTCCAGCTTTCCAGGTCTTTCTTGGATTATGAAAAAAGCAAAGACTGTAAACTGCTCTCTGGAAGTGAGAAACTGCTCTCTGTACATGTTTGTAGGAAACCTCACTGTCTCCCAAATTCTTTCTTCCTGCTGTTTCCTAAGTGCTTTGATGGTTTGAAGAATATCTCTGTCTTGCAATTCAAAGTTGGAGATGAAACAACACACAGAAATGCACAGTTCTTTTTCTACCTTTCATGAAACATACCAGCTACTCATCTCTTGCCTGCCTTCTGCAGAGGAAATGACTGCCTCTCTTTCTAAATAACTTGTGCTTTTCTGTGCTAGAGGAAATATATGGGGTTTACAGTTTTCAAGAAAGCAGAAACATTAGCCTCTGTTTCACCTGCTCTGTGCTTTTTTCCATAAAAATATCCTTCAATCTTCTAAATTGACAAGAAACAAACAATCTCCTGGTTGATGAAGAAACATCATGAAGTTTTCTCCTTCATATGCCACTGCCAGGGATGATAGCCTCTTTACCCAACTGAAACCTTCATTACAGTTTCATGAACACTTTTGTTTTCAATGTTACTGCAAAGCAGTTGAATGGCTCTGCCATTACAAATATTCAGGATAATTGTAGTCTGTCTGCTCTGGTGTAACTGTTGACACGATTCAGTTGGTGCCTGGGTGGGCACTTTCCTGAAAGCAGAAATGTATTTCCATTAAAGTTAAAGATACACTTTTATATATAAAAAGGCACAAAGTTGTCTGAATATCCTGCAGAAATGGTCATTAAAAGTGCATCACTAAGGAGACAAACATTAAAGACTTATGTATAGAACTCTTGGAACAGGTGAGAGCTCAGACATATAAGAAAGAAATTACACAAGATTTTACAAGAATTTCAAGAGTGATTCTTACTAACAGATAAGAAAAAACATGAACAAAGAGAGACAGAATCCAGAGGGTGGTAAGTAGAGGCCACAAAAGAACACTAAAATTGAAGTCAGGTTATAAGCGTTTAAACGACCTTATCAGCAACTAAGATTCAGCTCAATCAATACAAGTTACATTCCTTACATAATGCTGAATGACTTAATTGCTGGGGTTTTTTACAGCAAAGCTAAGCTTAGGAAAAGCTATATTCATTTTGTCACAAAAGAACTGTATGAGTACATTATGCAATTTTCGAAGGCAATTATGACTTGTCTGGACAAATCCTAAAACATTCTGCTTTTTCCATGTACTCACTTCCTTTTGTTTTTTGCCTCTTGCCATATTGTTCAATGTGCTGTTTTCTCGCAGGGAGTCCACTGTGTCTCCATACAGTAGTTTGATGGCCCGGACAAGGCGAGCACAGGACCGGCTGTGATGGAGGTAGCAGTGTGGGTGACAGTAGTCAACATGGGTACAGATGAAACTTTGCTGGTTGCATAATAGGATCATAACCTGGAAATTTAAAAAGGAAATACTTACCTATAGAAAACGGAGTTACACAGCCATTGGGATAGTCAAGCTAACTTTTCCTCAGCCTAGCTAGGGAGGTGTGAAACTCCTAAAAAGGTTTAAAAAGCTTTTTAAAAAGTTTTTAAAAGGTATGTGTGTCTGTGCAGAGTTTCATAATTACAAGGGGTTTGCAAACTAGCTGGGCATGGCTAAAGAAACAATAGTGCTAACAAAGCAAAGAAACAGAGCTGCTATAGATGTGTATATTTGGGTGGTCGCAAGGTTAAGGCTGAGGAATCCAGCATCGTCTCAGTTTGCACAAAAGCTGTTGTATTACCGCTCTAAGATGAGAGCTTGGACTGGAAACTGTCAACTAGCCAATTGTCATTGAAGCTGCAAACCCACCATGTTTGGGGGTTAGTTTCCTTCAAGTGGTGCAAAGGGAAATATCAGTATGCTCTCAGATAGAAATAAGCTGTGTTAGTTGCTCTGCATATGCTTCCTTCCCAGCCCAGCTCTATGGTAGCTGGCTCAGTTGCTATTTCTACTAGTAATGCCATATGGCAGAAAGGAGTACTAAAAATAATCTAAAAATCAGGTAAATATTTTGGAATTTAGCTATTCTGAGCCGTGCTTTGCTGCAGAAACACTGGTATCAGTTCCTAAACTACTTAATTAAAGATAGCCTTGGCAAGTCTCCACTTGAGTGACCACTCTGTGATGTAACTCAGATGGTTTCTTGCCAGAGGAGCAAAGCCTGGCCCAGCAGCTCTTTGTACATTGCTCTTCACGTCACACATAAACCCAGCCTCTTATTAGCACTCTGAGGAAAACACACAGGCATCTCCAAGCCATTCACACTGTAGGTCTTAAGAGGCCTTTTTGAATCTATCTCTTCACCCCACAACCCACTGCAGAAGCACCCAGAACTACCAAGAAGCTATCCCAGTTTTCCATCACTGTGTCTATGTCTGTGCAGCTGCAGTCTGCCAGCTCTCTCTGGGCTGCCACATCATTCTCAACGTTAAAATATTTTAGCTTCTAAAAATGTCAGGAGCTTAATCTAAAACAAATCTGTGTAATGTCTGTGGGATTCCTGTGTTTGCCTCCTTCTTCTGGCCTTCTATCATTTTGGGGTCAATAAAGAGTAACTCAATATTTGTATCAATATGCAAATTGTATAGCAGCGCTGTCGAGCTTCTACCAGCCTCTGGTCCACTCTTATAAATTGCTGTAATGGTACACTGACACAGAGTGAGCACACCAGGCTCCAGGCTGCCTAAAGGACAAGTACAGGAAATGTTAAGTGCCTTCATAGCAGCAACTGGAACCAGTGATCCTTTTGAGTTGTTTGCTTGTGACAAATAAGTAAAGCAGGCTTTTGTTTTGCCTGTATTTTTAGTGACTATCTACACACACCTTCTTTCTTACAAATGAAAAAAATAACATTGTCATGTAATATTGGTACTTGTGTGTCATTAACTGGACCAGGTGATTTTTCAAATTTTCCTTTCTCCTATGCAAGCTAATCACATATAAAGTGAGACAAACATTTCAAGTTTCCTTCAGAATTCGTGAGTTCATGCATCTTCCCACACTGAGAAGGGCACCATGATTTATCCTAAGCTACTAACTAGGGAAATTCCCTTATCCTCTAGTGATGCAGCATCTAACGCATACACTTATGTCTAACATACTCAGTTTAGTACACAGGAATTTCCAAACGAGGTGTAATCACTACCAAGAGCATTAGAGTACTGACAGAAAGCAGGGTAGCCCAGGGACTGAGGTACTAGATTGGAAGACACGGCGTTCAGGTTCCCTGCCCTGCCAGCCTCATACAAAAAAGACAGCTATCAAGAACTCCTTCTGACCGCAAAGTATTAGATTAAGCCTGTTCTTGCCCACACCCTGCTGAGAGCAGTCTGTGTGAAATATCTGGGGAAAAAAGGGAGATATCAGGTCTGTATTGACAGCTGTCTTTCCCAAAGGCAATTCAAAAGTCAAAGGGTGTCTGTCCTCACACATATGAGCAGGACACCACCAATCATTGCACAGCAGGTCAACCCAAGGCGTGCACACTACACACTGACCATACTGCACCATCATGGCATGTCATGCGGCAATGCACGTAGCGGTGTGCAGTCCTTGGACACCAGTGGATTGAGCAGTGTAAACTTGCCCAACTGAATTCTGGCAAATCTAAATCACAAGTACAGAGATTGCCCAAATGGATGCCTTAGACCCAGCATGACCAAACCACATCTGCACTGTTGTACTCCCTGTCTGTTGGACAGAGTCAAAACTCTACAAGGCTCTGCTGGCCTACACAAGTAGCTTGTGAAATGCCACTTCTCAGAAGCCGGCAGCCCAGCTCACACTGTAGCCCATTCTATTGCTTTCCATGAAATACACACTACTGGCCATGCTGGAGATAAGGTACTGAGCTAATATATTTTTCAGCTGAAGTAGTATGGCTGTCCCTGCACACCTAGGGAGAAAAATAATTAAATATATGAACTAGAGAGAAGGAGATTTAAGTCTATTTTAGAAATGGCAAACACACAATTTCCAAAGGTCACAGCTTGAGATCCTTGATGCTATATGGAAAAAGCACAAATTGTGATCCGGTTATTGCCAGACAAAGGTTTTTTTATTGAAAATGCCATCCTTGAGCGCACTACTGGCAACTTGTACTTACATGCAGCCACGACATGTTCCGATGATAGTTCTCCTCCACGCCTGTGTTGCTCAGTACCTCAGGTTCAATGCTGGGTTCGCTCGCACTCCAAGGGCTCCCTTCTTCAAAAGAAAAATACCCAAAAGGTTGTTGTTTTTATTGCTCCCTACGTGCTTTAAGACTAGGGACAGCACTTGTAAGCCAGGCCAGCCTTGTGGGAACAGACGAGAGTACACAGAATATGTCACACTGGAAAGACTGCATTTGGACATCCCTCCCCAGTCCTGTGCTGGCTTCACACTTACAAGAACTATTTGGACTTGGCCCACAGGCCATCTTGTCAGTAGCAAACATTTCTCCCTCCCTGTTTTTTTTTTCTTCAATGGAAGGGAAATGGATAATCCAAAACCATCATAAACAAATTCTTTGCACCATTCAGATGCTGCAAATGGTTGGTTTAGTGATCTGCATTGACTGGGCTCTGTGGTTAAAAACGTCAACAAAAATCCAACCAGAAGTGGCATCCAGCTGGAAATGCCAACAGGAAAAGTTCCTGCTAATTGCCGATAGAAACTGCTAATGTCATGGGGATGAAAGGGGAAAAAAATCCTGATTCTAGAACACTAGAATGCTTTAGAACTCAGCCAAGGGAGAGATTCCTCTGAGAATTTCACTGACCCCTGTGTTTCCCCTAGCCACTTTATACCCTATGGGTCTCCTATAAAACTAATACTAATGATACTAAAAGTTGGCCTGAGATGACTTTTCTTCTACCCTTTTTCTCTTCTTTAAGTGAACTGTGACTTGTCAAAATTTACAGAATTGGCAATCCTACTCTCCATGTTCACCTGCTGAAGAATCTTTTGGGCAACATAAAAATGACCATTAAACTTGGGAGGTTATTTCAGCTCCAAATATATCCATAGTTTTTGGTTAACACTGATAGTGAAAAGAAGCCCTTTAGTTCAACTGTGATGGAGATTTCAGAGAGTAGGATGCACATCTTGTTTCCATAAGATAAATGTATGGACATCCATCTTTTAAAGACCAAGGCAAGCAGCTGTAAACAACAAAAATAGATGTATATGCCAGTATGTAGAAATGTAGTATGCAGCATGTGAACGTTACATTCTGCATATAGGAATATATATTTTACATGTCATCCGACATGCTTATGACATCATATCCAACACAGTATGAAGTACATGCCTAAATACATATGTGTTTAGCTATATATATATACATACATATATATATACTTACAGCAAATCTGTTGCTATGGACAATAAAATATCATATATACATATGACCTCATGTATTCATTATATCCTATGATTTAGGGGTGTGTGTATGTGCATATCTACATAGGTATATGTACTAAATACATGTGCCACCCTAAAGACAGCAAGCATTTAGCTGGCAGGACAGCATTCTAAGAGCTCATGCTCTAACATGGTGGTGAATTGACAATCAGTGCACGGAGCCTACACTGCACCCAGGATTTGTACCATGTTCCTCCCAGGCCCTAGTCCAGGCAGTCCCTGAAGAGAGCTCTAGATTTTTCCTAGCCTGCACAGGTGGGGATCTCTCGTCATTTCTAGCTCTGCTGCAACCACATCAAGAGTTTAGGTCCTTCCTATTGTCCCCTCCCTTTCCACCCTCTCATCTAAGTTACCTATATCAGTGACAGTGTCCCTGCTGTGGGACAGCTGCAGCTCCTCATTCTCAGACTCTGAGTCCTGCCGTGATAACTTGGTGCTCTTTAGGCTGCCGGCCCGGCGAATGCTGGAAAGGGAACCCCCCTTCTTCACCCGGAAACTGCGGGTTCCTTTAATCTGGAGCCAGCGGGAGCCTGCTATCCTGATCTTCCTGCTGGGAACTGTATTAAAAGAATAAAAGAGGACTTTTTTCCCCTTAATTTTTCCCCATTTAAAAAAGAAAGAGATCCTGGCCCTCCCCACCCTCCCGACCCTTTGCTGCCAGCCTGTATTGCAGCGTCTTTTCTTCTGCCAAGGAATGTGGGATCAGAGGCTTCCTCCAAAGCCACCGCCAATGCAGCTCGAACAATCAGACAGTAAAGATGCTTCACAAAAATGTGTTCAACACCTCATATCCTGGAGATCTGGTACATCACCTCAGGCTTTGTCTGTATTTGGAATTAGCCTTTGTTCAACCACCAGCAAGTAGTCATCTGCACTAAGAGAAACCCAAAACATGGACAAGAAAATCCTGCAATTCACACCAATTTGAATCAATTCCTGCCAGGAAGCAGGATCTGCCCAATGGATGTAAATTGCAGTTTTCTTTGCCAGTCCTTGGAGTTTACATTAGTGCAGAATCACCTCTTGCTAGGGATAGATGGCTGAATCCCAGGCATGAACAAGGCACCTTGGACAAACCTATTTTCCCGTGGGCCTGGGTCTTGTAAACCTCACTGAGCTCTGCAGTAGGATCAATTATTTAGTCATACAGCATGTGTGATTGCAAGAGGGTGGTCTGCTTCATGAGGCTAGCATGCAAGGCTTCTTTGAAGTAAGATTTGCACAAATCCGTGTCTCTGCATGTTACTCTTCACCATTAGAATGCTTTAGAGGAAATGGGAGCTCCTTCAGACAAATCAGCAGCTTTCAGGCATTAACAACATCCATTGACACTCTGCATTTTTGATGAGCATAGACATGGAATGGTTCAATGTTCAAAGCACCAACTGTTTGCACTTTCTTTCTCCTCTTAGTTCAAAGGCAGCACATGGCAGTATGTCAGTCCAAATGTTGCAACACTCAGTCATTTAACTGCAGATCTAATGAGGCAAGGCCACGTCTGATCAATTACCTTTTGGTGTGTGGTTGGGAATGAACAGAACAGAGCTTTCTGGATACCATGGGCAAGCAAAATATTTAAATAGAATTGTATTTCGGCTTCAGGATAAAGCAAACACATCTTTACTCCTGAGATTGCCCTCAGTTCATCCAGAACGGAATTCCCACTCCCATTTCCAGTGGCTAGCATCCTGGTCAAAGACAGCTGGATACGTTTTGAGAGCTACTCCTCAGTCCTCACAAATCAGTTGGCAAACCACTGTTGAGTGACTAAAGAATCTCCCTCCAAGTGACCATGCTGAGTTCCTTAGCAATTGCTACTGCTTGAATAAAGTTCAGATCAGCCCCACAAATGCCAAACCGCTGAAGCACTTGTAACTGCATTTCATGAAGTCTGCAAAATCCCATTTTGGCACCCAAGGAGTACATATGATCATCTGAGAGCCTGCATCTACCTAGCTGTAGTGTCTGTATTTCAGACCTACCTGGAGCAGATTCTATACAGTAAACCCGTGGCTTTTGGATAGCTGCTAAGCCATGCCTGGGGGGAGCAATGAGAGCAAAGTTTTTAACAGTCCGGAAAAATGAAGGGAAACAGATTAGTACTCATCAAAGAGTTTGAGATAAAGAAACCTCTCACTGCAGGCAAGCAAAATTTAGTTACATTCACACAACAAGGTTTTCTTCTCCAGAAAAGTGTAGATTATGAAAGATGCCTCTGCATCTGTAGTGTTCGGCCCAGGTGGATTCCCAGAAGAAAATGTTGTGGCCAGAGAAAAGAACCTAATTATTGTAATTTTAAAATACAACATTATCTTGCACTTATTTAGCTTCTAAAATACGGGAATTACATTTTTGCTCAGGTATATTAGGATTCAACCTTCCAACCACAGTCACTTTCCCCATGTCTAAAATGCAGTAAAGAGGCAGCTTTAGTAAAGGAAAACTACATGACAACTTAGGGAAAAGGGATAATGGAAAGAAAACCCAAATAAAACTGCAGAAAAATGTAGTTTAACCAAGAAAAGGATGAAGAAAGTTAATACTGTCTTTTCAAAAACACATTACACCTGTAGCACAGTAACACGCAAAGGAAAAGCTAAGTCAGCATTGTCTCTAAGAAAAACAGGATAGTTACAGACTTTCCACAAGCAGTTTCCAGCAGGACTGCATGCTTGAAGGTATTCTCCCACACAGGTAGCAGCCCAGTGGGTGGGACTGTTCCCTGAAAAGCTTAAAAATGTTTCAAGCAATTGTTGTAACTATCCTCAAAACAAACCCAACACCAAATCCAAATTTTTCCTCATCTAAATAGGTAGAGACATCTTATTCCACACACCTTAGACTATCAGACAGACCATAAGGCTGTGTTTTTCTGGGCTGCCAATACACCAAGAGTAGACAAAATGAGGTTGAGCATCAATTTATCCAGCTCACCTTTCTTAGGTGGGTACCCATCTGTCTGCACAGAAGTAACTGGCCCACCGGACACACAACTTTGGAGAAAGTTTTACACCATGCAGATCTTGGAATAATTTCTAGTATTTTCTCCAGTAACTGTGGCAAGGTCACAGCTGAAGACAACACAAACTTTATCCAAAGCCTCTGGAAGTCAATAAAAGCTCCTCCAAATCATTAATAGACATTACAGTTCCTAGAGGAAAACCAGCCGCAGACCCCACTGTTGTGAAACAATCATTAAACATTTATCCTTTTCAAGCAATCATCAAAATTATCATTCAAACACCTGCATCTGTAAGTTGCTACTATGAGACAGAATGTAAATATTTCTAGGAAACTTGTTAGTGGGTCATCTAGAGGTAAGTATCTGGAAGTTTAGTGTCTAATTGTAAAAATACACACAATGACTATATTGTATTGCAACACTTGTACCATCAGATAGAATGTGAGTCTTGCATGAGATGGCTCAAAAATGGAAACGATCTGCTATTCCCAGCAAACACAGTGAGCTTGGAGTTTGCTTGTACAGTATACAGTATGTTGGTAACATCAATCTGCTAGCCATCAAAAGCCACACAGTGTATTTTTCATGTGGTAGCAAAGAATTCAAGAGACCAATTACACTAATTTTTTGTGATGCCATGACTTCCAAACTGGTACAGATTTTCCACAGAAAAATACCAATCTTCTCTTCTGTCTGTGATTTCCCTTAAATGAAAAGCTGTGACCAGAAAAAAACAAATAACACTACTTTTGATCTTTATTTTTACAGTGAATCAAATAGTGATGCTTCTCTCAGCATCCCACTAAGAGACAGTTTCAAACAAGGATTGCTCCTTTTTAGCAAGAGTGCAAAGCTTTCAGTCGATTTCAGTCATAGCACTGTTTATAAAATTTAACATCTTTGCTTCTCACATTCATTATATGTAACCCTGAAGGCCAGAAGTACCTCAGAAATGATTTAAAGCCACGTGACTCCATGGCTGCCTGCTTTTTAACACAGTCTATGCAAATGAAAACACAAAATCAAGCGCCACTTCACAAGCCCTGAGAATACAAAAGCCTTATTGCGCTGACAAACCTTTTTTCTCCTCGAAGCCAGCCTCAGATTTGAGGGTGTGGCTGCTGCTGTGTAGGGAATCCTTTGAATCTTCATTTTCATCCAGAACCCCAGCAAAGCTGATCTTTCTCTCATACCTGTGTCGGTCCATCTCAGGGTCCAGACGGAGCCTGCAGCTCTCCAGATCCTGTAGACCACACAAATGAGCCAGCAGTATGAGTTTCCACTGCAACTAGAGAAGCTTCAGGGAAGAACTGCTTCAGATGGGGTTTATTTAATCACACGTAAGCCAACTGCTCTTTGGCCTTGCAGTAGGCTGAGCCACCTGCCAGGATGGAAGAGTTATGATGTGCTAACACACATTGCTGGTTAACATTCCCCAGTGCATTAACACTCTGGCTGCAGGCTCAGGAGGGGAAACATAAATCACAGAATCACAGAATTATAAGGATTGGAAGGGACCTCTAGAGATCATCTAGTCCAACCACCCTGCCAAGTAAGGGTCACTCAGAGTGGGTGGCACAAGAATACAGTCAGGTGGGTTTGGACTGTCTCCAGCCATGAGCGAAATGAGCTTGTATCTGCTTCATGATCAGTAAAAGGCTTTGGGTGGAACTTCAGTCAGGACTGTCTACCTCATTCAGCCCACAGCCTTGGCAAGTCTGCATGCTCTCTTGGTAGTTAAACTAGTTCACCAAAACTAGTTCAGTTGTGAATGTTTCAGTTCTTCAAGGCTTCCAAGGCTGTGCTCCTATCTATGGAAAAGGTATGCCTACAAACACCAACAGAAGCGAGATTTGCTCTACTGAAATTCCACCTATATGGATCATAACATTATGTACCCAATTTTCTTGGAAATGAAGCATCACTCCAAAAATATAGACTTAATATTTTAATCTGGATTATTGTTGCCTCTTTTTTTAATCCTGTACGAAGTCAGAAGCAGCACTCTATGGTCATTTTAACTTACAGACTTTTGCACGTGACCTTACGGTTTCTTTCACCTATAGATCACAGAATAATTCCTCCTCCTTGTCCCTCATATACAAGTCTGGAAAGTGATTAAGCAGTTACACTTCTATCTCACACAAAAGTACTAACTTCTGTTGACCTTCATTATCCAACATATTCTTAGTTCCAAGCCTAACTACTTATTGACATGAATTCTAAACCATGGTATTGCCCTGCTTTCGGATGCAGTCATTTATTATGTTGTATGAACATCAACAATGTGTTTAAGGAAGATTTTGCTGAATTTATTGCTTTTTAAAATTGTCCTCCTTGCATACCTTGGGGCTGAGCCACCTCATCACAGGTCTACAGTCTTTGGAATCATTTTCAGAACCAAATTACAATAATACCCAGATCAATCAGCCTTTCAAGCATAATTGCCATCACTAAAATTTGATCTGTCATTAACAAAAAACTGGATAGTAGGGCTAAATCCTTCACGGAAATTTAACTTCTCATTTTTCCTTTATAATTTTTATCCTGATTTCTTAGATAAATTTAGCGTAAAAGCTGAAACCATGTCAGCCATTTAATTCTCATCTCATTCCATGCTAACCACCTCTGAAGCTGATGGTCTCCTTCAACTCAATTTGTCAAAAGACGACTTCGTGCAAGTGTATTTTTTGAAACAACAGGCTAAAGGTAATGTTAAACCACAGTATTAGACATAAGAAAATCCACACAAGAATGAGTCACTGTAAATCAGTTTTCTTCGGTTCTGCTATTCACAGCATTAGTTGTCACCTGATCAGTTGTTTAGCTTACTGTTTATGCCATGATTTGCCTATGCCTCTCTGGGTCTCATGGAGATTTTTTTTTCTTTGCCTCTTGGTCCCATCTCTTCCCATTCTCCCTGCAATTCTCCTGGCCTTCCCATTCCCCTGCAATTCTCCCTGCAATTCCTATTCTTCCTTCCCATTCTCCCTGCAATTCTCTAACCCAAACCAAAAATCTGCAGCTTTAAAGCACTGGCAAATTCTCTGTAAACCATTCTGTTCCCTTTCCCTAACTGCCTTGCTCTGATCCCTGACCACTGGCCCTGCTAATCAGCTAATGAGCATGTGAGCTTGCCACTTCCTGTAGTCTACCTCCCACAATTCCCAGGTCCTCCACCCTTGGTTTCTCAATCCCTCTTATCTGTTTGGAAACTTTCTTGAACTTCCAGCAGCACATGTTGTGCTTGCAAGGTCTTACCTTCTTAATCAACACATTTCATGTACCCTGACCATCTATTCACCACACAATGGCTCCTTTCTCCTTGCAGAGATCCACTGGAGTTTTTACCTCACCCTACCTCTTGTCAGGACCTGGAATCCAGTGATTCTGTGGGCAAAGCCCTCTCCAGTGTGTGTGATCCACTTACCACAAGAGGCTCGGTCCGTGGTCTGGGCATGTAGGGAAAGGTCTCTCGAAGGAATGTGGTTATTTCCAGGAGAAGCTGACAGGCCGCCATTTTTAGTGCAAAAGGACAACAACATTTGGTAGGATTCACAGTGCCTAGAAAAGAATATTTCTGTCATGAACATGGAGTCAATACAAGATCTGGAATCAAGAGGTGACGGACATTTTCACGTATGGTGCACAATGCAAGCTGCACTGAAAAAAGGAAACCACACACTTCTGTGCTATTTTTCCTACACAGCAGCACATGCAGTAATACTAACATTTATATTGTATTATGTTATATTATATTATATTATTGCATTACATTGAAGTAACACGATAGTTGACCATAGTATATATTATAGAGTATTGTGTTGAAGTACCTACTAAACTAAACACAAGCTTACGACATTTTGTATACACCTCATTTAAGGCTAATACAGGTTAAGAAGTAGATACCCTTCTTCCCCTGTTCAGTTTTGCATTCAGTCAAATCTTCTGCATTTGTGGAAAAGAGCCACTTTCAAATATAGAAAATAATCTCAAAATACGTGGAGTTATGACTAGCTGTTAATACTTTTCCTATTATTATTAATTATTACCCTGATAACTGGAAAAGATAGCCTCCTTTGAAGTCAGGCTTCTGTAATTGTGCAAGGAATCCATGTGCTATATAATCAAGGGGAAAAATCAAACTACTTAATCAAATTTTACATTCAAATGCTTAACCTAAAACTGAGGGAAAGTGAAGAGAGATTATCAAAATACTTGAAGTTTTGTATCAGCTGAGTCTAAATAATCAGATTTAAAACCATACCCTTTTAAACCCATCTGATACAATTCATAACTTAGAAGTATGAAGGATTCTTCAGTGCTTGATCAATTTGAAAAGTACTTTCTAGGATAATGAACAGCAAAAAAAGTAAATTAAGAAGTTAATTGTGACAACAACTAACCACACTCATTTTTTTAGTTACTCCTGATATTAGCATTTACATATACTTCAGAGAGATTAGTGTTTTTACTTGCTTTTCTCATGTACGATCTAATTGCTTTTGCAAAGAAAAAGGCTGAGCCAAAGAAGTGAAAAGACACTGCAGGGATCAGATAAAACCAGATTAATTCTCTGATGCTTGCCAGATCCCCTGTACATATCACCAGTAATGAATTCTGGACTTTATAAAGATTAAAATAATCTGAAATATCAAATGCAAATGAGACATAGAGTGTAATGGAATATCCAACATTCTACTTTCTACAGCATATAAGGCAGCTTTTGAAAACTCCCAGCCTACAGCAAGGATGCCAATCAGCTATTTTCAGACACTAGTTTTCAGGAGAGCACTTGAGCTTTTAGATGGCTTTCTAGACCAGAACCTGATCTTTGTTTCCTTGTCTCAGGGCACCCTTTTAAAGCAGCTCCACATCCCCTTGAGTGCCTGGTATGAGCGGCTGAACAGGAAAAAGAAAGCATATTCTGTCACTCAGTCATGGGAATGCAGTTCTTCATTTGTGGTGCAGGAGAAGGAATCTTTGGTATGCAGCCTCCTCCTGCTTTGGCTATATCCCCTGAAGGGATGATCAAATACCCAGAACAGCCACCCGTGCTCCCATAGCTGCCAGCACTGGCACACCACACAGTGGCACACGGGAAAGTCTAGCTTAGGGCCAAGACCTTCTCTTGAGCTCATTTCTTATAAATGCCGTGTCACTCTTCCCGCCAGCTTCTCTCTACTCCAAAGTTGGCCTTTAAGCAGTTATAAGAACAAATCCAGAACCACGGGAAGAGAAAGCAGAAGATAAACAGTGCCGGCGCACTACATCCAATGGGGAACAGCAGTACACGTAGACAAGCACCAGTAAATTACAGCACACATGTATACACAAATGGTGTCTGAAGAGCACATAATGTTTGTTACCACCTTCACCTACACCTACAACAGGATGTGTTTCGACAATTTATTTTGGTTCACAGGGTTTGCTATAAGTTGCATGCCTATACAGACTTTCAGACTTGGTGTCTGTCACAGCTCTTCCACCCTTATGTACACACAGGCCCAAATGTATGTGGTTTCATCATCTTGTTGTTATACAGATTTTTAATGATGCTTTTTTTTTAATTTCTGCCTGAAAATCAGGCACTATACTGAAGTCAAGATTTAAAAGCATTTAAAAGCCTTTAGCAGAGCTGTGCCAATTCACGTCAGATGAGTAAACTCTTCAGTGTTCAGAAACGGAAAAGCAGCTGGTATTACAAAAATATTTTGGCAGAAGTAACTGCAAAGAATGGTGCCTGAACCACTTGTGACACTCAGGTGACAGCAAGGCTCAAGAAATAAATTATTACTCTGCTTACAGCTGCAGTTTCTGTGTACAGGAATTGCAGCTCACTGCCTGGTTTCCTCTTCCCTTTTCCATCCAAGTCTTTCTGCTACACATCTGTCATGTTTTACATCCAGGCACAAAAAGAACAGGGGAGGAAGCTGGGGTGAAAGGGAGGGACTGGGAAATAAAGCTGGGTGGCAAGAAAACGAAAAGAGAATATCAAGTGCTCCTAAAGCAGAGGTTCTTACAAGCGGGGGTTCTTGTAGTAAAGGGAGTCTCCTTACTGTCATCTAAAAAGTCTTCTTCCTCATCCTCCTTTCTCAGGCGCCTTTTGGTCTCCTCATCATAAATGAGGCCAAGCAAGTTGGCAGGGCTCTCGCTCTCAGCGTGGCACAGCTCATTGAGGCGGACACCAATTGCCTGCAGATGGAGAAAGAGAAGCACAAGGAGGTGAGAATTTCAGCCCAACCAGAATGTCCTGGCTTTATTTTTACAGTCTAAAGAGGAGAAAAGGATGAGAGAGTAATTGCTATCAACATCATAATTTATTTCCCCCTTTTTTCAACAAAAATTTGCAAACAGTGTCAAATTTCAGGATGAAAAATTTTAGTAGATTTAGTTAAACAATAAATCCCTCAAACTGGCACATGACAAGCAGAAAGAGATTAAGTTATTATTTAGTATTAATTTCTTCCACTTTTCTTTGTTCCTTTGATAGATTTATTCCAGATTTTTGCTAAGTCTTTCCACTGAGAATGTAAGTCTTCTGCTTAAGAAACTATGCGATTTAGGAACACAGTACCACTCTTTATTTCCTCTGTCGCTGTTTCCCCCACGGACGAGTAGAGAAGCGACACAGAGTCCAGGTACAGGGTTACAAGGAAACAAGGCAAAAGCCCCCCCCTTTAATGATTTATAAGAAGGATTTTTATATGTTAGTTGGCAAAAGTGTATGAAATGGCATAAGGTTTTTGCCATCCACCCCTTAGGGGGATTGGTCAAGTTCCAAGACACCCATCTGAGGATGTTTTTCTAGTTAGAACCACAACAATTCTGCAAAACAATCTGCAGCTGCAAGAAGTTTATAAAACAGTAACATTGTTTTGAGTTACTTGCATGAGAAAGACAGAACTTTCATAAAAGTGCTGCAGAGAGCTGAAGAAATTCTCTGCTGAAGCTTTTTCAGCATCCATATTCCTCCACAAAACTCTTAAATGCCCATGGGAAAGCCTGCTTCCATCTTTAAAGGAAAAACTCCCTGATGCACTTTCAAAAAATGAGCTGAGAGTATGCTTATAGAAGCTGGGAAGTTGCATGGGTAATGGTGTACGGAGGCTCCGTGGAAAAAGCACAGTCAGTCAGATTTCCATCTTACATTCCCCATAAAGGCATTGATTGTTTATCGTGGCTGTTTGCTAGCATCACTACCAGCATGTAAACAGCAAACCACAGGTAAGGGTGTCCTAGCAAGGAGATTGCTTTCCTGCTAAGACACTTGAGACCTCTTAAGAATTTTCTTGATTTTCTTTGCTGCACATACATGAGAAGAACACAGATAAGTATGTAAAATTTTATCCTGTGGTATCATCACTTTGTGAGGGAAAAAATGTTTTAAATTACAGAGTTTTCATCAGCACTGGCCATTTGGCCTTTTTGGGTATGGAATAGGTTTAGAGAAAGATACGAAGGATTTTTTCTGAATATTTTACAAGTCAGAACTGATGGTTGTGCTACTACTATATAATTTTCCTGCTGTGGATGACGTGAAACAGAAATACATAAATAGACACTTAGTATAACTGTTCTTCTTTTTAAACACTTCCTCTGAAATCCAGCAACAGGGGAAAGGGTGGACTCCGCTACATAAAGAAAATAAGGTGATACTGTTGTGGTTTGCATGCTGATACAAATATTTGTCAATCTCAGCTATCTCTGAGCCTGTACATTGCTAAAGGAACTGCACATGTCTCACAATTTTTCGCCTTTCATATTTCAAGCATTTAAAGAAAGAAATGTTCTGCATGCCTGTCCATAAAACAGTAGTTTATCATATATTTTTTACACTGTGTAGTCCAATTTAATGTTAAAGCAATAAGACATAATCCCACAGCTTCTCATCTAATGGACACTGAATTCCTGACATGTATTTTCTGTATTTTTGGTTTTCTAGCAAACAGGGAAGCAAAACCAAAAGTCCTCTTAAGAGAGGCAGTCAAAGGAAGTGACAGACTAACCCAATCAGAATAGAATTAACATTTCATTATTTCAAAAGACAGCAGAACAAGCCAGGTCTTTCGATTTAAAAGCTTTATCACTGCTACGGGCAGTCCAAGTCTCACCTCCAGTGGAAAGGGTTCGCCACTGTGATTCTCTGATGGCTATTAGGGAGGCTGAATTAAAGGAGTTGGCATAGAAAAAAAGATTTACCGTCTTTCTTGGTCTGACTAAACTTTGACAATAGCACTGTATATCACAATTAGTAAGCAATGAATCCATAAGCAAGAATCCACAAGCAAGAATCCATAATTAGCAAAAATTTCCAGCCTTATTTACTGGAAGGAAAAAACAGAAAAAGGCCTCAGTGCATCCAGTCTTTTCTGAATATTCTTTACTCTTTGTTAAGAGATTCTTTTCTCATTGTCCAAGATTTAACAGAGAAACAGCAGTGTCTTCTACAGCAGGTGCCTCTACTTCAGACACAGGAAACCAGTTCTCCTTATAATTCAGACTGTCTGGTTGGAATCTGTTCAGAGCCAAAAAAAGAGCTGCCTGAGGAGCTTTCAGATGCCCAGCCTTCCAGGCTTGACTGGTGGTTGCTGCTCATCCTTGCAGCCAGTTTCATCTGAAAGAGCTTTTGGGAGGAAGAGCAGTGCCACACGACCACCCTTGTTCTGCATTTCATATAAAGGAGTAGTGCTAGGTGCAGGCCAGTCTCAAAGCTTGAGTCTTTTGAGGGGCCAGTAATGCTGTGGGTAAATAAATTCTTCTGGCCTTCAGTGAAAAGAATCAGAAATATGAATGAGCAGCAAGACACCTTGCAGGAAAACGAAAAAATTCACACTCTGGAACTACCCTCCAAATCTTATCCTGCCTTACAGTTATGTAAATGTAAGGCTTTTCCCTTCTGAAATGTTCCTAAGCAGCAGAAAACACACGCTAGTCTTAGAATGGAGAATGCATCCAGATAAGCCTTATGATGCTATTAAACTTAAGGGGAAGGCAATTATGCTAAGTTGCCTTTGATTAGATTTCCTTGGCTCCTTTCTTGTGACCTTGAATCACACAGTAGTACTTTTGACATTATGAAAAGAAAACCTTCCTGGACTTTTTCCAGGTCAAGTATATCAGTTACTAAAAATGATAGCTGAGGGGGAATATAACTGGCTTCTAACAGTTACTGTCTTGCTTGTTTTCATTTTTTAGAATCTGAGAAAAAGGAATGTCTAGAAGCATAGTGTCTACCAACAGAGATGGATAGTCCTTGCTGTCTGAAAGCATGGAAAAATTCAATGACTGTGTAATCCTATGCTCTCCACTTAAAAGCAGATCTTAAAGGAGTCGGGCTAAGGCAGTGACTTCATGCAATATAGAAGCAAATACCTTCACCTTATTTGCTTTTTCAAGGAACTTTGGTATTCGTGCTGTTATTAAGATAATCTCCTGTGTTTGAGACCTTACCAGAGAGTAGGATGACCAGGTAGCATTTTCTGAGTTAGCTTTCGAAATGGAAGGAGGAGATCTATGAAGATACTAAGCTTGGGTTCTCAGACCCAAGCTGGATTCTCCCCTGGGCTGTTCTGTGGTGGGAATATATTGATATGGTCAGCTTTTTTGTGAGATTCCCTACAATGTGCTCCACTGAGAAACATGTGTTTCTTTAACCTACAAGAATACAGGTCAGCAATGCAGAACACATGATTTTTAAATTCCCATAAGTGTTGGATTTTATGTCTTCTTTTTTCCAGGGGGAAGGGTGGGAGGACAGGAATCATGATGCTCACCGTAAAAATCACTGGTTTTTAGAAGAGGTGAGAGGCACAAAGCTCACTCCCAGAAAGATATCTGTAACCGGTCAAAGGAACTTCTTCCACTATTTTGAGTTGTGAGAAATGACCTGTATACGTGTCAGACATTCAGCAATTACATCCTGGGGGGTTTACAAGGAAATTGCAAGTGGCGTTGACAGGGCCAGATAAGGCAATTGCCTCATTCCTGTATGGTAAGAGATTACAATCAAACAAAGCTTGAATTATTCAAGCTCCAAACAAAAAGAGACAATTCTTTGCACGACTCATAGTAGCTCTGTAGAATTCCTTGCCAAAGAATGATAAGCGCTAACAGTCTGTAAGGGCGCAAAGAGAAATTGAGTAAGTACACAAAAAAGAAACCTGTTACTAAATATACAGCACTACACCTAGTTCAAGGAGCCCTCAGCTAAGTATATTTGGAAGCATGAAAAATAGAAAATAGTATCACACTCTGCATTTTCATGCTTCCTTAGCCATTCGCATATGACATGTGCTGGAAAAAGGAGAATGGACCAAACAGATCCTCGGAGAGAACATGTCCTAAAAAAGTGTGTTGGTTTAACACAGCCTGGTTTTTGGTGGGGGCAGGAGAAAAGCTAATCAAAACTTCTATGTCTGGCACAGAGCCAATCGCTGAAGGCTGTCACAATGGGCAGGTTACTAGCCCAACTAGACAAGTTGGTAACGCCTCTGTGATGACATATTTAAGAAAGGAAAAACCACGGGAAGTTCTCTTTCTTCTCCCGAGGGATGGTGAGGTGGCTGCTAGGGCCCATCCCAGCGGGGGTCACCAGGGCCTGCGCGTCCGGGGCCCTCCCGAGGCCGAGACCGTGTGGCCGGGGCCCTCCCGAGGCCAGGAGCCGCCCATGTGGTGCCAGCACGGACCACGTGACCAGGGCAGGCAAGGATCACGTGGCCAGCAGCGAGAGACATGGCGAGCAATTCCCTGATACAGAGCCTGGACGAGATCAACCTCTCAACTGCAACTTAGAGACACCAACTTTCTTCCAAGTCAGAGAAAAAGGAAAAGTGAAGACATGTAAGGAGAACCAACATGGCAACACTGAGGTCAGTGAAAAAAGGGAGAGAGAGGAGGTGCTCTAAGCGCTGAAGCTGAGATTCTCCTGCAAGCCGTGGTGAGGACTATAATACAACAAACTGTTTCCCTATAATTCATGAGGCGCGTGCGGAGGTGCAGAGATCTACACGCAGCCCGTGAAAAAGAATACTCATGCTGGAGTGTGTGGATACTAAAAAGCTGTGATCTAGTGAGGAACTCGAACAGAGAGAGATGACCCTTGCTTTTAGAGATAGAGGAAGAGAGCCTTCACTTCCAAACTAGAACAGCTCATCCTTANTGAAATACTGACCAAAACCCCATGTTTTGTTTCCTTGCGTGGTCGATGGAAAGAGGGAGGGACTGGGAAAGAAAGGTGTTCTGAAGATTTGATTTGGTTCTAATTACTCTTTTTACTTTTAATTCTGTTAATAATAAATCTTCTTTATACTGTTAAAGTTTTGAACCTGTTTTGCCATAAAGTGGTTGGTTTTTTTTTCAGTAATCCTTATCTCAACTCGTGAAGAATAAAGTTTTCAATTCCCCCTCCTCTGCTCACCTATAGCAGAGGAAAATAAGCAGATGGTTTTTTCGTGGGTGCCTGGTGCTTAGCCAGCTTCAAACCGCAACACAAAGTCACTTCCCTTAGGAGAAGGGGTGATCCTGGCAGGCTGTGTAGTGCAAGTTGGAAGGGTGGCTTCTGAGTCTCCATCTTACAAGAACTGAAATTCTTCAGGACCCAATTACCTTTACATTTTGCCATATTTTTAAATGTAACTAGAATAGAAACAAACACTTACATCTCCCCACTGGTAGAAGAGCTTAGCTGCATTCCACTGCAGCTTCTGGTTCCTTTTGTTGCCCACAATAGGAGAACGGCCACGGGACAGGCCTTTCTTGGTAATGTTCACATGGTGGCCCTTCATCCACTCAGGCCAGTTGCCACGATTACAACGGTGAACGAAGCGCGCGCACTCAAGGAACAGGGCTGCTCGCGCCACTACAGGAGCCTCCTGAAATGTTTGCAAAAAATCACCTTAAAAACAAAAATGCTTTGGAAAAACTCCCTGAACATTAGAGTATTCTGCGCTTTAAAAAATTACTTTGCAAGCTTGCCAAGAAGTCACACAGGATGACCATTCTCTCCATAAAAAGCTGACACCAGAGTCTCTCTGCATAAGTCTCACCTCTTGAGCTACTAAAACCAAGCTCATGAACACTGACCAGTCTTGCTTAGTCCAAACGCTAGAGGGGCAGAAAGAAGCACAATATAAACTTAAGAAGAACATTATACCCCTCTATAATGTTCTCCTTCAGAAACCATCTAACTGCAAAAGCAGAAGCGTGCATCTAGCACTGTTACCGTATAAACATGTCAAGTTTTAGTTTCACCTTTGCTACTAAGGCTGCAAATATTGCAGGAGCAAATGACAGCATGGCCACACAAATCCTAGCATTTGTCACTTTAGGTCCTGCTTGTGAACCTTGGGGATGAAAGCATTAATGGAGGTTTGTTAAAACTAGGAAAAGCACTATTTTGAGTTTATAATAAATATCTGTGGATACAGAAATGTATTACTCTGATGTAAGGCAACAAAATTTCAATGGCCGAATTTCAATGGCTTTAGCAAGCGTCAGGCAATTCAGTATTGAAACAACCAGCAGCTGAGTTTTGAAAGGACTGACTAGTTTCTAGAGGAAAATCCTCCTGTCCCTGCCTTGGAAGAATCATTTTACTGGGAGAAATTATATTGAGTGTACCTTAATTTGTATTAAATCACCCAGCAGCATACATGTTAGACCGATAAAGAACGCTCTTGAAACTTTCTAAAATGTTCAAAAATGGACACAGTAATTGTGTTTCCTAAAGGGTAGATTCAGGAGTAGCTTTTTTCCCAGCAGTCTACAACTGCCAAAATAACATCCTTACAGACATGGAAAGTTACTAAAAAGCAAATGCTTCTCCTAATTTCTATTCAATTTTCCCCTTCCTGAAATTTTCACAACCAAAAACTCCTGCGGCCAGCAGTTTGTAAAACTAAGAACACAACAATGCCTACAGTTTACCGGCTGGCTTTAAAAGGTTCACTAACAGGGATTTCACAGAGCACAAACATGTGTTACACACTTTTAGATGCTGACAGCTTTAATGAAATTATTTAAACAGATCGGCATCTACTTATAAAGCAGGGCTTGTCAAATGTGGTTTATAAATAATAAACAGGCCCTGAGACCTTTTAAGATGGTCTGTTGAACATTATTAAATAGAGCATCCAACAGTGTTTTAATCAAAAATTGAAAGCAAGAAATTTTGGACCAGTGCTCCTAAAGTTTGATTTAAGAAAATATTGATACAACATCCATTTGCAGCTTTTGCTCACATTTGTACAAACGTTGGGGAAAAAAGCCATCTATTAGCAATTCTCTTGAATAGGAAGATTTAAGCTGCCGAGATGTTCTGATGAGGAAGGCAGAAATACGAAGGAAGACACTCACTAACAATCAGAAACAAAACTAATATCTAGCACCTGGAAAAACATTAGAAACTACTCGGTGATCACATGCAATATGGAACACAGAGTAGGTGAAGATTTTATTCTTTTATTCTCACAAAGTAAAACCTTAACCATGGAGACATATGTGAAGAGATAAAGCCCCAGCCTAACTCTACTACTGCTTTAGTTCACCAGTCGTAAAGTCAAAATTTCTTAGCATACTGGAATCCTGTAAAAATACATGTTGTAAATGTTATGAAAGCACACAACTACCACAATTAAAGGAGGATATGTAGGATGTGGGGCAAAGGGGAGGAGCAGGATTAATTAAAAATCACTGTATTATTTAAAAATCACTGAAAAGACCACCTGCATGAAGGACTTTCTGAACGTCATAGGGCACAAGCTCCCTGTGATTACTTACCTGAGGCTCTGAGAAACCTGAAGCAGCAGCAGCAAGAGAAAGATGAAGATGTGACAGAATGGATAGAGATGGATTCACACAACAGAGAAACACATCACAAATGAAGAGAAATGGATCAGGCAGGTGACGTGTAGCTGGAAAGAACACAAGTTACCATGGTCACTGCCAAAACCGGACACAGCAGCAATACTCTCACAAGTCTGTCTGTGCCTATGCAACTGTTCACAAGTCCAGTTTTAACATTAGACCTACTATATTGTTTTGCTCCTTGAAAATTGTTCTTGTACTGTATAAATTGATGTGAATTCACCAATTGGTTAACAATTCAAGTCATTCCACTGATTTTTTTCAAAAGATTACCCGGTTTGTTCTAAACAGCAAATGATCTGGGTGGAAGGAACCAAACACAGAATGGATTTGGAATTTCACAGCATCACATTATTGTTCATGTAAACATGATTCTGCAGAGTTTTATGACTACAGAGAATTTATGTCCAGTTTTGTTTTCAAGAACAGTGACTTTTACAACACTAATCAACCAGTGGTAATTTTCCTCAAGTCCTTTCCTAAAGTCCACATGGCACTTTGATCAAAAATTCATTTCCTCTGGTCTCTTCAAGACAGAAAAGAAAGGCACAAATTACCAATATACTTTTAAGATACGCCAAAGTAAATTTGAGTACTGTCAAAAGTTGCTGACTGGATGGCTCTGCTTTGTCTAAGCAAAATTAAGTCTGACATGAAAGTTGTCTTAGCAGGTATAGGAAGACAGGTTGCGAGTGAATTATTAACCAGTGTACTGGAAAATCGCCTGCTTCAATTAGTTCAGACCTCTCTGATTATATCTGAAGTCAAGTACAATCCATGACACAGTTCTCTGTTTCTGTTCCCAGTCTTTTACTCAGGGGACCTGTTTGTAGCAATCTCTGATTTCCTTCCTGATCACAAGCATTTCTACAGAGAAATATTTCTGCCATAGAAACAGGAACATGGGAACAATAGAGCCTGCCTAAGACCCAGGGTGACAGGGAGCCTGGATATTGGAAAGTATTCTTGCAGTTTAGGCTTCGCTTCTGCTGTCCCAATACTTAGCAGGTCATCTCAAACACAATCCTACCAGAAAACAGTACAACTATTGCATTTCAACAGGGATAAAAGACCTACATGTTAAAACAAATGAGCTCACATGTCTTATCGGAGAAATGTAATGCTGACAGGTGTCACACACTGTTATACTGGTCAAAGAAAAGCTGGTATCTCCCCACCTGAGTCATTTACATTAGTCTAATTCTACCTAACTTTAGGTAACATCATTACACAATCATACACAGCAGTTTATTAAAACCCTGAGCATGAACTTAAGCGTAGACTGAAATACTGAAATATCCCAAAGTAAATAAATTTTATTATTGCAAAGTCTGGATTTAAGCTGGGGACATAAAGATGAAACTGTCTGCAATATATCAATTATCACTGAATATTTGCACAGTATATATTGATTGTAGTTTTAAAAATCTAGTCAAGGATGGATGCTGCTTCTAGGAAAATATGTTAACCGCATAGCTGCTAAACCTAAGGCAACACTTATTTTAATATACAAACAATTATTAGCTCCATAAGGGTGCAGCATTTGTTTCACTGCTCTAATTTCTTTAAATCATTGTGGCAAACCAGTACAAACATCCAGGCTGATCAAAGATTTCAAAGTTGTTCTAAGAATAGAATTTTGCAAATCTGCATGAAAAAGCAAGCTGAGAAAGATTATGGAAGAACTGAAACTGGAACTGTTTGCCTTTCATTTTTAAAAGGCTGCCTTAGCAACTAGGCTGGATAAAATGACTTAAGAAGCTTTTCATTTACATCAGGCCTGACTCAAAGTATTACTTCAAAAGCCTGAAAACAGAAGTTAAAAACACCAGAATGCTTCCTTTTGGGTGTACTCTACTGACATTTAATGTGGGAATTTTCCATTGCCATTAACGAATATAGTGAGATGACAGGCTGTCATCTTTTAAAATAGACACTGCATGTCACTGCCTAACTTCTATGTATCTCCAATACTCTGTAGACAAAATGGCAGCTAAACAGGTACTTGGAGTCTCCCAAGTCTATTAGTAGGGCAAGGCTTCCTTCATGTTTAGTTGCAGACCTTTTAGAAATTCTAATACCAAAATTGTCTCCATCATTCAGTGGAATGGAGAGACCGTTACATTTTAGTTCGTAAAATTCAGCTCTGGAAGTCAGCCATCTTCAAACAGTTCACTCTGACTGGTAGTTTCCAGCTGACTTCATGCATGGGCACAGAGTAAGCTGGTCTGTAACTTAGGCATTTGGGAAATTTAAAAATTAAGTAATTTACAGGCAATAGGAACATAATTGCCAAACCCCTGTTTTATCATCTGTTTTATTAGAACAGAGTAGTGCATCTTCAGAAGGATCCTGGTGACAAACTTGCTAGGAATGAGCTCTTTCCTGCCCATGCACCTTACACCTTACTAACCCTATTAGTTTAGAATTTGCAATGGGATGGCAGCCTGGAAGCCTTGAAGACTGGAGTTGGGTGCTGCACACACAACAGATTGCAAGCCACCTTCTGAGCTCACTGCAGTCTTGACTTGCAAGAGCCACCTCTGATTGTGAGACCATGAGATAGGCTACTCTATCACTGCATGCACAGCTTCCAGCCAGAGCAACAACAATCTCTGGCAGGAAGCGTGGGAAATAGTGAATGAAACGTGTCTGTTGGAAGATGGATGAAGACTACTCCGAACAGTAGAGCTAGATGGGAACTCACAACCACGACAACTCCAGGCCAACAAGATCTGCAGATTGAAGCACGTCTGCATTAAAGTATGGAAGGTTAAGATGAAGATACAAAGGAGTGGTGCACAGAGCATAACATCCCTACAGCCACAGAACAGGCAATGCAGCAAAGGTCAGGGCCCAGCACTAGCAGGAAGGGAGAGTCCATGAGCCTGACATTGCCAGCACTGAGAAAAAACTGAATTCAAGCACAAACAGCACAACAGACACACAGGTGAGCGGTGGGGAGTGGGAAGAAAAGGGATTGAGAGCATGTGGGTGCTCTGAGAGCAGTGGCTTTTAGTCTTTTTTCAGCTTGCACACAGCCAAACATTTATGGAAGGAAGTAGAAAAGCAGCATGCAGAGAAATTGCTACTATTTGGCTGGTTTTTCATAGTTGTATTTGTCATACTCCTTGCTTGTCACATAAACACCTCACAGAGCCCCACTGGGTCATGAATCACAGGCTGAAGGACACAGCTTTGGAAAAGATTGTTAAAAAACACAGCTGCAAGGATAAGAACGAAGGAGATACAAAATATCAAGAAGAAGGGATTGAATTGTGTCACTTCTTTGATTTGCACTGGCAAATCAGCAATACCTACATTTAAAAGCATGCACACTCTAAGATGTTAATTTTTTTCCACTGACTGGCTCTGGTGACTAATAGTTCAGTGTTGCCTAATGTAATTATAACTCTGTCAGAACTCGAGAGTGGAATTTCTGTGCCTCTCCAAGTAGTTATCCAATCTACAATCCTTATTCTGTATATTGACACTAGGAGCAGAAACAGAGTGTCTATGAGCAAAGTACAAAGTCAACAATACTAGCTTTGCACTGGCAATAATATAGAGCTATGGCACAGAAAAGGATCTATTTTGTCTGCAAACTCGTCAGTCACAGATGCTAAAGCTCCAGCTAATACCAGCACCACCAGCTGGCATTGCTGTGATGCTTTAAATTCTTTCTGTGGGACACGAAGAGCATTAGTGAATGACAGCGGACCACCACGTATGCACATGCTCTCAGCAGGTAACAACAGACCAATAATGACTTACAAGATCTAGAGCTGCTGCCAAAATGGAGGCATCAGGGATAGTGCCTGGTTCACAGCAGTTCAGCAGAAACTGAAAGCGCTTCATGCCTTGGCGGATTGCTCCCAGGTTGACAACATTCTTGGATTTTCCTCCGTCTTGGTTGGAGGTCAAGTGATCATCAAAGCTATGGCAACCTAAAGAGGCAGAGAGTACAGAGGGGATGCAGGGAGGGGTAGGGAGAAGGGAACACAGTCTCTCACCAGTAAAAAACTGGGAACAAAAACCTTGATGAGTACAGTCTTAGTGTAAATCCCTTTCTGTTCTTGTGTTATCTTGAAGATAGGTGCATTTTTACAATATTCATGACTTCCATGAAACAGATATACAGCAAGTCAGATTCTGGTATTGGTCATAGTTGATATCTGCCCAGAATATTTCCCTCATACTCAGTGTGGAAGCCAAGGACCTACTCCAACACAGGTGAACTAGGATCTTGTCCTTCCTCCCTGCCTCTTTAACACAGATCATCTTTTTTACAGTCTTTTTTTCCTTAATAATCTCCTACCTTACTCCTCTATTGCCTTTAAGTTTACTTTAAAGTTGAGCATGCATAACCCTCATTCCTCATGGATCAATTAAGTAATATATCATCTACTAGGACAGAAAAATCAGTAGTGAATGTGTAGTCTATGTGGAAATCAAGCACTGTCCTTTTTTCAGGCACACATCTGCAATTACCACAAGAGTAAAGAGGAAAGACGGACTGGCCTCAACTCCTTGGTATCATCATTCCAGCTGCTCTCCCTTGAAGTGTCTTGTACTCTTTGGGATGGAAAAATCTGTAATAGTTCTGTTCAAAAATGAAGCTGGCATCCCACTTAAGGGACAATTTTAAACTCTGTGTACAGAGTTCACATCTGTCCTAGGTTACAATAT
>VZTD01002942.1:885-21137 GCA_013397725.1 Rhagologus leucostigma
TTTTTTTCCCTTCTTCTCTTCTGAACTGTTTCAACAACATCAGAACACCTGAGGAGAATTTTCTCCCCGAGGCCCGGGGGTGGGCCCACGCCCTCACTGACCAGCTCCGAGGAGGAGAGAGATCACACCTACAGAAGGACTCTGAAATCTTCCCAGGTTTCTCTCTATAGCGAGGGTTTTAATTCATTATTTAGCATCATTATCCTTTTCCTGTGTGTTTGTTAAAATATATAGTTTTTATTTCTTTGACTTTCCTTCGAGGAAAAATTTCCTTTTTTCCCGAACCCTGTGGGGTGAAGGGTGGTTGCAACCTGGTTTTCTCTCAGGGGCTATATTACTAGATTTTGGCCAAACCGGCACACTGGGGCTCAAGCAGCTTAAACGTTGAAGCTAGCTTCTTGCCATTTGCATATGTCCCATTGACAAGCACATTGATTTCTGTGCTATTGTGTATCGGTGCACCTACTAAACATGTTTGAAAAGGAGGTTGCGGAGTTGCAAGCGAAACACACACAGAAGATTGGTTTAAAGCATGAGCCAAAGGTATCCACACGTTCTCCTGAGGCATAGGAGGTTTTTGAGGCAACATGGCCTTTCCTTCCCCTATGCAGAAACAAATGACAGCAGTCGTTAGCATCCAAGCTTCAGGTCGATCCATCGCTGTCCAGGGGGCGAGTTTGCTGTAAGTCCGGCCTCACACACCGTGCCGGCACCCAATGGGCTCTGGTATCTGTGGAGACACGAGCATATCCATGCCCCCAAGTGATAAGGTCCCAGGGACCCTCCCACTTACTAGTAATCAGTTCTCTTACCCACACCTTTCCTTGAGGGAAAGTCACTGCTCTATCCGATTGCAAAGAAAGAAAATGCTTCAAAAAGACAGGAATGTTAGAATCAGAAGGTATTGTAAGATGATTAATTGTATACAAGGCTTTTTGTAGTCTGCTCTGTGGGGGTTCCCCTATCATTCCCCTTTTTTGTTTCTGCAAAACACGTTCCAAGGTGCCATGAACACGTTCAGTAATAGCTTGACCAGTGGGTGAATGAGGAATACCAGACTTGTGGTTCACACCCCACAGTTGCAAAAACTGCCTCATCCTCGCAGAGGTGTAGGCAGGACCATTATCAGTTTTTATGGAGGATGGCACCCCCAAAACAGCAAAAGCCCATCTCCAATGTGCAATAGCATCACAGCCTTTCTCTCCTGTGTGAGCAGATGCCCACATGGCAGAAGAAAAGGTGTCAATGGAAACGTGCACGTACCTGAGACGACCAAATTCAGCAATATGAGTGACATCTGTTTGCCAGAGCTGCAATGCCTGCAGGCGCCTGGGGTTGACACCTACAGGTAAAGGTGCAGCGAATCCTTGGCAGTCAGGACACGAATTAACAATGTCATGAGCCTGAGTAGATGTGAGTGAAAATTGTCTCTGCAAAGTATGTGCACTCTGATGGAAAAAATGATGTGATGCTTTGGCCTGTGCCACCCTGTCGGGCTGAGGCACTACCCGTGCAGGGTTAGCGAGCTTATCAGCGCTAGAGTTACCTTCCGCTATAAAACCTGGTAACGTAGTGTGGCTTCGTAGTGTGGCATGTGTGCAAAATGTAGTAAGGATGCCTTCACTCTTGAATTGCAGACCACAAAGATTTCAGTAATGAAAACTGTGGACGCTGAGTAACATTGTTAACTTCTTTTAAAAGCGAGCAATCTAGACGCTGTGCAATATCTGCAGTGTAAGCAGAATCAGTAACAAGGTTCAGTGGTACATGAGAAAATCACTGGAATGCCGTGGTCACCGCTCTTAGTTCAACAAGCTGAGCAGAGGCTGACTCATGACCCTCCAGCACCTGCCATCCAGAATCGTCCTTCCAGGTGACAGTGGCTTTCCCAGTTTTCCCTGACCCATCTGTAAAAACAGTAGATCCCTGTAGTGGTACACGGCTATTTTTTGGACGCAAAGACAAAGAAATTGACTTTGCTAACTGTAATAGTTTGTGACTGGGTAAATGAAAAGCAATTTGTCCCAAAAAACTTTGTAATGCTGCCTGTAGTGGCGCACTACTAGCAAAGCTCCACTCAAAGTAATCTTGTTGTACTGGAAGTACAATTTTTTTCAGGGTCCTTGGCCATGAGTTGCAAATATCATTGGCGACATTTGATTATCAACTGAGCAATTAATTCAAACAATGTGGAGGCCGCCTTTTTTGGTTGATGAGGTAAAAAAATCCAATCTAAAATATGCAATGGGCCAGGCCACTGGTCATTCCACTGGCCAATGATACCTGTAGGATGAAGATCTGGAATGGTAATAAAAACAGTGGTATCAACAGAGGGATCTATTCTGTAGACTTGTTGTGTGGAAACAGCCTGCTGGACCTCATCCAGCACTCGCTGTGCTGCAGGAGTCAGGGTTTGAGGCGAATTTAAATCTGGGTCTCCTTTCAGTGTATCAAACAAAGGAGACAACTGTGCTGTGGTTAGTCCCAAATAAGGACGTAACCAATTGATGATACCTAACAATTTTTGAGTATCATTTAAAGTTTTAATAGAATTTTGAAATTGTACGTTTTGATGCTGTATCGTTTGTTCCAGGATTTTGACTCCCAAATATTTCCAAGGAGGGTGTTGTTGCACCTTTTCCGGAGCTGCCTGTAGTCTGTATGATTGCAAGGCAGCAAGTAATTGAGGTTGTATCCTCAGCAATTCCTCCTGAGTCGGTGTTGCTACCAGTATATCATCCATATAATGATAGCAATATGAACCAGGAAACTGTTCACAGATTCCAGATAAAGCTTGTGCTACATACCATTGACAAATGGTGGGGCTATTTTTCGTACCTTGGGGTAAGACCCCCCATCGATACCACTTTACAGGTTCGGCATTGTTAACTGAAGTGAAAGCAAATTTTGGTATGTCCTGAGGATGTAAGGGAATTGTGAAAAAACAATCTTTTAAATCAACAATTAAAATGTCCCACCCCATAGGTATCATTGTAAGGTGAGGGCATTCCAGGTTGCAGTGCCCCTATGCTTTCCATCACTGCATTAATCTTTCTGAGGTTGTGTAACAACCTCCATTTTCCTGACCTTTTCTTAATTACAAAAACAGGTGTGTTCCAAGGACTTGTAGATGGTTCAATGTATCCCTGCTGTAATTGTTCTTGAACCAATTAGTGAAGGGTGACTAATTTCTCTTTTGATAGGGGCCATTGGTTTTCCCAGATAGGTCGTTCTGAGAGCCAAGGCAAAGGCAGCGCAGGGTACTGTGTGCCCTTCTGCACACTGGCACCCATCAAAAATCCGTGCCAATTCTCACCCCCCGGGCTGCCAACGCATCCCGCCCCCATAGGTTCAATGGTGCTGCTGCAACATAAGGTTGAATTGTGGCTGTCTGTCCTTCCTCATTTTTGACTAGTATACGTTGTGTGCTTAAATAACTTTGTGGTGTTCTTCCCAATCCTGCAATGGCTGACCAAAGCAGTCAAAGGCCATGCAGGAGGCCATGCAGAAAAAGAAATGATGGAGATGTCAGCACCTGTGTCAATTAAATCTCGAAGTCAAATGTGCAATTGGCTGGCCCCAGACAAAGTGGGGGTACATGTCTGTGAGGCTTTCAGGCCAGCTGTCAGTCTCATCAGATCCCAGCACATTTTACCATTTCTGAAGACTCTGAGGGACAGAGTCTTTTTAGACTGTAGTACGGAGGATGAGATGTCTTTAGTATCAATGTTCATAAATGAGTTTGATTTGCTGTTTGACTCTGCAGCATGAAGATAGCAACCAGTTTATTTCTGGGTGTATGTGTCCTCTCCAGGTATTGCAAATGACGTGGGTGGAATCACCTTGATCCCCATTTCGATTAATTTAGGCCAGCCATGTAAAGTGGATGCTCAGGCTCCCTGCCACCCTCCTGGGAACCAAGCACAAGAAGTGCAGCTGCCAGCAGCCAGCAAACCGAAGAGAACAGGCTCCTTGGCACTGTTCTACAGGAAGGTAAGTGTCCTTACTCAGGAGTGGTGCTGTACCTCTGCCTTCCCTGTGCAGCTCCCATTACCTTTCAGTCTTCATGTGCCTTTCCCTTGGCACATGCAGTTCTTACATACCTTGAAGAAGAAGGGAAAGATGTTGAGTGTTGCGGAGAGTCCAGTTTTCCCCTTTCCACCTACAAGATTTTTTTCTTTTTAATTAGGAGCTTCTATAAATAAATATCAAAGACATACTGCTAGATTTTACTTGGCTATTTTGATGCCCCCACATTTGCAAGGGTTAGACATATCTGACATGAGACGATTTTCCTGTGTCTTGCTCATTCAAAGCTGCACTGCTGTGGGTCCAGCATCTGGAGATTCTCTTTTGCCACTTTTAAGTCTGCCCAGTAGTGCTGATCTTGCTGGGCTGGGGGCTCAGAAAGCAGTGATGAATAACACAGTAGCTAAAGATTTCTAGAAAGAATGAGTTTGAAATAATGCAGGAATTAAAGGTTAGGTCAAGAACTGGGTGTGCTTCAGAGAAACTTCAGATGACTTACTTCTAGTTGCTCTCATTTTCAGTGTGAATTGTGTGAGGGGTCCTTGGAGGAGGCAGGGTAACTTGATCTAGATGACTACAAAGAATATATCCCTAAATTAATCTCTCTCAAAAATATTAGATTTTTTTTGCTGTTATTTTCTTACTAGAGAAGTCATTTTCAGAGGTTTTCCCCTTTGAGGGTATCTGTATTACAATACAAGTTAAGAAATTCTACAATGAACAATATTTAAGGTACATCTTAATACAAAAAATAATTTCTGGAAACACTTGTAAACCTCCTCCTTTGTCTGAACTATTGGTTCTTTAATTTTGGCAGTGACAGGCTGTTTCTCTGAGAAAGAATTAAGAATTGATCAGCCACCTGCCAGTAGGGAACGTTGCATTTTGGAAGTTTTACTCTCAGCTGGGGAGTACTTCAGGTGTAGCCATGTCTTTGACTGACCATGTCATTAGGTAACATATTCCTCTTAGTTATGAGGAAGAACTAAAACCTTGACTTGTATTTGTCTTTAAATTTCGACCTTCCATTTAGAGTGATCATCATACTCACAATGATAGTATTTCCCTACTCTCCTTTCTTGCTCCTGTTCAATAGAGCAAGTGAAAATGACACTGCTCCTTCCTGCTTTCCAGCATAAAGAAAATGCCTAATTAGTTAGTGAGGGATATGGTATAAAAGCTATAGGCATAATGGTTTTAGGTAGATTTTCTGTAAGTATTAGAGATTCAACAAATGGAGAGTGGACAGCTCAGTCTTTGAATCCCAGAATTCCAGAATGATTTTGTTTGGAAGGGACCCAGAAGATCAAATCATTCCACCCACTGCCATGGGCAGGGACATCTTCCATTAGACCAAGCCCCGTCCAGTCTGGCCTTGAATACTTCCAGGGATGGAGCAGCCACAGCTTCTCTGGGCACCCTGTGCCAGGGCCTTACTGCCCTCACAGGGAAGAGTTCCCTCCCAGTATCCCATCTAACCCTGCCCTCTGGCAGTGGGAAGCCATTGGCACTCCAGGCCCTTGTTCCAAGTCCCTCTCCAGCTCTCCTAGAGCCCCTTTAGGCAGTGGAAGAGGCTCTAAGGCCTCTCTGGAGCTTTCTCTTTTCCAGGCTGAATAACCCCCACTCTGCCACACCTCTCTCATGGGAGAGGTGTTCCTTCCCCCTAAGCATCTTTGTGTCCCTTATAGAACAGCTCTGCTTTGAGGTCTTTTATTTCTACAGGCCGGGATAAGCTTGTTTGCTTCACTCTTTCCTGTGTGTCTTTTTCTTCCAGGTGTATCATCTGGCAAGTGTGCGCTTGCGTGATCTGTGCTTAAAACTGGATGTTTCCAATGACTTGCGCAGGAAGATATGGACGTGCTTTGAATTCACGTTGGTTCATTGTGCTGATCTTATGAAAGACAGACATTTGGACCAGCTCCTCCTCTGTGCTTTTTATATCATGGCGAAGGTAACACGTAGTTTTAAGAAATTCATGGAATTTTATGTTCAATTGAAAACATCAGGTGTGTTCAGCATTTACAGTTTGACTGATTCATTCATGTCATATTACTGGAGGAAGGGGGAAGGTCCTTCCAAGAAGTGGATGGAGTCCCAGTGTGTTTTTTCCCTTGTTTTGCATATCTTAGCTCACTGGCTTGTTGATGGAAATTCTTGACAGAGCTTTTCTTCTCTTCTTGAGTGCATTCACAGTGAGCACTTGTTGATACAGTCAAAGCACTGTGTGGTCTTACTGCCCTGTGTTTGTTTTCTGTCCCATTTGTCATTTTGACAGTCTGTGTAATCGGAACTAAAAACTTCATTACAGTTACAGAATTAGGCAGGTGCAGACATTTGCAGGAGCAGCTGTATGTAGGAAGGTTTCTATTCTCCAAAAATTCTCTTAGCCTTTGATGATTCAGGCTGAGGAGTCGAGGTGGTTGCCTGTTACATGTATTTCATTTCTTATTCCATTTGCCAGTTTTAATTTAAGGTGGTGTTAAATTGGATTATGAAACTGGACTATTGATTTAACTCAAACTTGAGCTGCTGGTTACAGTGTCCATCAAGCCTAATTCAGACACAAAATTTAGGGGGGTGAAATTAATCCACTGAGGCTGGATTACCTTTTCTTGAGGGCAGACAAATGAAGAGGAGCACTATGTGTGGAGGGAAACTGATGTTTAAATTGTGACTACCTGTGCTCTTAACTGCAGCATTGGTTAGGCTCACTGATGTCAATACTGATAGCAAAGTCATTGAATAGTCAGTGCTCTGTATTTTTTCACGAAATTTGTCAGTTGTTTTGGGGTTTTTTTATAACACAGGCTTTTGAATGCTGTCTCCAGTGCAGTGTGGGACCTGACAGCTTAGCCAGAGATATTGATACATTGTCTCCTGGCTCCTACTACAAAATTTATTGCTTGTCTGCTCTTAAAATTACAAATGTATGGCTAAAAACCAAAGCGCTTTAACAAATGAGCTATTTTGAAATAAAAAATCAAGGTGAAATTGCATGTGTGTACATACCTGCCTAATGTCTGGTTCAGGATTTCCCCACTTTCTGTTTAGAAAAGTTAAGGGATCCACTTTCCAGATTCACAAAACACATTTTTGACTTTATATTTCCTTTCTTTAATTTTAAGTGTCACTGGAAGAAAGGTCTGAAAAGGAATAATGTCTAAGCATCATAAGCAACAAAAAGCTTTAGTAGCTAAGAAACAAGGAATTCCTGAACAAGAAAAATCCTTGTTGTTTTCATACTCTCATCACCAGAGATAAATTTTAAAATTATGTATTCGTGCTAATACTCATCAAAAAGCTGCATACTGGACCTGAGCAGCCCAGCCTTCATGCTTGCACTTGGTCTTCAACAGCCTTTTCTTTTCCAGGTAACCAAAGAGGAAAGAACTTTTCAGGACATAATGAAAAGTTACAGAAATCAGCCACAAGCAAACAGCCACGTAAGTCAAGAGCATTGCCTTTACTTTCTGTAAAGCTCATAGGTGGCTTTTGAAGTGTTGGTGCTCGTAAGAGAAAGGTCAAATCCTCTGCAGTGTAATACTCATTCCTATTCAGTTTGATTTCTTCTAGTCTCCTGACTTCCTTGCTTTCCTTGACAAGAGTGTTTTTCCCTGGTGTCTTGCAGGTTTATAGGAGTGTCTTGTTGAGAAATACTGCGGATGATGTCCCACTGGACAAAAATGCAAACCCAGATATGGAGATGACAGGAGGTGAGTACAGCAAAGGAATCTGCTCTTTTCAGTAACATACTTGGGGGCTTTTAAAGAACTGAACTGTCAAGTAATAAGAAGTGGAGCAAGTTTTACAGTTTTAAGTATATTAAAGAAAAATAAATGTATTGTTGAAAAAGAAACCATCTTGTCAGTAGCTCTCCTGTGTATTAGATATGGAAAATACACTTACTAGTTGGAAGGAATGTTTAATTTCATTTACTTAAATTTAGTTGCTCAGGGTTGAAGTATTTTCTTAGTATGTCAGTGATACTGTAGTTCTTCTTGGACAGCAATACTGATAACACAGAAGAATGAAGATAAACAGTACCTGAAATATTATGGTGGAGTTTTTTTAATATCACCTATTCTGAAGACTTAGGTAGGGAGAACTTGTTTCAGAAAATAAAAATGCTAACTCTCCAGGACCACCATTTCCTTATATTCAGGTCTCTTTTAAATAGGTAATGTGTTCTTTGCTCTGGATTAGAGAAGAAAAGGGATAAGAGTAGTATTTGAGAAAAGCGTGAGAACTGTGCCATGCCCGTTTTGAGTGACATGTCAGGAAAGTCAGAGATCACGAGCCTGTGTATGAACCCACGAGCAGAGCAGATCATATATGAACCCATGAGCGGATCTGCAGCCAGGACGCACATGGAATTTAGTTTGTTCTTTATGGTAAATTCCCCGTGGGTGAGATTCATCTGCCTTAATGAGTATTAGAGCCATTTTAAAGGCCTGTTGAGGATTCTGCTAGGGTCCAGGAAAGTGCTGATCTCATCTAAATTCTGTCTAACACCTCCACAGTTACTGGATGTCTTGGAGTATCTGAAGTGACACTGGGCTCTGGTATTTTGTCATTCAAATATACTTGATTACAAAGTTCTTCAGTGGCTTTTCCTACCAGACTTTCTACAGTTTATGGACTCATGTGTCCTTTACCCAGTATTAACTCTTGCTCTTTTGACACCAGTTCACAGGAGCTGTGTTTGTGTTGTGAGAGGAGGAAGGCAGACGGACAAAGGAGTCACTTATGGGTGTCAGCTGGAGCTTTTGATGTTTGTCTCAGTGCACTGATGGCCAGAGACTTTATTGTGTGCTGCTCTGTTTTACTTGGCAGACAGCAGAATGGAGGAGACATAGAAGGTTGTATTCAGTAGCATTTCAGCTTAATTAGGGGAGAGCAAACATTAACAGAAATATGCTTGTTGTGTGGCTGCAGCTTTTCCCACTTAACAGAACATTCCTGAACAAATGGTGTCATGACTTCCTTGGTGCAGATCTGAGTTGAGCACCAAGTTGTTCTTTGCTAGCTGATCACCAGAGACTTCCAGAGAAGCCAAAAGCTGGGAGCTGTCAGACTGCTTAAAACTTAGTTTTAAGAGCAAGTAATGGCTTAGTACCACTTCCCAAAATAAGCATGGAAGAAGGGGTCAGCTGTGCTACAGTTTCTTGCTACGGCTATTTCTGATTTTGGAATAGAGGTTGATACTGGCATTTTTAGCCATAACCCACAAGCCTGCTCACAACGATTGGCAGCTCCTTGTGATGTTCATAACCACCTGCAGCACACCCTGCTCCTGGCTCAAGCACATTTCTTGAATTCCTCTCATTGACTGGTCAGTTTATGGACAAGTTCTTGCCAGCTGGACATCGTAAGTTCAACTCTGAAGTGCCTGGTTTGCCAATGCTGTAGTTTTGAAATCTGAAGCTCTCTTATTGTTAGACTCATCTGCGAAAGGTGGCAGCTCCTCGGGACGATCCGCAGCAGAGAACTTGAATGAGTCAGAAACAGAGGAGAGAGGAGATCTTATTAAATTCTACAATGCAGTCTATGTAGGAAGAGTAAAGTCATTTGCACTGAAGTACGATATCACAAACCAGGATCACGTGGTAAGTAAAGTATTTTGGAATTAATACTCACAGAGTCGTTTTTCCTGGCAGTTAAACATATGTCAGTAACTTTGTCTTGTCGCCTGGTGTGGGTCATGTCAGATAGTTGCAGGTAATGGTATGAACACTTGCTTTAACAGCCTTTCAGGAGGACAAATGCAGATGCTGCTCAGTTTGCAAACCCAGTTCCAGTTTCTTTACATTGATGCAACACCTATTTGCTCAAATGCCTGTGGACTATCTGTGTAAGGCATCTGGAAAATCAGTTCTGTTCTTTGATCGATACTTGATCTGTTGTTTCACTGTAACAAGATAAAATATTCTAAAGAAGACCTGGAAGTGTATGAATCTTTTCTTCTGTGAAGTTCCTGCTCTCAGGCATGTTCCGATTGAGCTGCTGTGCAGACATGTCCTCTCTTGCAGATGGAAGCACCGCCGCTGTCGCCGTTCCCCAGCATCCGGCAGCAGCCGGTGTCTCCCCGGCGCATCTCCCAGCAGCACTCTGTGTATGTGTCACCTCACAAGAACGGCGCCTGCCTCACACCTCGAACTGCTCTGCTCTACAAATTCAATGGCAGCCCTTCCAAGGTAGAGAGAAAAACAAGGCTGAAAGCGGTCAGTTTGAGAAAGGGTAATTAGCCTTGTAATTAGGATGTGGTCTAATGCCGTTCTGATGTGTTATAATGAATAGTCTCTCACTTTGCAGTGAAAGGTAGAATTCTGTATGTAGACTCCATCACTCAGAGGTGCAGGATAACCTGTTGTTCTCTGATATTTCAGACATAAAGCAAGTTTGAAATAGAGTAACTCTATTTTTGTCTTGATCGCAGAGTTTGAAGGACATCAACAATATGATAAAACAAGGTGAACATAGGAGTAAGAAGCGAGCAATAACAATTGACAGTGACACTGAATCCCCCACGAAGCGACTCTGCCAGGAAAATGATGATGTTCTACTTAAACGTCTGCAGGATGTTGTCAGTGAAAGAGCAAATCACTAAAAAACTTCTGTTTTCTGTGAGATCTCTTAAGTTATGGAGCTGGATACAGCTGTTGTGCTATTTATTTCTTGGTTTTGTATATAGACAGCTGCCAAGTTCCTTTAACACTGAACTTTCACCTGACTTCCACGGGATGCAAAAAGTAAGAGTTATGCAGGGAATGCCAGTGGTCTTCATTCCCAAAGGCCACACTGAACTGTTTTAGCAAAGGAGTGTTCTGTGAAAGCCATATTGGATGTTCTCAAGCCTCATTTGGAGCATCATGAGTTCTGAGTGTAACTCAGCTTCTAATACTGGTTTTACTGTTAGAATAAGGGCAATAAAGAAATGAGTGAAATGAGTAAAGTTTCCTCAAGCTTTTAGTATTTGGAGAAGAAACTTTCAAAGTGCCTTATTTGAAAAGAATATGGAATTTTATGCATTATTTTACTGTGGAGTAACTGGAGGGACAAGAAAATTATTTAGCCTCAGGAAGAGCTGAGCAGTTTTGAACTGTCAGAACTTCTGTTAAAGTGTAGGTTGTGACATGGATCTGACAGCTTTTGCAGTAACAAAGGCAATAATCTAAAAATACAAACAGTGGTGACTTAGGTTGGACTCTGGTAAAGCACTGAGATGCAGTTCTGTGAGCCTGAATTCTCCTTCTCTTGAGCCAGTGGGTGCTCCATGTTGGAACCACAGAGCAGCCTGCCCTAGATGCTGTTCATAGGCATGGCAGCTCACCCATGAGGAAATAATACAGTTACAGCTGAAATCAGCACCTGGGGCTTGGCTGTCTCAAAGCTGTTCAAATGCACAAATTCATTTAACAAATTGTATCTCTGTTTTATTTTTTCCTGAAGACCTTTAGCCTCTTGTGTAGTATCTACACTGAATGTAAGCCCATCACATAAGGAGGTGTGTCTGTATGAGGGTGTATAGCTGTTGAAGGCTTGGATTCACTGGAAAAGTATAAATTCCAGCATCCAATTCTTGTGACTGAGTTTTTAACGCTGAGGATTTGGTAGGGTCTATTTTACCAAAATGGAGAAAAGTCAAGGTTTGCTCATTACTGTAAATCAGTAGTTTGATCTTATTTTATAATTGTATTTAAGGTTAGAGCCATGGAGAAACTTCTCAGCACTGTAATTTTCAGTTTCTGTGTAATTGAACTGAAAAAGAAAAAACAATTACATAGGACTTGTTTGAGGGGCTCTGTTGCCTTCATTGGCTGGGTGGGTTAGTATGTGCTGTGAGATCCACAGCTCCAGGGGAGAACACTGCCATGATTTTGGGCAGCCTCAGCTAATGAATCTAGCCAGCAGTGATGAAGGAGAAATTGATTACTAAGTGTAGGTGTGCAGGAACACTACTCAGCAAGGAGTAGAAAGTTTACAAACCTGTTTTTGAGACATTAACTACTTGAATACTTGATTTTTTAAAAAACTTTTTTACTTTCAGAAAAAGGTGCTTGCCCATGGAGAGCTGCCGTATGAGGAAATGGCAGTGCAGTGGAGGAGGTTTAATGTAGATTCTTAATTTCCTTTCAATTTTATTTAAGTTTTAATGTTTGTCTTCAGATTTTGAGATAAAAAGTGGAGGATTGCAGCCTCTCTGGATAGGAAATGTATGGTCAGGCATGATAGCATCAGTCTTTCCACAGTATTTGTATGATAAGAGTTTAGCTGACATGGTTTTAATTCAATATCGTGTGCAGATCTCCTGGCCCCTCTGCTCCCAGCACTGTCACTGCCTTTTCTGACCGTAGACAACTGATGGAGCCAAAATCCTAACTGTTGTTAGGTGTAGTGTTTCTTCATTAGGAAAATGAATGTACTACAACTGGACGCGGTTCAGAATTTTTTGCCTTTTTAGGTAATCTAAAAACTATTTTGGGCTTGTTGAACAGCTAAAACAATAGCTTACATGGAAATTTTGTAACGGTTTCAAAGTGCCTTCACATGTAAATCTGTATTTTATAATAAACAACTGAAAAGTATTTTAACCTGTGTTGCTGTTTTTCCTGTTGTTTTGCTGTGCTAATTTACTAAACAATGCCTTCTGTCTGCGTTTTCTGTAATGTCAAAGACCTTCATAATTTTTATGCTCCCTCAGATTTCTTTGGGATTTTTTTTCTGTTTAAATTCATGGTATTTCATGCGTTTTGTCTGAAATTTCCTCCAGAAGTTTCTTTACTTTTTGTGCTTCAGTCTGCTGTGGATTCTGGGAGAAGGTGATTAATATATTACATGAAGTCACCAAAAAACACCGAAAGGGAGAGAACCCTGCAGTGACAGGGTACGCCCACAGAGGCAGGTGTGGCTCCAGCAGAGCTGAGCTGTGTTAATCTCTAAGCACTGCATGTGTGAGCTCCAGGTGCTGGTCCTGGCTGCCTTCCTCCCAAATGTGTTTTCAGAACCAGCCTCGGACAGGTTCAGATCTGTACAGCTGGTGTCATGCTGGTTTTGTCATTTCAGGTAAGCATAAAGCTGGTATGAACTCAGCTTTTTAAATAAATCTCGTTCATCTGCTCTATGAGGAAAAAAAGGCCAATTTGTGCAGATTCTGCTGTGATGACTTCTTTGTTGCCAGAGCTTTTGTTTTAAAAGACTAATCTGTAGTTTGTAGTATCACAGAATCATGGAATAGCCTAAGTTGGGAGGGACCCACAAGAATCATCGAAGTCCAACTCCTTGCCCTGCACAAGACACCCCAACAATCATAGCGTCATAGAATGGCTTGGTTAGGAGAGGACCTCTAAGATCATCTAGTTCTCCACCCTGTGCCTTGGAGCGTTGTCCAAGTGCTCATGGAGCTCTGGCAGCCTTGGGGCCATACCCATTCCCTGAGGAGCCTGTTCAGTGCCTGACCACTCTCTGGGAGAAGAACCTTTCCCTGATATCCAGCCTGACCCTCCCCTGGCAAAGCTCCATTCCCTCAGGTCCTGTCCCTGGTCACAGGGAGCAGAGGTCAGAGCTGCCCCTCAGGAGGAAGCTGCAGACCTGATGAGGTATGACCTCGGTCTCCTCCAGGCTGAACAAACCAAGGGACCTCATATGGCCCCTCTATGCCCTTCACCATCTTTGTAGCCCTCCTCTGCATATGCTCTTTAATAGCTTTATATCCACACCTGGAGGCACCCCAAACTGCCCCCAGGCCACCCCAGCGCAGAGCAGAGCAGGACAAGCCACCCCCTCGCTCGGCCAGCAATGCTGGGCCTGATGTCCCCCAGGACAGGGCTGGCCCTTGAGGCTGCCAGGGCACTGCTGGCTCCTGTTCCACTTGCCCTCAGCCCAAACTTCCAGGTCACTTTCTGTGGTGCTGCTCTCCAGCCTCTTGTTCCCCAGTCTGTCTGGACATCCAGGGTTGTCCAGTCCCAGGTGTAGAAGCTGGTACTATTCTTTGTTAAACTTCATGTGGTCAGTGATTGCTCATCTCTCTGTTCCTCCCTGACGTGCTGAGGCCTGAGCAGCGGGCCTCAGCCAGAGCTGACTTACAAGATGAATTCTAGGCATTATGTGACTAACACCATCAGTATTATTTAGCTAAAAATAAATGACACAGACGCTTATGCTAGCTCTGTATAACCCTGTGTAGTTATCTGCAAGAAATGTATCATTTTAAGAAATTTTCCCAACTGACATGAATAGAGGCTTGTTTGTAGGATATTTTATGGTAAACCCTCCCAGCCAGGGCCTGGGCTCTGGCAAAGCCCTGGCCCCTGCTGGTCAGGAAGTGTGCCATCAGATCCAGGTGTTTCTGCTCTAAAAGTACAATCTAGTCACTTTGACTTGCTGATTTGGGCCTATAAAAGCTGGACCCACTTTTGGGGCGAATTTGGAGACCTCAGCTGTGGGTGGATGCACCGCGTAGGATTTCCCCAATTGCCGGGAAGGGTTCTCCAGGTCCTCGCTGCAAAACGGGGCTCCCCAGCGACTGCGGACTGTGGATGATGGTGGAGTATTTAGGCAATTGGTGATGTATCTTTCTCAATCACTATCCTGTCTCTCATGTAGTAATGATTAGGTGCATTACTGTTGCTGTTTTCCCCACGGACGAGTAGAGAAACAACACAGAGTCCAGGCGCAGGGTTACAAGGAAACAAGGCAAAAGTCCCCTTTAATGATTTCTCAGAAGGCCTTTTATATGTTAGTTCGCAAAAGCGTGTGAAACAGCATAAGGTAATTGGTTTTTGCCATCCACCCCTCAAGGAGATTGGTCAAGTTCTAAGACACCCATCTCTGGATGTTTTCCTAGTTAGAACCATAACAATTCTGCAAAACAATCTGCAGCTGCAAGAAGTTTATAAAACGGAAACATTGTTTTGAATTACTTGCATGGGAAAGACAGAACTTACACAAAAGTGCTGCAGAGAGCTAAAGAAATTCTCTGCTGAAGCTTTTTCAGCATCCATACATTACCTTGCTTATTTTTGCTTGTTGCTAAAGCCAAGTGTGTAGTTTTACTGAATGTATTATTTTACTTTTTGTGTTACCTTAATATTCATAGTAAACGAAGACCATTCTTTCCATTGGTGTCTGTGTCCTTCAAATCGTCCCTGCCAACTGGCAGGACACTCCCATGTCACTGACCTTGCTCACTCTGACCATACTTTCTTTTTTTGCCTTAGCTCCAGAGGAAGATCCCTGCTTGGCCAAGCTGGCCTCCTGCCTCACCTCTTGACTTCTGGTATGTGAGAATTGCCTGTTCCTGTGCCCCTAGGGAATGATGCTTAAAAAATGACCAGCACTGATGGACCCTTAAAAAGCATTTCCCCAGGGAGCTTTACTGACTTAATTCCCTGAGCGGCCTGAATTCTGCTCTCCTCATGGCCAGGGTGGAAGTTTTGCTGACACTTTTCTTCCTGTCACCAGAGATTTTAAACTTGATTTAAACTGTAGTTTGTAGTATCACTGTGGCCAAGACGGCCACCAATCACCACTTCCCTTATGAGACTCTCTTTGGTAACAACAAATCATAGAGCTTTCCTGGTTGGTTCCCTTAGTACCTGTACCATGAAGTTGTTATCCAAGTGTTTTAGGAATTTTCTGGACTAGTTTGTACCAGCTGTGTGGTGTTCCCAGTTAACATCTGGCAAGTTGAAGTCAGACAAGGACAAGGGTGATTGGTTTACAAATGTTCCTTAGTGTCATGGTCCTGACTGGGTGGCCCATGGTAGACACCAGCTTTGTTTGTTTGTCCCTTAATCTTACCCAAGGATTAGTTACCAGGTAAGGGGATGTTGAGGGTCATAGCTGTGAAAACCTGCCTGGCTTTTGGTTTTTATCTTTGTAAACTTCCTTTTGCAGGTAAGCCTGCCAGCGAGGGGACAGCATTGTGGGCAGCCTGAACTCAGAAATTAGGCTCTTGTATTCCAGACTTGCAAACCATCCTCTCTGCTGGGGTGGAGGGGTTTCACCAGTTCTTCAAATGAAAATATCACCTCCTTAATGCTCCTTGAAGTGGATTCAGAGTTTCCATGTTTACTACAGCTCAGCTTTCTAGTCAAAGTTAAAAGGTTATTAACACCCATGCAGAGAATACCATAAAGCTGCTAGCTCTTTACATATAAGCACTATGTTAAAAATAGGTTGCCACATCCCAAATGTTGTACTAAGATGTGGCCTCAAGAAAAATTTGTGGTTAGACTGCAATTAAACAACTCAGGGAATCGAAACTGATTTTCTCTTTGGTTTCCTGTTAGGAATCACTCTTCTTGTGTTGCTGGTTTGTGACTCATGAGGGATTTTTGTTGTTATTTGATGCCTGAGGAGTGGTAGGAATTGAAACTGGGGACACAATACGAAGCCATGAAGAAACTGTGTGTAAGCAGTGCTGGGATCTCAGAGGAAAGAAGCTGAATGTGTGTTAAGGCCAAAGACGCTGAGTAAACGGAGATTACTCAGTTTGATTGCTTTGTTTACAATAATCAAAGTTTGCAATAAGCACAACTCATCTCCCAAGAAGTAGTTCTTGAAAAACTGGTGTCAGATGAACACAATGCCAAACTCCTAAAACTTTTTAACTTTCTTGAGTGACCAGAAGTGCACTGGAGGACAGATGCATCAGAGGCAGGTTACGCTTGTGGTTCCCAGACCGCCTGCAACCCGGGCTCGTGCTGCCCTGTTCCATCTGAGCCACAAGGCTGGGCAGAGCTGATGGGGCACAGGGCTCATGTGGTGCCTCATCCTGAAGGTTTGTACACCTGAGCAATGGGGAACATTTGGTTTAAGTGAGCCCAGTTTCCCCTGCACAATGTACACGACCACAGTGCTCCTGTGATCCGATGCTGCCTCTCAGCTGAGGCACAAGGAACTTGGGCTGCAGCAGCTTTACTGCAAGCTTTACCTTCTCTGCCTTCACTTACATATCATCCCTCATGGTTCCCAGCCGTAGAAAAACAGCTCTGAAAGGGTTTAGTCACACAAATTTCAGCTCGTTAATATGTTCATATGGGGCTCAAGCAGCTGAGGCTGTGGAACAAACTGGCTTTGCTGTGAACTTTTCAGTTCCTTGGTAGCAAGTTTGTAGCACTGCTTCACAGAGTCCACCAACAGGGAGTCAATCCGGTGGTGGATGCCCCGTTCCTGGAAGTGTTCAAGACCAGGTTGGATGCAGCTTTGAGCAACCTGGTCTAGAGGGGGACTCTCCTGTCCATGGCAGGGGCAGTTGGAATGAGATAAAGTTTTAAGTCCCAATCTCAGCCATAAACACCAGGAAAGTGCTACAAGAAACACGTAAAGTGAAAAAATAGAGCCTCTACAAAGGCATAATTCCTCTTCAGCCCGAATTTGACGATGTGCCTTGAGTTTTGTTTGCCATTGCAGGGAGACTCATTGGCATAATTTTGGGTTTATGCGCCACATTGCTTCAGCAGAGATAACTGAGTTTCCTGTGCGTGCAGCAGCAGGAAGGGATGGGGGGACACTCAGGCCACCTCTGTTGCACACAAACAAGTGCAAAAATAACTTTTTCCTCCTTTCCCCTTTTTCACATGTTTTGTTTGATTATAAGGGAATTTGTGCTACTCAGAACAACACCCTAGTGCAGTATTTTTCTTTCTTTTTCTTCCTGCTACCCAACAGTGAAACTGGTAATCCCCGTTCTCTTGCTGTGCCATGTGTCCATCTCATGTTACAAAATCAGCAGTTTTTTGATTGCATCCAAGACAGATGTCCTGTTCTTTCAGTATATTCCTCCCTTGCTGTTTTATTTAGGCCACAAATGCAATGAGCTCCCTCTTAAATTTTTGAATTTTTTTTTTAATTTTTTAAAATTTTTTTTATAAGCTCTCCAGGTGTATTGGGCCTGTGGATAGGATGTGTGTCCTTCCCCTCCCCAAAAAGCTTCTTTAGGTAGAGCTATATATGGGGCAGTTTTTGACTCTGAAGTAAAGAATGGACCGGCGATCAATTATTCCTTAAAAGGCCAAGCACCAGTGGCATTTGTGTGTCACTTGTGTAGGACAGAGCAAATGGAGAACGTGGGAGATTATTTTGTATGGTTGCATTCCTTAATGGATCTGGCCTGGTTTTGCCTCCTCACATTTCTTCCGAGAATAAAGCTTCCTCTAAAAGGGTGGGACTCAGCCAGTTTCGTTTCAGTGCTGAAGGATATCTCCAAGAGACCCAGAGGGGATGGAGAGAGACTGTCAGCCACATGAAAACCAGACAGCAAGCATTACGTGTACTTTGCTAGTAAGAGCCAAGAAGTGAGAAAGCAGGACGTTTGCTTCCAAGAGGAAATTACTGCAGCATGACAGTAGAACATGTGAGCTTTGCCCCTCAGAAACAGAGACATCAAGAAAAAAATAAAGGACTTTTTTATTATTAAGATGATGGGAGGTTTTTTAGGTTATTTTTGTCTTCCCTCTACCCATCTGAAGGGGAGAAGGAAGTGGGGAGGAGGATGCAGTAATTCCAGAAATGCATTGCATTGGCTTGTGGCTGGCTGCCAGGTCGCTCAGCCACGCTCTCACCTCCCCTCCTCAGCAGAGTGGGGAGAAAATACCACAAAACAGCTTTGAGATAAACATAGGGAGATCGATCACTCACCAGCCACGATTGGGGGCAAAAGACGGAAATTGAGGAAGATAAATTTATTTCCAATTAAAAATAGAGTAGGATAATGAGACACAAAGCCAAAACTAAAACCACCTTCTCGCCATTCAGCCCTTCTGCCTAGGCTCAACTTCATGCTTGGCTATCCTACCTTCTCTCTCTTCAAGTGTTGCAGGGGGATGAGGAAGGAGGCTGGGGTCAGTTTGTAATGCTCTGTCCCTGCTGCCCCTTCCAGCTCGCGCTCTGCCCCTGCTCCAGCATGGGATCTCCCCATGGCTGAAGTTCCTGCTGAGAGCCTGCTCCTGGCTGGGCTCTCCATGGGCCGCAGCTTCCTCAAGGGCATGGGGTCCAATTGCTCCAGCGTGGGGTCCTCCATGGGCTGCAGGGTGGATCTGCCTCATCATGGCCTGCACCATGGGCTGCAGGGAAATCTCTGCTCCTGTGTCTGGAGCACCTCCCGCCCCTCCTTCTTCCCTGGCCTTGGTGCCTGCAGGGCTGTGGCTCACACATCTTCCGGCTCCTCCCTCCAAGCTACAGCTGTGCCACAGTGGATTTGTCTTGGAGGCCTCTTGAGCCAGCTCTGCCCAACATAGGAAAAGCCTCTGGTGTTGATGAACAGAGGCCACCACTGCCCCCTCGTTCCCCAAACCTGGCCATGTAAACCCAGAACGTGTGCATCCTGCTGAGGGATAGCGTGTAACCTTCCCCCGGCAGCCTATGCAGCATCGCAGTGAGCACAGCATGTGCTGGGCATCATAGAACTGCTGGGTTACACAGGGAGCTTGGAGGTGTCCAGGGTTCTGGATCTCTGGGGCGACCCTGTCGGTGCTGGTGACGGCAATGGAGCAACAGGCTTTTCCCAAGGAGGAGTGCCTGGCACAACCTCAGTCCACGGGGTTGCTGGGAGCAGTGAGTAGGCTCCCCCAGAAGCTGGTGAGAGTATCTCGTCCATCGGGCACCGTGTGCAGCTGCACGTGTGGCAGGCGCAGCTCTGGGAAGGCTGTCGGGGCAGATCAAGGCAGGAGGGATTTTGCCAGCCTTGCTCTGTGGGGTCTGCAATAGGGAGCCAAAGTTTTATGCCCCTTCCAGGGCCTTTGTGGCACTCAGAGGCCTTGGGCAGCTGAGCTGTTGTCATGGGTATTGGGATGTTACATGTGAACGGGATATGTAAAAACCAACCCATGACTGCGGTGTCCATCACCATGGCTGGGAGCAATGGGGCACCTGGCAGCTGTGGTGTGGCTGTTTCCATGGCCCGCGATGTCTTGGGAATGAGATCTTGAACAAGTTCCGATTTGGGTGCCTTCAGCAGCGTTGTTTGAAGGCAGCAGTGCTGAGGCATCACTTCTTTCGGGAGCACCACGTGGCAGCTGGTGTTTGTGATGCTGGCTGGGATTCGGGATCATGACCGGGCAGGGCCGGTGCAGGGTTCTAGGTATCCCAGGTGAATCCCCCAGAGCAGAGCCGCCGCCAGCGCACCGGGTCGCCGCGGCGAACACCCACCGGCGGGCCCCAGCCGCGACCCTGCCGCCCTGCGGGGTGAGGCGGGCTCTGGGGGCGGGCGGCGGCTCCTCCCC
>VZTD01002942.1:21160-51266 GCA_013397725.1 Rhagologus leucostigma
CGCGGTGCGAGGGGCCTCGTGGCCCCGCCGCCCCCGGCAGCGACCGCAGCGACCCGCGGCTGTGGGACACGGAGCGGCTCTGCCAGCACCTCTTCCGCTGCGGCGTGGGCGATCCCAGCCTGCTGCGCCGCTTCCGAGGTACGGCGGGCCNCGGCCCCGCCGCTGGCGCTGACGCTTCTCTTGCTCCCGCAGAGAGCGGGATCACCGGGAGGATGCTGCTGGACCTGCCCGCCTGCGCCCCCGAGGTCACCCGCATCTGGTGAGCGCTGCCCGCGGGGAAAGGGGGGAGGCCCTGCCGGGGGCTGAGGCCCGGGAGCTGCGGCGGGCGGGCCGTGCCCTCAGGGAGCGGCTGCACACACAGATGGCCCGGCTCAGCGCGGCTGTGGCCCGGGGCCGCCCCAAACGCCTCGAGCGGAGCTGTCCGGGGGCGAACGCGAGGGAACGGGCTCGGTGGGGCTGATCCCGGACCCTCGGAGCAGTTCCCGTTCCCTGCTGATCCCAGCACGTCCACGGTGCGGACGTTCGCTGCCCAAGTAACCATGAGAAGCAAAAAACTCGAATCATTAGAAAAGGTTTAATGAAAATCCCCTGGGTAACGCAGTGAGCTTTTGAGTGTTGCTGGGAGCACAAGAGTGAACTCCAGGGGTTCTGACGAGAACTTACTTTTCTGCCTGAAGTTGCTGCTGCTCCAACTCCGGGAACGACAGTGGCCCCGATGTTTGACAGGGCAGGAGGTGCTGCTCAGGAGATGCCGGGTGTCACCCGTCTCCCTGGGAGAAATCCCTGGCATTGACAGGTCAGCCTTGCAGCAGCTGCTGGGGCTTGGCTCTCTGTTGTGCCTACAGCAGCGTGGGCTGCTGTGGAAAAAGAAGTGTTGTTGTGTGTCATGGCAGAATAAGGGCCTGTGGGTGAGTGGCCAAGTCCGTGCTGCCGTGAGCCCCCACTGCCCTGGGCAGTCCAGAGCAGTCTGGCTGGTAGTGGTCACCTGCCGCGAACACAGGGACACTGGATGCTGTTCTAAAGCATGTAAAAGATTGTTCCCAGCAGTGAGGGAACGACTGGTCCCAAAACCCTTGTAATCTTTCTGGTGGTGAATATGCTTTCTTACTCTCCTGGAACAGCAGAGGGTATGAATCTGTCCTGCTAGCCTGTGTGTTGGAAAGGCCCCTATGCCCCTTCTCTGCCCTACTTGGGATCCTCTCTTGCTCCCCTCTACTGGGATGTGAGCCTGCTTGCTCACCACATACTTCCTGGTGGTTTTTAATCTTTTAATGTCCTCTCTTTATTCCTTTGTTAACCTTGTTTATACTGCTTCCTCCAAATTTGTCTCAAAACCCACCTGTTGGCTCCAGCTGTTTGCTGATATTGTGGTTGGTGGCCCTGAGGTAGGCTGGGATGTGTAATCTGGCAGGTGCACATAAGTGCAGAGCTGTGCTTTCTGCTGGGGGTTAGAGCACTTTGGTGTTGGCTCCTTGCCTGAAAACTCATCAGCGCTCATGCTGTGCTGAGTGTGAAGGGCCCTTTCCCTGCTTTATTGAGACATCAGCATGCAAAGGGGAAGTGGGAAAGGGCGGGTGTCTGGGCGTGGATATTGGAAGAGAATGTAGAGCTGGTGTGACCCAGCGGGACAAGGCAGAAGTGCTCGGCTTTGGACCAGGTAAGACATGTGCAGGAGTCATTAAGGTATTTTTGGTTTCTCTTTTTGTAGAAGAGGGGTTTAACTGCAGCTGTTTGAAGTGTGCAGATAGAAATGCTGCGATGTTGTGGAAAACAGCTGAAGGCTTTGTTTATTGCTGAAGTACCAGGTAATTGCCTGACTGAAATGACAACTGGTGTCTAGTTTTATTTAAAACTTGCCAGGAGGCTGGTTGCTTCTAGCAGGGAAGGAGCATCAGGTGTCCAGGCCACAATGGACATGTGCAGCCGGTCTGGGGAGTCAGAGACTGTCAGTGCTGAACATGGGCAGCAGGATGGGGTGGCCAGGAGTCCCTCAGCATGGGGTACAGGTGATGGGGGCACAGGGCTGTAGAGAGCTCTCGGTGTAGAGAGCAGATGGTGCTGGGTTTACAGGCTTGTGGGTTTTCTTATACATAGTTTTCTTCTGTGAGATCTGACATCTTGTTTCTATTAAGCTGTAACTGTTGAGAGTTGGATGAGAAATTGCTCAAGCGTTCTGCCTTTTGTAAACATCTCAGCTTTTGCACTAAGAACAATTCTTTTGCTATCCACTGCACACTGTGTCCTGCAGTAACTTTGGTAATTCCTCTGTGACAGGCCACTAATGAAGGCATGTCTTTAGTTCCCCGGGTTCCTGGAAGTACAGAGGGGACAGCTTGGGCCAGTGGGGCCTGGAGGCAGTGCTGTGGGTTTCCCAAGTGTTCTCATGTTCCTGGCAGTGGGTGTTTCATGTGGCATGCAGTGTGCTGCATGCTGAACACAGATGATGAGCGGGGCTATCTGGCTGACCTCTTTGGGCACAGGAAAGGGATTTTCTTGTCCTTGTCACTTGTGGCATGAAGGAGGGTGTGGACAAAGCAGGGAAGGGAATGGATGAAGAAGTGCCGATTGTCACCATTTCCAAGCAGCCAGCAGTAATTCTGCTTTCGCTGTTGGAGGAAATCTGCCTGCAGAGCCCTGGAAAACCACAGTTTCCTGTGTTAACAGGATTTGTCTTGGTTAGGGGGGTCTGACCTTGTAGACTTCAGGTGAAAAATGCCCTGCTGTTGTTTTCTATCTGAAGGAGGATGAAGAGCAGGGAAGGTTGGACATCCAGGCAATTGGTCACACCAGGATCACACCGACAGCATGCAGGGTCTTACCTTTTCCCGATTCTCTTCCCCATCCCACCAGAGCAGCAAGCGACTGCGTGGGACTGAGTTCCCGGCTGGGGTTAATCCATGACAGTCTTTCTTGGTGCTTCCAAGAAGTGCTCCAGCACTGCCTTGTGACAGTCTGAGCAGCAGCTGCAGCCCAAGAGCTCCGTGTTAGGGAAAGGAATACCAAGTGGTTGAGAGAAACACTGCTCACCAACACCTCAAACATGCCTTTAATATGGATTGTGATTATTAAATTATTCAGATGAGAATATGTAGTGCATCAAGCAGTATTTTTTCCTAATAGTTGGCATTTATAGTCTTGTTTTCTGTTAAATTTTATGTTGAAAGGCTGATATCAAACCAATCTCAGGGTGGTTAACTGCTGGAGAAGAAGTATTTTCTTATGATAGTGTTTGCTGTCATAGTGAGGCTGAAACCATTTAGCTCAAGGGCAAGGCTTGCAGACAGAGTTAGTAAAAGTAGGTGTGATAGAGCATATTATGTCTCTTCAGACTTGTCCTGCCTGTGCTCTTGGACTGCTGTGGTTACAGCAGAGTACCTGCACTGGAAGTTTAGCTGTGTGTTGTGAAGGGGACCTTTAATAATTTATTAAAAATGACAGCAAAATATCTTTGCAAAATAGAAGAATCAGTCTCAACAAAATTAAAACATGTTTTAAACTGCAGTGGTTTTGCTGTTGGAGTTGAAATTAATTTGTGTAAAATTCAAGTTAATTTGACAAAATTAAACTTTTAATGCAGAGTTGACTAACTGCAAGAAATTTTTATAAAAATCGTTTGCTGTGACTCTGACATTTTAGTTTAAGGAAGTTTTTAATCCTTAAAAAATGTCAGTTATTCAGATGCTGCATGTTGTCTTTCCCGTAAGTTTAAAGGACTTATCTCCAAGTGTGGCTTATACAATTTTTTTCATCAGTTTCATGGTGGTTTTATTTCTTAGTTCTGTGTCAGTGGGAGAAGCACTTACACTGCTCTACAGACATGTTCTGTAGCTATTTGTTCCCTTCCTTCTATACTTGACTTTAGAAAGATAAATGCTTTCAATATTTTTCTGAAAAAGTTGCAGTCTTCTTCTGTCAACGAATATCAAAGTAATGTGAACTTGCACAAGGAATTCCATATATACTGCAAATTGTAAAGGGAAGTTCATTGCAGACTTTGCTCTCAATGTCTCTTTTTCCTTCCTAGCTGCCCAGCTGAGCGACTGGAAGTGCTGGCGTGCCTGACACAACTGCATCAGCAGCACATGGAAGTGATGAAGGTAACCCATGCTGTGGAGACACCATGGCCGGGTCCTGCCTCAAGCCCTGCACAGGGCTCTGCTCCCCCCCTCTGCCTCCCCCCTCTTGGCTGGGTGTTGCCAGCTGGTGCCTTTCCTTTGCACAGCAGCGAATCCTGGCCCCTGGTAGTGATGGTCTGTGAAGAACCACATTAACTAGAAGAAATACTAGAATCATCATGTGGAAGCTTTTGGTTGGCACCTGCGGGTTGTGAGGGATTGAATGAGCAGAAGAGCTGTTTGACATGTGTTGGAGAAGCTCCCCTTTCACATCCCTCTGTGTAGAGCTTCCCCTTGGTTTATTTTATTAGTTTTTCCCCAGGCTTGGGTTAACAGACTCCTCCTTGCTTTCACTGTTTCCCATGTCCAGCTGTTTCTCCCAGTGGTGTGTGTTGGTTTAACTGGGGCCAGGGCTGCACACATTCTGTAGTAGTCTGCATATCTGCTAGAGCCCTTCCAGCTCAGTGACTGAGGGTAGAGAGCACAGGAAAACCTTATTTGCCTCAGTAGTTTACCAAGATATGTATGTGATGGAATGGTTTTGCCTGCAGTTTGACAGCAAGGATTAAATGTGTTTACCTTCTCTACTGAGTCCCTGTAGTTACTGAGATGTCTCTAAAAATATGTGCTTTTCAGGAAGTACTTCTTTCATATTTTAGTTATCTTGGGGGTTTGCATTTTGTTTTATGAAAAAAGTAACAATCATAATTTCCACCCAGCAAAATTGCATTTGATTTTAAAAGCATGAACAATACCAAGCCAAACACTTTTATTGGATATCTCAGACATGCATTGCAGTATCCTCTTTAATTGGAATAGCAGATTAATAAAGACAGCAGTTTTCACACGTGCTAAGTTTTGGAATTGCACAGGTGTAGATAACATTTTAGGGATTTTGACTTTACTTCCCTTGCTATGTGAAATAGGTGGCATTATCTTTTTGGTGTCAAGCTTTAGTAGTTGTCCAAGATAAATTTGGTTGCGCAGAGAAGTTGAGGATGCCCCATGCCTGGAAGTGTTCAAGGCCAGATTGGACAGGGCTTGGAGCAACCTGGTCTAGTGGAAGGTGTCCTTGCCCATGGCAGTGTGTTGGAACTTTAAGGTCCCTTCTGACCCCAGCCATCCTATGATGCTGTGATAGATCTTGATACAGCGTTGGCAGGATATGTCTGTTTTACAGAAGATGAACAGTCTCTCCCACCAAACACCTTACCATTCTAGATATCCTTTACGTGTTTATATGCCTGTTTCTTTTTGAAGTCAATTTTTAAATGTTAATTACACTTTTTTTTTTTCCTTCTGTAGGTTTTTAACGATCCTATTCATGGGCACATTGAAATGCATCCCCTGCTTGTTCGGATCATCGACACCCCTCAATTCCAGCGCCTCCGGTACATCAAACAGCTGGGTGGCACATACTTTGTTTTTCCAGGAGCCTCTCACAACCGCTTTGAACACTCCCTAGGGTAAGGTGGTGGTTCTGGCACACGCGTCTCTGGCATCTGGATATCCCTGAGTTTGGTTCCACTGCTGTGGAGTGCCAGCCAAGGGGCATTGCTGTCTGAGCGTTGGTGAAAACTGCTGGGGGGATGCCTCTGGTCTCAAATGTTCCTGGATATCCCATGTGATTGTGGGCTGTTCCCTTGAACTTCTTTTAATAAAGGCAGATAAAGAAACCTGCAAGATGGATCAGTGTTAGATTTCCTCCCCCACTCTTTATTATTCTAAGAATAATCTTAGTTAAAAACTGTAAGTGCTTTATGTTCCCCCAGTCAAAATACAAGTTTTAAAGCATAAACTTAGTGAGGATACTGGGTCCACTCTGTATGATCTGCCGGACAGTCGTAATCCCCACACATCATCCAGCACAGCTAAAATCCGTTTGATTTGTGATGTTTGCCTTTGTAGATAGATGTGCTTCATGCAATCAATGGCAGGTTGTCAGGCTGATAGCTGTAATTCAGTTAAGCAGAAATATGATGGACGCAAGGATACGTAGAGTGTTGTTAGGTCATTCACACTCCTCAGGGAAGCTGATGAATGACAGATTTGAGCTTGTTTTAAGGGTATATCCCAAGGTGCAGTGAAATTAAGCTAGTAAGTGGTTTTTATTCAGGTGATCTGACCAGCCTAAAGTTGCTTTTGTTGGTGCTGAAATATTGTGGAGTAAGTCTGGCTTACTTATAATGAGATTTGAATGGCTGTTTGCAAAAGGGTCAGATGAATAAGGCAGCCTGGATTGATTGCATCTGGTAAACCAAAAAGACAGAAATGTGCTTTAATATAAGCAAAGTTTTCACAACAGAAGTCTGAAAACTCCAGTTGTATCAGCAACTTTTCTTTTGAACAGTTCTGTTGATCTATAGAGTTAAATTTAGGACAGTTGTTCTCCACTTGTATATAATTTCAAAGATTCCTACAGTGTTACAAATAGAAGAAGTGAGCTTTGTGAGCTTTTTGTGTGGTCTAGTAAAAAACCATCAAACAGTGAAATTTGGACTAATGAAAGGTATTACCTCATCATAGAAAGCCTTGTCTTGCTTTAAGCTGTTCTGCAAGGGGAACTGTTGAGGCAAGTAGAAAAAGAAGTTTGTGTAGAGGTTATAAACAGTTTATGGGAGTATGTGCCGTATATTTGCTCCTGCTGGTTTTGTGTTACGAGAACAGAGGGTCCCACTGAATGAAATTAAATTTCAAATCTAAAATGCATGAGAAGATAAGAAATAATTGTCATGAGCTATTATTAAAGCAGTAGTTTGAAAAAAGAACCAAATGCTTTGGTGACTGTTGTGGGCCTTTGCACTTTGCCCTGACTGGAATTTAAGGATTCTGTGTAAGCTGAGGTGCTTCAAGATTCTCACTGTCAGTGGTGCACTGCTGTTCCTTTACACAGCTACTCTGGGGTTGTGTGTTATGAAATACTGCAGGATGCTGTAGAGTCTCTGTGTTTTGGCCATGGTATCCCATGGTTTTTTTGCTTTCAGAGGACTAAAACTCTGTTACAGGAAGTAGCTTGTCATTTTTCACAGGTCAGGGTTTGGGTGTTTGTTGTATGCTGCCTGTCAGACAACGGGTGTGACGTAATGGAGCAAAACAGAATAGGGGATCTTCTCTTTTTCTGTTCATCCTAAACCACTGCTATATTCCTTTCCTTTCCTCTTGCAACAGGGTTGGCTACCTTGCAGGATGTCTGGTTCGTACACTGAAGGAGAGACAACCAGAACTGAATATAACCCAGCGAGACATCCTCTGTGTAGAAATTGCTGGGCTTTGTCACGATTTGGGTAAGGAGCACCTGAGATGGGTTGTTGCTCTTGGAAAGCTAACCAGAATGAAAAGCTGGCTGTGAGGTCAGAACATGTCAGCTGTTTTGGGCTGCTCAGTGCATGGCTATATTCCGAGACAGGTTTTATCTGTTCAGTTTGGTCTGGAGTACATCTGTGGAGACAGTTCCACTTGGTGAATCTGTAGCCACTCTTAGCTAGTGTTTTGTCTTGTTTCCAAATGGTACTTAGAGTTCTGTCCTCAGTGGCTGAAGTGTCCACTTCCTTCTGTGATTTCTCCAGGTCTCTTAAAACATTTTAGAATGAAAATTAGTGTTCCTTTCAAAAATTGTCACATTTATTTCATAACTACTTCTTTTCTTCAGAGCTGACACAGAGTAAATAATACGTTCTATAATAGAGAACGCTATAGAACATATAGCATATAGAGAATATAGAACGTTCTCTAATATAGAACACTAAATAAATAGTGTTGCTGCAGTACTTGCCTGTGGTGTAGGTGCTGGAACTGGCTGTTAAGTGCAGTAGTACTTAAGGTATCTTAGGAAAGTGTGCTTGTTATACCTGAGTCTTCCTCATAGATGATGAATAAGGAGAGTTACTCAGAGAGTTGTGGTCACAGGCTTGATGTCCAGGTGGAGCCCAGTGATGAGTGACCCATGTGGGGACGGGCACTGCTGGATATCTCTGTCAGTGATGGGGACGGTGGGATCGATGCACCCTTGGGCAGTTTGCCAGCAACACTGAGCTGTGTGGTGGGGTCACACGCGGGAGGGAAGGGATAGGGCATCCAGAGGGACCTGGACAGGCTGGAGGGGCAGAGAGTGGATTGAGAGCAGCCCTCAGGAGAAGAACTTGGGGGCATTGGTGGGTAAGAGGCTGGACAGGACCAGAGGCAGCCCAGAAACCCCCATGTGCTGGGCTGATCCCCAGCATGGGCAGAGGTGAGGGGGGGATTCTGCCCCTCTGCTCGCTGAGGTGAGACCCCACCTGCAGAGCTGCCTCCAGCCCTGGGGCCAACATAAGGATGGGGTGCTGCTGGAGCGAGGCCTTGGAGGTGCACCAAGGGCTGGAGCCCCTCTGATCTGGACCCAGGCTGGGAGAGCTGGGAGTGTTCATCCTGGAGGAAAGAAGTCTCCAGAGAGGCCTTAGACCACCTGAAAGGGGTTCCAGGAGAGCTAAGAGGGACTTTGTACAAGGGCTTGGAGTAACAGGACAAGAAGGAATGGCTTCCCCCTGCCAGGGGGCAGGGTTAGATGGGATATTGGGAAGAAATTGTTCCCTGTGAGGGTGGTGAGCCCCTGGCACAGGGTGCCCAAAGAAACTGTGGCTGCCCCATCCCTGGAAGTGTCCAAGGCCAGGTTGGACAGGGCTTGGAGCAGCCTGGGATAGTAGAAGGTGTCCCTGCCCATGGCAGGGGTCTGAATGAAATGATCTTTAAGGTCTGTTCCAACCCAAACCAGTCTAAGACTCTATGATATGTCAAGAAAAGTCAAATACAGCAGAATTCAGATCCTAAGCTTGCTCAAGAAATTTTCGCTGGCAACTATGTCTCAGACTAAACCTGTGTAATCTTTATATTTAAGGTCATGGGCCATTTTCACACATGTTTGATGGAAGATTTATTCCACTCACTCGTCCAGATTTGAAATGGAAGGTAGGCTTTTCACTATTAAAGTAAAAATACAAACCTGAGATTTTTAGAGGCAGAATAATTAATCTTTAAAGAGTTCCAATGCTTGTGAGGCTATAGTGGTCATTTGGCCTTACCTTATTGCATCATTTTGATGGCTTAATTGAAAACCAGAATATTGTTTCCTAATCTTGTGATGATATCCTTCTTAGGGCTGCACTGATCATTTTTGGCCAGCATTATGCCTTAAAATGCGTATTGAGAGCTTTCTGCAGAATATATTTTACAGATGCAAAATACCGACTGGCAGCTTCCTTTCCAGTATAATGTTTTAGTCCAAGGCCAGGATATTCAATAGTGTTTACAATTCAAACTTTCCAAAATTTTGAACAGGGTTTCAACGGTTGTTTGCTGTGAATGAAATGCAACACAGTCCTTTCAGGCCTCTCTCTGCTTGTAATTTCTAAGCAAAATCAGCTGAGTAGACTGGTTAATCTACACAGCAAAATTGATTATTTTGTCTTTTGGCATTGTAACTGCCTTGCTACTGTTTGTCAACACACAGAATTAACAGCTCTCTGCTGAAGAGTATGTTTCTCGACTCCGTAGACCGGTGGCTTCCTGTTCTGTTTAATGCAAAATGACTAAGAAGGCACTCAGGTGCTGCACTTCACACCAGCCTGCCCATATGCCCTTCTAGGAAGTGCTGCTAACTTGGAGTAAAGCTGTGGCACTGCATGAAAGATGCTTAAACTATGTAATACAACATATAGATTGGTTTTTTTTCACAGCATGAAACTGCTTCTGTTCAAATGTTTGAGCACTTGATCACTTCCAATAAACTAGAAGAAGTCATGAAGTTTTATGGTCTTGTCCTGGAAGAAGATATGTTCTTCATCAAGGAACAAATAGGAGGACCTATAGATGAAACTGCCTGTGTAGAATCGGTGAGTCAGTGTACTGCTCTTGTGATTATGGCAAGAAATGTCTTTATTTTGCTGAAAGAATAGCTAATTTTGGCTTCTGCTATATGTTACTTCCATGACGTTCTGAGAATCTTGTCACCACTGATGCTGGAGGAGTGTAGTGTTTATTTCTTACAGTGCTGGCAGGTGTGTTAATGTCCTTACAGCTCCCTGAGAATTCTTACCCAAAAGCCTTCAGATCAGAGGAAAGCTGTAGGAAGTTACTTGTATTTAGGGAACCTAACTGTGACTGGGATCCACTCAAGGGTACTGAAGGAGTTGGCAGAAGAAGTGCTCACCAAGGTACTTTCCATAATTTACCTGTAGTCCTGGCTGGTCCCAGTTGACTGGAAATCAGCAAATGTGGCTCCATGTACAAGGGTCAGAAGGATGATCCAGGGAACCACAGGGCTGTCTGACCTGGTGCTAGGGAAGGTCATGGAGCAGATCATCGTGAGTGCCATCATGCAGCACATACAGGACAACCAGGGAATCAGGCCTAGCCAGCCTGGGTTTAGGAAATGCAGGTCATGCTCAACTGATGGGCAGGAAGGCTCTACAGAGGGATCTGGGCAGGTTGGATCAATGTGCCCAGGCCAGTTGTGTGAGGTTCCACAATGCCGAGTGTTGGGTCCTGCTACAGGCTGGGGGCAGGGCAGCTGGAAAGTGGCTAGGCAGAAAAGGGGTGCTGTTTGGTTGACAATGGCTGAAAATGAGCCAGTTGTGCCCAGGTGGGCAAGAGGTCAATAGCACGTGGCCTGTACCAGCCATAGCATGGCCAGCAGGACCAGGACAGTGACAGTTCCCCTGTGCTGGGCACTGCTGAGGCCACAACTCAAATTCTGGGTTCAGTTTTGGGTCCCTCACTTGAAGAAAGAGTCTTGAGGTGCAATGGAGAAGGGCAGTAGAGCTGGGGAAGGGTCTGGGGCACAAGTGTGATGAGGAGCAGCTGAGGGGGGGCTTGGCCTGGAGTAAAGGAAGCTTCCCTCCATCTGGGTAACAGAACTGGGTACTGGCAGAGATGAGGCAGTGAGCAATCCAAGCCTGGCCCAAGTGCCAGAGCCATATCAGCTTTGATGACAGCAGCAAAATGCTTGGATTTATTGCAGTAGCAAACGTAAAGGCAGGGATAAGACTTGAAGAAATTAGTTGCCTCAAGAGGCAAGCAAGAAGAGATGGTGGTTGTTAATCATTGCAACTCTATGAAAGACTTAGGTTCGCTCTCCTCATTTTACGCTTTACAGCCTTTGTCATCTCTTCAAGGACACTCATTCAGTTGCCAACAGAATAAAGAACTGGTAGCAGCTGAAGTCAGTGGGAGATCTGTCAGGACAATCTGGTCCTAATCAGAATTTATATGTAGTCCCAAAAGAGTAACCCACAAATGTTCACACTTGCCCATTATGTTCTGCTGCAGGAGTGGGTAGAAATCCCACAGCAAATACAAGGAACTCGGCATAGTGAAATTCAGTCTGAGATCCTACAGGAAGAGGACATGCATTTACAAAATCTGCAAACTGATTTTTATCCTGTCAGGCTCGTTTGCACACAGATCTTGGTGCCTGCCACTAGCACTGATCTTGTGCCAGGTTCTTTCTCCGTGGCTGGTTTGCCTTGTTTGGATTCTGTGCCTGTTTTCCAGCAGGATACCAGGAAGAGGAGTGCCACACATGATACATGGCAGCACCCTCCTAGTGTTAGGCAGCAGATTGCACTGGCAGGCTGTGCGCTGTGGTGCAGGCCTCTGTCGTGACATGGACAATGGGTGTTCAGGCACCAGACATAAAGAGTGTCCCAGTTGCAGAGCTCTTTGTGATCATGGTATTTTTATCCATGATGTGCTTTCTTCCTGCTGCTTGCACGTGTTTCTGTTGCTATTCACATCAGTTTTAGTATTTCTGTAGTGCAGGTAAAGTGGAAGCCATGTTTGCATACAATGTTTTCCACTTTCAGAATTTCAAGGCCACTTGATGGCATTTTTTTAGCTGAAGAATCTTTAAATTTTCAAAAAAATGTGCAACTTGTATCTTATTATTTTGGTGTTCATTTCCTGTTTACTGTATGGCTGAATTGTCCCTTGTGAGGTAGGAGTTTAAGTAGCTGACTGTTCAAACAATTTTTGCTTAAAGCATCTAAGTAAGTGTTTTAAAACTCTGTTCTGTAAAGTTGTAGATTGCAGAAGACTGCAAGACAGTGACATGTTTGTGTGTTTAATTCCCTGAGAATTAAATAATTCCAAAATTTCCCCTATTTGTTGCTATGCTTTTTTTTTTCTTTGCATTTCAAAGCTGCAGGCTTTCTTTTAGTAGAATAATGGGCAATGAATACTTGTGTTCATGGGTTTTATTCTTCCTGAGATTCTGAGAAGACAGCTGCTTAGGCCCTATTCTGGATTTCTAATGCCCTATAGCTTCTGGAAGTTCTTTCCTTGTCTTTTGTGTTCTTCGCTACCTCAGTGTTGGATGTTTATCACACGCAAAGTCAAAGTGTATTCCCACTGTCTTTAAAAAGCCGTTTGGACATTGTTGGCACACTTTAATTTCTTATTGTTTCTGATGTTTTTCTTCCTGGCTCCCCTGTCAGTGGCCCTACCGTGGTCGACCAAAGGAGAAAAGTTTCCTCTATGAGATAGTAGCTAACAAAAAAAATGGCATTGACGTTGACAAGTGGGATTATTTTGCAAGGTACAAATCTTACATTTTATTATGAATTCCTATTGACAAAATGCTACTGTATGTACAAATATGATCATATCGTTAAATACTCTGTGGAATATTTTTAGGGATTGCCATCACCTGGGAATCCCAAATAATTTTGACTATAAGCGATTGCTTATCTTCACTCGGGTCTGTGAAGTGAAAAACCAGAAGCACATCTGTACCCGTGACAAGGTGAGCAGCGTGTGGAGCCCAGGAGGGTCAGAGCACCAGGGGGCACACGGGGGAGCTGCACCCCATGGCTGGGGTTCCTAAGGGTCCTGCCCCATGCTCCCTTAGCCCAAGAGGGAGAGAAGTAGTTGCTGCTCTGAAAGCTTTCCTCGGAAGCTGCTTCTTGGGGGAGGGACAGAGAAAGCCGCTGTTTGAAAGGATTTGTGGCAGCTCCTGTCAGGAGAGACTCCACAGACCTGTCAGATCTGCATGTTCCTGCTCCAGGTCTTCTGGGCAGGAAGTGAATGTGGCTGTAGTGAGGGTCTGCTAAAGGGGTGAGGGGTCCTCTTTGCTGCCAGGCAGCCTGGGGTCACTGTCAGCACTCTGCTCTCCCATGGTGGCCTGAGCCAGGTTCAAAATTTGGAAATTGTGAATAATAATTATTCTGCTTTATGCTGTGAATGGGAGGAGACAACTAATTTGATTAATTGATTGATTGCTTTGACTTTTCTAGTAAGACAGTGGCAAAAGTAAATGCTGATAGGGTTTTTTTGATTCAGGAAGTTGGAAATTTGTATGAGATGTTCCACACCCGGAATTGCCTGCACCGGAGAGCATACCAGCATAAGACTGGCAACATCATTGAAATAATGCAAGTATATTTTCCTTTCCTTCCCTTCCTTTTCAGTTTATTTTTAAAGTATTGAAACAATCCATATCCATTTGGAATATTCAGGTAATCTATAAGGTGTGATATAGAATAAAAGCCACTTCTGATTCTTGGGGAAAGATTTAGTACTTAGAGTATCATAGAGGCTGTGGTTAACAAAGCAAGCAAAAACAGAGAGAGGAACACAAAAACATCCTTCCACATGAAATTAAATTAGGAAAACTACTGAAGGCCTGAAGAAGCAGAGGACCAGGGTGTGCTTAAACCATTTAAACTGCTGACAGCTGAAGTCAAATCCTTATCTGCAAGTTAGAGACCACTTAGCTCAAACTGGCTGGTTACTAAAGCAAGGTTACTAACAAAGTAAAGTCATGAATGGGCTCATGTAGCTCAGCTGAGGCCTGGCTTTGTGTTTGTGTAATGCAAGATTTGTTCAGGACCAACTCAGCTGGCTACGTGCTGTTTTACCTCTCTTGTTGATGTCTATAGAATTTTCCCTATAACTTTATTGTTTTTACTTTTCTTGAAAATCGGAAATACTCGTATCTCCAAATATTTTTTCCTAGGTGTCTTCTCTGCTGCATAACTGTCTGTTGAGTTTGGAAAAGAGGAATGTTAAGGATTACACAGTACAAGAGTGATTTGGATTGCTTTCATTTCATAAACTTCAGCTCCTGATTTAGGGATCCTCTAAAACTCAGACTAAAAATGCTCAGGTTTGACAGTACCTACATATAAGGAGTAAAACATATTTTTCAGTTTAGAAAAACTCAGTTCTTGGCTTCCCACAATTATAGCAGCCTTTCCAAAAGAGTGTCCAGGCTGGAAATGACAGCAAGGTACATGCAACTCTGGAAGAACTTCATCTTTAGAACATCATTTTTTCCCATCTGAAAATACTGCATGTTTGTGACTCTTTCTCTTTACAATGCTTTGTACCCTCTCAGCTAACTCGGGAAGCAAGGAGACTAAAAGGGTATGGTTATCTGTGAGGCAGCCTTGCTGCAGCTGAGGGACCATGTCACTGTTTTGAAGGGTTCTGCAATTGTCTCAGCAGTGTTAAACACAGTCTGAAGCAGAACAAAGTGAACTTGCTCATTCATCTCTGAAGGTTACTTTCTGATCTGTCTTCAGTAAATCTATGTTGAAACGTGCAGTGACAGCATGGAGACAAGATGTTGCAGTGATTCGTGTCTGCTGTGTGCTGGGGATACAGTTTCATCTGTTGTCTTCTGTTTATAACATACTAATTTGTTTCTTTTTTGCCTGTTGGCCAGTGAGGTGTTTCAAAATTACATCATCCTAAAGTCATAATTTTGTCTCAATTTAGGATTACAGAAGCCTTTCAAAAAGCAGACAAATTTTTTGAAATAAGAGGCTCTGGAGGGAAAGTGTATCGGATTTCTACAGCAATGGAGGACATGGAAGCCTACACTAAACTAACTGGTATGAGGTCTCAGAATTATTTTTACAGCATTTTGTGCACAGTAGGTGGCGCAGGCCTGGGCTGTCTAATCCTTGTGCTCTCAGATCTTTCTGGGAGAGCAAGATCTTCTAGTTTAAATTACTTTTATGGTGAGAGAGAGAGAGAAAGAAGCACCAACTTTGTGTTCCACATACGTTCAGATTCAGCAGCGTTAGAAGGTCCTGCCCGTGCCGAGTTTTTTGCACTTGTCACAAGTCGGATGTAAGTGAGCTCTAAGTGATGCTACAGGTGGCTCTGTCAGGTGGAGAAGTACTGGATGTGTGTTGTGAAGCTATTCCCAAAGCAGGTTCCAAATGGCTCTTGTCTCAGGGTTGCTGCCTCCTGGTCTGTGCTGTGAGGCCCCAGTGTTCCCCTGGTTGTGTTCAGAGCTGCAGTGTGGGCCAGGCAACCCTGCTGCTCCAAGGCTCTGTGGTTGGCTGTGTGTATGCAGGGCAGGGGGTGCTGCAGGCCCTGCTCAGGGCTGCTCCTGATTACCTGTCAGCTACAGCTCACCAGGACTTCCAAGCCAGCTTTCCTGAGTTTCCATCACCAAGCCTTAGCTGACCAACAGAGAGACTAAAGAACTTCTATCTTTGGTCCATGGATGAGGTGACAGGGCCTGAGGGCACTGTTGCAGAGAATCCTGTGTGCCTTAGCCTTTGTGAGGCTAAAGGCCTTCTGCCGGGCAGTCCTTCATATTCCACAACCATTTGCAGTCTGACCACACACCTGCTGCTGAGGTAAGGAGCTGTGTGTCCCCTCTGTCATTGTGTGCCTCTGCTCAGGGCAGGACAAGGCGGGACAGTAGCCGTTGGAGAACATGAATTGCAGTGCTGAACAATGGAAGGCTGGGCAGAAAGGAAAGAACTGAGGTGAAGTTGTTCCTGGGCTGGGCCTGTTCCTAGGGGCTGGCTGCCCTGGCGGGTCCTGCTGTGACTACGTGCTTACCTGTGGTACCTGGTGAGGAGCACAGCACAGGGCAAGGACAGCAGGCTGTACCCAGTCTCTCACAGTCTGCCACAGCAAGGAGCTGCTTGCTGGGACCATGTGTTCAGCAAGGAGGGCTGAACAGCAGGGAGAGTGATGTGAGGAATATACCAGCATCAGATGTACAGTGGAGCATGAAAGACGAGTATGTTCTCCTCTTGAACCTCCTTCCAACAGCCTCTAATACTGTTGGAGGCTAGGATTTTTCCTTCGTTTTTTTTTTTTTTTCAGCCAGGGAATTTTCTCCCATTTGTTGCCTAAGAGATGGGAACAACAGATACTTAAGAGAGACAAAAGATGTAGCCAAGGAGGAGGGGGAAGCGTGCAGTTTGCTATGCTCTCTGAGCTGGGGGACTTTCTCTTGGCAAGGGCAGACATACGGGGAGATTTTGGCTGGCGGGTCAGGGCTGGGCTCAGGTCCTTGCTCTTGCCCTCTGGACCAGAGACGAGACAGTCATGCTGCTGCTGTGGGGAGAATTTGCTGCCACCGCGGAGTTCTGTCCTGCACTGCTTTCTCCTTACTGTGGGTGAGCTTCTGCTCTCAAGTGCAGCTGTTGAACTGGGATCTTTCCAACACCCGACCTCACTGGAGCGTCTCCCCGGCTGCGTGCGGCAGCAGCTTGTGGAGGCCCGCCTGCCGCTGCCTGGCCCCGCTGCCTTCTGCCGCTGCTCCGGGCTTTTTCGCTACACTTTACCCGACACCCCGCGTCCGCCGGGCACCCCGCTGCTTCTGCTTCTGCCACCGCTTGGGGCTTAGTGCCACACTTCGATTCGCCGTCCCCGGGGGTGTGCCCGCCGCTGCCGCTCCGGCCGCCGCTCCGCGGTTCCTGCCGCAGTCCATTCAGTCTCCCGAGCGGCACCGGGCCCGGCTGCCCCTGGGGGTTTGCCAAGGAAGCCCCTTTTCCATCCCTCCCGCCGGCCCGGCCGCCATTACCGCGTGCAGCGGCGGCCGAGCCCGCGCCACAGCGCCCCCTGCCGGCGCGGGGGAACCATCGCACCCGCCCCGCTCACCGGGAGCCGCCAGCGCCCCTGCCGGCCGTGAGCGGAACTGCACCGAGGGGAACGGGCCCGCGGCCGAGAGAGGCCGGCGCTGCGCTCTGGCTCTGTTTGTCGCCGCTGCCGCTGCTGGTGTTTGTTTGCCTTGTTATCCATGCGCATACTAGTAAAGGGCTCTTATTCCTTTTCCCATGTCTTTGCCTGAAAGCCCCGTAATTTCAAAGTTATAATAATTTGGAGGGAAGGGGGTCACATTTTCTATTCCAAGGGAGGTTCCCTCCTTCCTTAGCAGACACCCGTCCTTTAAACCAGGGCAAGTGCTTGCAACCTGGATGCTCCTGAGGCTTGTTTTAGCCATCCCTGGTGAGTGATACTTCTTTGAAATTGTCCAGTTACGGACCTCTACAAATTATGAACCTCTGTGAGGTCCTGCAGCAGAAGGTTCCCTAGCTTTCTTCCATGGTCGGTGAAGAACCACTGTTGTTTTCTGATGTGTTGCCTCCTGATTTGGCAACAAATCCTAGTTCTAGTAAAGGCTGAGACATCAAAGCATTCCATGTCACTGCTGCTTTTGCACAGGGAAGATGTTCATGGGCTTCTTATTTTCTCTGCATTATCTGTTCTTTGTCTGAAGAGACCTGGTCTGTGGTTCCTCTTGGAGAAGTTCCTGGTTTTGTTTGACCTTGTCCATAAAACCAGTTGAAGGTGTTTTGGTACATGCCTCAAAGGTTGCTTCTGGAGCGTGCTGGGAGCTCCAGGTGGACTCTTGCAGGGCTCTGCTTGCAGCATGTGTTGAAGGTGCCCAGGTGTTCCTGGCCAGGGAATGCAGCTGTGGGGTACAGATCAGGCCAGCAGCATCCTAGCAGCAGCAATCTCTTGAACAGCCAAAAATAAGCTTTCTGTTCTGAAGCCAAAAAGAAGCCTCTGTCCAAAAGAAGCCTCTGTCTTGCTCTGACTGATGGTGGGAATCTTGCTGATGTGTCACAGGAGGGGAGATTTTGATGCTGGCATCCAAAGTCTGAGAAAGCCCGGAAGTTTAATGGCCATTCTTTATTTTTTTTACAAGACAGAGTACCCATGTCCTGAGCCAGTTAGTGCTGGAGTTCAGGATAGTCTGCTAAACAAGACTGGCTAAATAAGAGGAGAGGGTAACTTCCAGTGAAATAACAAAATATGTTGCCAGGGTGAGAATCGAGGTAGTTTTTCTGCCAACAACCATTGTGAATCTAATGATAATTAAGATTATATTGTGACTTCTAATTGTCAGACTTAGTTCGGTCATTCCCTGAAAGTGCCTTTCCTGAACCAGCAGTTTTTCTTATTGCTTTAACCTTTGGTCCTATTCATGCATTTTACTGCGACACTGGATTGTGACATATGTAACAAAAATCAATGCAAATTTGGCAGACTGTATCTACCTGGAAATTCTCCACTCAAGTCATCCAGAACTGGAGGAGGCACGAGAAATTTTGCGTAAAGTAGAACGACGTGAATTATACAAGTTTTTAGGAGAGTCTCGACCTGAATCAAAGAAGGAAATTGTAAAGGTAATGTGCTTTAGCAGAAGGTTCTGAATTCTGTCCCCATAAAAATGTTCTTGAAGTTGCTGACCATCCATTTATCTCTATTTCCATGTGTGCTTTGTTTGGTTTGAGGGGGTTTTTTTTTGTTATTTGCTATTCGAAAAATGGAGTCAAAAGTTGTCCTCCCATCTTTAAGTAGCTGAGCCATGAAACATGTAAGAAATTGGGGAAAGTTTTATCTACAAACAGTCAGAAGAACTAAGAAGAACTATTTTCAGGAAAAACTTTTCTGAAAAATACAAAATTTTATAAAAGACTGTTGCAGTCCAGTGATTGAGAAGGTTATTACATGATTTGATGTTCATGAAAATTTCAAAATAATAAGGAACACATTTGTGTGCTTTGCTTTGAGAATAAATATCAAACTGAATAATAGCTGCTGAATTTCTTGGTGTTAAATTCTATACTAAGCATGAACATGCATGTGTTTTTTCCAGTCTTTTTCATGAGTGCTTTTCAAAGCAGATAGCAGTTTAATTTATGTTGTCTTATTTCAAAATAATGATATATTAGAGCTCACTTCAGCTGGCTCAGCTCTTTTAATGTGCTGTATTGTCAAATCATCAGTTACTTATGCCCAAACTTCAGCCATAATGGTGAAAGTTTTCTATTCCCAGTTTCCAGAGGTGGGTGTCTGTATCTAGAAAGCCTTCATAAGAATAATTCAGCTCTTTTAATGAATAAGGTTAGAAAAGGACTACTAGATGTAGCTGTTCATCTTTTCATTTGAAGAGAAGGTTTTCTTGTGTTCTTTGTCTAAGAAAAAGTAGTGTTAAGAGATTCTGTATTATAAAAGCAGGAGGAAATAGGTGAAAGCAAACGTGAAATGGCTGTACATGGATTGTCAAATTTCTGCCCTTCTGAGGAGAAGGTTGGGATAGATGACCCAACAAGTAAGGAGACAGGTGTGAGAGCAAATGGTATAAGTTCCACCTTTAAAAACTTCCTTTTAGAAGCTTGGTTGATGAAAGGAAAAACTCTGATTTTGAAAGTCCAGCCAGAGGTTTTGACTCTTGGGGTATCCAGGGTGTTGTTTTGAAGGGAGACTGGGTCACTGTTGGTGCTGTAATTATATCCAGCCAGTGCTTTGCAGCTCCGGGTGCACAGCTGAGGGGTTGAGGGAGGATATTTCCTCCTGTGGTGCCTGTGGCAGGAGTGTCAGAGGCTCAACCTCCTCCCAAGCACTGGAGGGGAGCAGTGGCTGCACAAGACAGAGCTGTGTCTGCCCTGCTCCTTCACACACACAGTGTTATGTTTAGAATCACAGAATGGTTTGGGTTGGAAAGGACCTTTAAAGGCCATCTGGTCCAACCTCCTGCCGTGGACAGGGACACCTTCCACTAGACCAGGTTGCTCCAGCCCTGTGCAATTCTGTGATCCTCAAGCTGGCCAGAGTCAGGGGAACATCCCAAACAGCTTCAGAGTTCTTAAATTCAGGCTGAGTTTCCAGTTGCTGAAATGCAAACTGGAGAGGTAACTTCAAAATGATGCAAGCAAAGAAAGGAAGTAAGTTAACATATGTACACTCTGATACAGAGTAGAAATAGTTACAAACAGGCTGCCTCCAGCCAGTTCCCTCCTGGCAAGGTTTTCCTCCAAGCTTGCTCTCAGTCTGAATAAACCTTTCCTTGGCTTCTTGAGTCACTACAAACCACACACATGCCTCACCTTGGCAATGTGTGTGATTTTCTGCTCATCAGTCTCCCCATCTCTGCAATGAACAAATCAGCAGCGAAAAAAAAAACAACCCAACTGCTCCTAGCTGAATTCCTTCCCTCCTGAACAGTCTCCTGACTGCTCTGTGCTTCATTCCCACAAGTCTCAGTTGCTCCCAGGAAATCTTGATGCTTCAAATCATGCATCTTCCCCAGAACACAGCAGCCCTGAATAAAGGCCACAGCCTTTGAATGAGGACTCTCACATTTCAGTGGTCAACTGTTCTCCATCGAACTGTGTTCCTCTACTTTGCTTTAGCCTAAGTGTCAGCAGGGAATATTCCCTTGGGGCCAAAACCAAACGAAACCCCTTTGTGGGTTTCAGCTTTTGTGGAGTACTTTAGTGGAGTCCTTTTTGTGGTGGGGGTTGTGATTGTCTGTCTCTTGTGGTTTTTTATATGTTTTACTGTATAGATATAAAAGCTTTATTAGAGGATAAGATCCTGCAGCCCTCATTTAAAAATTTCAGTGAAAATGTCTAGTATTCAGCTTTGGGGAACTTAATTGCAGAACATTTTTATTGGTAATTAGTTGGTTGAACATACTTACTTTCTGCTTTCATGGTTCAGCATTCCGGATGGTGCACGCCTGCTCTCCCCCTGCCCCATCATCAGGTGCAAAACTCCTCCTCCACAGACTGCCAGATTTTGGGTCTTCTCAATTGCATAAGATTGGTTTGTTTCTAAAACCTGGGTTTTGTATTAGTGGCTATGGTGTACAGTAATTCAAACAACCAGATTGCTGGAAGAGTCTTGTCAAGCTGTGAAGAATTGAAAGCTTTAGTTTAATAACGTATTGTGTCATGTTTTGTGTTGCCTTGATCTAGACCTGAGAGTGCATAAAAGTAATCTGAGTTACTGAGTTAATCTTTTGGTTTGGTTTCTTTCAGAGTAATAGCCTGGCAGAAAGCATTGCTAATTCCAAGCCAGAGAAGGACCCTCCAGATGTGGAGCTAAAGGCTGAGAATTTCATAGTTGATGTAAACACCTCTCAGAGCGGGTTCAAGTAAAATCTTCTCAATCTCAGCGGGCCTTGTGTACCCTGGTGAAAGAACAAACCCACAGGATGTCTGTAGCTGCAGTCCTGGTTCAGCTTGAGGGTCTGAGGGCAACGAGCTTCCCATGGGAGGTTTGCTGTGGTGGGAGGATGTGGGGCAGGCAGTGGGCAGCCTCACTGGGCTGTCATCTGTACACTGCTCCTGGTGACAAATGGGCTTTCCTGTCCTCACTCCAACAAGGAGCAGTGGGGAAACCCATGGGGTGTGGGACACGGGTGTCAATGGCAGCAGCCTGGGGACCACTGGATGGAGGCCACTGGATGGGTCAGGAAGGCAGGAACCCTGTGGGCCCAGTGGGAGGAAAAGAGGCATAGTGACCTCCTGGTGTTGCACACCTGATGCCTAGCAGGCACTGCTGGGGTTTGTCTCCTGCACAAAGCATCTGCTGCCACAGCTCAGTCTGCAGCCAGCACTGGTGGGAGCCTGAGACAGAGGAGGGAGCTGGGGCAGTCTGCAGGTATCACACAGCTTAATCCCTGTTTTCAGTTCGGTCTGGGAAGAGTGAGTGGCTTTCCCTAGGGTGCATCATGAGCTCCTCCTAAAGCACCCTTGCACTGAGAGTTCACTTCACTGGGCAAGACTGTAGCAGTTCACTGAGCTTTAAAGAATTTGCCTGGGCTTTTCCCATCCCACAAACTGAAATCATAGGGAAGTGGGTCCCTGCTGAGCACAGAAATATTGGCGTACCAGGCCGATGTAAATAATGTTGTCTAAACCTCATGTTTATAATTGTAAGCTCTGCTGCAGCCTCTGTGGGTTGTGTGTTTTGGGGAGGCCCAGGCTGGCAAGGGACCAGTACACTTCCAGTGCTGGAAACTGGAATGTTTCAGAGTACAACTGGGAGCTGGTCACTGTAAATGTGAATATCCACCTGGCAGCATCAGAGCAAGAGGGGATGGAGGAAAAGATGCAAAATACAAATACCAGATTGGTTTTTTAAGTAGTAATTTGTTAATTACTGTTCCATTTGATTACTGTAATTTTCAGGAGTAGAGTGTGTGTGGCCTTTTGTATTTATTGTGAGAAAACTAAAGACAAACATTAACAAATGCCATTTTCTTTGTTTTATATGGAAGATTATCAACATCGATTATGGAATGAAAGAACAGAATCCAATTGATAATGTTCACTTCTATTGCAAGGCTGATCTTTCCAAGGCAGTCAGTATCAGTAAAGAACAGGTAGGTTTTTACTTTCCTTCTGAAAAGCATTTTCACCACCTGTGAAAAATGGTGATGGAGGTGATCACAGTCCTGTGTGGTTGTTCTTGTAGGAGTTGTGGAGGTGTGGTGGGATCCATGGCCTTGCAGGTCTTCAGTGTGTGTTGTACTATGACAGTCTGGACATATGAAGTCCAGACAGCCTTTGCATATGAACAGTATTTAATTGGAATATCCTGGGAGTTGAAATATCACAATTGCTTTGGATAAAACTCATGGATTGTAGTGGGGCTTCTTACTGCTTTCCTTTTGTATTCCAAGAAATACTAAAGCTTTTTTCTGTTTTATTCCAAAGGTTTCAAAGTTTTTACCCATAATATTTATGGAGCAGGTTGTCCGGGTTTATTACAAAAGTCAGGATCCATATATTATTTCAGCTGCAAAACAGTACTTTGTTCAGTGGTGTATGCAGAATGATTTCACCAAACCACAGGTAACAAATTCACTTGTATTTCCTGTTTAGAGCTCTTCATCCATAAGCTTGCTTTTTCGTTAAAGAGTTTGACTTTCAGGCCTTGCCTTTGTGGCAGAGGCCTACCTCACCTAACCCCTGGTTTTGTAATGGCTCCCATCTGGGGGTGCTTTGGTTTCACTGAAGTAGTGCTGGAGACACCTGAAAGTACGATAGGATCATAGAATCATGGAATGGTTTGGGTTGGAAGGGGACTTTGAAGATCACCTTGTTCAAAACCCCTGCCATGGGCAGGGACACCTTGCACTAGACCAGGCTGGGGAAAGAGCTGCATCCTCGAACGTGAGAGGCCACCCAGGAGATAAGTGTTCTTAGGTGCGGATACAGGCATGGAAAACTGTGTAAGGCCCGTTCTTAGGTCGTTCTTCTGGCATCTGTCTTTCAGAGCAGTTAATTTTAGAAGGGCTTTTATACAAATGGATCAAGCAACAGCTCTCCCTGGCTGTAGAGTGTGGCTGTGTCCTGGTTGAGGCACATCCACCCTGCAGGCCATGGCGTGCTGCAGAGCACAGCAATGTGCATCTCACCAGCTGATTTCTGAGCTTAGGCAGCTGATTGTGTGTGTTGGCGATGCCTGAGCACAGATTAACATCTGTATCTGACTGGGATGAGCCCCACTGCCTCAGACGAGCTCCTGTACCAGCCCTGCTTGTTTTAGGCAATGCAAGGCACATCCCAGCACCAAGGGTAGGTCAATTGCAGCAGTGTTAATGAGGTACTGTGGTGAAGTCAGAGGAAACACTCTAATGTTTCTGTTTGTAGACCAGTGGCCAGGATACAGCTGTTAGCGTAGAAACACATAACCACGGACGGGTTACGTGCAAGGTGCTTTTACTGAGGCGCCGGGGGAGAGGGGTACAAACCCAAATCAATCCCCAACAAGGATTTCAGGTGCTTACATTATATACCCTTCTTGTTATATAATCACATATTAATCATTTACCCAATGCATTAATCTCAAAACCCCCCCAAACAATCATCTATTATGTGTTTTTTGCTCAAGCATGATTTTCAGCCCCCCTTTTTCCCAGGTGCAGCTACACAATTAACTCATCTATCTTAGTTTCTTACCCCCTAAATGAATATTCAAGTTCAGGCTGACCTGAACAGAATGTCCATCTTGCTCTCAGGGCCTACTTTGGTTACTACAATTTAGAAACATTTTAACCCTACGCTATCACAGCCAGTTGACCTTCTAGATTTTCTTGTAATAATTTAGGAAGAACTGGACTGCCAATGGTGATGCCTCCTCAGATAGGCAGGGCACTTTTGTCTCCCCACCACTGACTGCAGCCAGTTTCCACCCCTGGGATGCACAATCACCAGTGTTTATTGATTTACAAAGATTCTAGGACCTTGGATTGACTTTTTCCTGTTAAACCTGAGAGTGAGCTGCTTTTCCTCTGCTTCAGAATGGAAAGCAAAAGTGAATGTACCATCATTAATGTTTCCTGACTTTTAATATTAGGATGGTGATGTTGTTGCCCCTCATCTAACTCCAATGAAGAAAACCTGGAATAACATGACAGATGGTGAACACAGGAGAGCCTCAGAGCCCAGCTGCAGACAAAGGCTTCCTTTTGATGAGTAACAGGTTTCTTTTTGGCACTATTCAGTCTGCTTCCTCAGAAGATGAGTAAATTTGAGAATCAACTCTTCTAAAAGCTGGTTGGACGAACTGGAAGAATTCACAGAACAATGCAGAATGCATTTTACAATCCAGAATGTTTTCATGTAGATACTTAAAGTGCATAGTCCAGATGGACTTCTAAGAAACAACTTATTACAACAGAGTAAACTCAGTTCTCATTTGTTTTTGAATGTACTGGCACTGTGTAGCAAGAGTAACTTTAAAAATTGCAATTCATTGTTATTACAAGATTTTACTACTCCGTCTAATCCTGATCCCTTCCTTAGCTGTGCTATTGCATGATTTAGCAGAAAAAATCCCAGCCCAGGTTTGATGGGGTTTTTGGGAAGGGTTGTCTTAGTGTCCGAGGAAGAGAGGGATAAGTATGCTTCTTAAAATACAGTGGGGTGAAGAAGAAATTACCAAGGGTGGCATCTTCAAAATTAGCAAAATTAATTTCATGGGGAAAAAAAAAAAAGGAAGGGAGAGGGGAATCTTTTGATAATCAAAGATTATTTTTCTGGTACTCAAAAAGCTGATGCATGCCTCTTGCTACAAGTGACCACAATTTTTATTGAAGTAACAATGCATTGCAGTGCCATGCAGCCTTTTATTGTTTTATTGTGTATTTTTGATACATGGAATGATATATTTTTTACTGTCTGTCCTGCAAAGACTGCTCAAAAGGCCTGTGGTGTGAGTGGTTGCAGGAAGGCCTAGCTGCCCAGGTGTTTGCCAGGGCACAAGTGTGCAGAGGGGGCAGTGCCAACAGGGTTGTGCCTTGGCTCTGCTTTACACTGTACTGGGCAGACAGGCTCATCAGAAATCCCTCCATTCTTGTATCCCTGCCCTGTTCTCCTAGGTCTCATGGCTGTCCCTGTGTCATTTTTCTGTCTCTTGTAGATCTGTGAGGGTTCTTATAGTTTTCCTGTACTGGCAGTACTGGTGTGAGTGTTCTGAATGTCTGTCCTGTTGGACACGTGACCGAGGAAGACCATTTTCCTCTCATCTTTTACTCAGGTCTAAGAGGAAGGCTGCTTTCAGTAAATGAAACCTCAGAGCTTGAAAAAGTCTGACCACAAACCTAAAAACACAAAGTAAAAGGTTCAGTAATGCTCAGGAATTGGAGCGATCTGTGGCCTTTATATGTGGAACAGAGAGAGAGGTGTTGAGCATCTGGCTCAGGCAGTCAGGTGTGGGTGGCCAGGGTAGGTCCTGAAAAATAACCCAGTGGGAAGGTGCTGTGAGAGAACTCTAGAACTCCTGTCATGTCTCCTTTGCCCTTTTTATCCTGGGAACTGATGTTGTTAGACAGAGCGAGGGAGAATGAGATTCCATGTACTTGTTCTGCTGCTTGTGTGTCAGAAGGTGTAACCTCTGGTGCTCCTGTCTAACAGTATTTCAGACCTGCAGATGAACCAGGTAACTCTTAGAAGGGCTTGTGACCTCTTTAAAAGCTTTTTAAAAACTTACTATTCTTCAAGAAACAGTATCTTAGAGTGAAGACATTTATCTCCCTTGTCTGCTTAATATCATTTTGATATAATTTTGTTATTGTTGATTTGGTTTGTTTTGAATTTGTTACTAACTGTGCACTTTATACTTGGGAAAGATCTTTTGCTTATGTTAAACCAAAAGTTTATACTTAAGTTCTGAGAGCATTTCTTTTCTCAACATGTTCATCTGAGCCTCTCCGAAGAATAAATTTATAAACTATGATTTTACTATTCTTTTAAAGAATTGCAGTATGTGGACTTTATTTAAAACGGTCTTACTGCGCCATTCCAAACAGCCAGGGTATTCCTACCTGCTGTCTGTGGAAGAGCTTCCCTCTGGAAGAGGTTCTTGGTTCACATCTCCTCGCGGGCAGTGGGGGTGGGCGCAGTGGGGCCGGGGCTCAGGCGGGATCGCCCCGCTCCTGGTGCACACTGCAGCCACCTGGCCCTGCCACGCCCTGGAGAGCGGCCGCCTCCAGGGGCCGGGGAAGCTTTAGATGCTGCTGCAGCTGTTGGGAAGGGGAAGGAAGGTGAAGTCATGCCTGACCAACCTGGCCACTTTCTCTGCTGCGATGACTGTGCTGGGGGCTGAGGGGAGAGCAGTGGTGTTGGCAGCCTCAGTGAGCTGCCCAACAGGGTTTGGGTGAGCAGGCAGGGCTGGACTAAAGCCTGGCTGGAGGGCTGGGTTAAGAGTGTGGTTATCAGTGGCACAAGTCTTGTGCCGGGGGTGGTTCCGGGGCCAGTTCCAGAGGTCCATTACTGGTGGACAGGGTCCACTCTCAGCACATTTGCAGATGGGGAGACGTGGCTGGTACTCCAGAGGGATGTGTTGCATCCAGAGGGATCTTACCAGGCTGCAGAAAGGGTCTGACAGGAACCTCCTGAAGATCACCAAGAGGAAGTGCGATGTCCTGCATCTGCGAGGGGTCATTTCCTTCACCAGGATGTGTTGAGGCCACCCACCCATGAGGCAGTGTAGAGGAGAGGATCCAGGAGTTCACCACGAGCCAACAAATGTGCAGCAACTGCTCTTTCAGCCGTGTTCCAGTGGTGTCCTGGGCTGCCTTAGGCTGAGTATTGTCAGCAGGTACAGAACCCTTCCCCTCTGCTCCACACCAGTGAGGCCAGCCCTGGAGTGCTGGGCCCAGAGCTGGGCTGCCCAGTGCAGGAGACAGGGCCAGACTGGAGAGAGTCCAGCACAGGGCCGTCAAGGTGATGGAGGGACTGGAGCACCTCTGCCATGAGGAGAGGCTGAGAGAGCTGGGACTGCCCAGCCTGGAGCAGAGCAGGCTCAGGGCATCTCCTCCCTGTGGATAAATACCCGGGGGGAGGCTGCAGAGGGGACGGGGCCAGGGACAGCCCCAGGGGCCACGGGCACAAACTGACACATAGGAGGGGCCCTCCGAGCTCAGGACACACTTCTGCACTGGGTGCAGGTGCCCAGGGAGGTGGTGGAGTCTCCATCCCTGGAGAGACTCAAAAGCCACCTGGACACATCCTGGGCAGCCGGCTCTGGGTGGCCCTGATGGAGCAGGGGGCTGGGCAAGGGGACCTCCAGAGGTGCCTCCAGCCTCACCCAGCTGGAGATCCTACGCCAGGGCTATTGGCAGAAATGTGAAATGGGCCTGAAGTCAGGTGCTATGTGTTGGTGAGGGGTGAGAATTCCCAGTGCCGGGAATAGGAAAGGGTCCTGATGGACACAAGGGTGAGGTCCCCAGGGGGATGGTGCTGTGCAGCCACTTTCAGCAGGGAGCAGTGGGTGGCACTAGGGCACAGAAGCAAGGTGCCCTGGGTTGGGTGCCCTGAAGGGCTGCAGTGGGCTCCAGACACGTGCCACTGGGAGTGTCCAGGGCCATGTGTGGGCACGGGGCTGGAGGGCTCTGTGCCTCGAAGGGGCACCTGGTCAGAGGAGCTGTGAACAGTGAGCCAGCAAGCCAAGCCCCTGATCATGAGATAAGGGAGGTGAAGAGGTTGGAAGAGTGTGGGGAGCACGAGAAAGGTCTTTTTTTTGTCTGAGAGGACTCAGAAAAGGAGGAAGACAAACCTCCTTGGTCCTGCTAACTGGTGGGCTCTCAAGAGGCTACAGGCAACCAGAACTTTGCTGTTGGTCAGACTGTAACCCTGGGGGTCTGGGACAGTAGAGGGGGTCAGTGGCACTCTGCAGGTGGAGGAGGATGGAGATATGAAGGTGTAGAGAGAAAAGGGGTATGAGAGGGTTGTGTTGAAAATAGGGCTGGTCAGCATAGTGTCTGCCTGAGCCCTGCACCGTCCTGTCTGTCCTCTTAAATCCATTCTTGCCTATTTCTCCCTGCATCTCCCAGCCTGTGTGGATGTGTGCTGCAAGGACCAAGTGCCAGCTGCTGGAGAGATGGCACAGGTGGGCCATGGGAGATGGAATCAGCAGGGAAATGACTGGTGAGGTTCAGCACAGGTACTCATGCACTGGGAGTGTGGGTGGGTGTGTAAAGCACTGCAGGCTGGGGCTCCATGAGATCCAGGCCTCACAAAATTGCAGGTTTAGGGACAGGAGCTGACATCAGGTGAGGAAGTCACGGGGTGATACTTCAGCTGGATGTCTAGCTGTGCTCCCACAATAAAGACATCAAATGTGGTCAAACCAGACAGGCTCTTGCCCTCCCATGGAACCTCATGGACCACCCCTGTGGGGCTGGTTCTGCTGCTTGGACAAGGAGTGGTGGACGAGGAGGAGGAGAGCTGGCTCAGCCGCCAGGAATGAGAGGCTAAACTCTGTCAGCCAGGCAAGAGGCAACAGGTTGTAGAGCTCTGGGTGGGAAGGGCTCTTGTCATCCCCTCCTGAGGAGGAAGCCCTGGTCCTCACAGGGTGACAGACAGAGGGTGTGCACTCTGCCAGAGAGGGGATGGGTCCCTGAAGCAGGGCCCCGGGCTGACCCCCCACTCTTGCTGTGGCCACACAGCCCGGGCTGGGACAGGACATGGCCGGCACTGTCACAGCTCCCGGCCCGCTCCCCACCACAGGTCTTGCACACCTTCAAAGAGCCATCCAACGCTTCAAGGGCAAGGATGAGGCCAGGAGCCCGTTTACTGAGGAGTGGTGGCTGTGCTGTCTCCAGCACTGCCAGAGCCGGCCTCGGGGGCAGAGGCTGCCTAGGCCTGCTCAGTCCATCGCTGCTCTTGAAGCTTCCTTCTCCGTGCAGGGCCCTGCTGTGTCTGGCTCTGCCGCATGCCCTCCTCCCCGGGGCAGCTCTGCCTCATCCCAGCCCGGGGGGTTGGGCTTGGGCTTAGGGTTAGGGCTGGGGTTGGGGCTAGGGTTAGAGTAAGGTTTAGGGTTGGTTGTGCTCTGCCACTGTGGGCCCATGCACACTGGGCTCCCCAGCCACATGGCAGCAGCACTGCAGGCCTGAGACCCCACTGCTGTTTTTCCCAATCACGCTGCCCCACCAGCTGTTCTTTCCCCATGAAATGGGGATAATATTGGGAACAGGTGAAAGGAGGAGTGGGTGAGGCTGGTACCATCCCGCAGGCTCTGCGGGTGCTGTCAGGGAACAGCTGGGCACGAGACATCAGTCCAAAGCATCCCCTCTCTGCCACCTTTTGGTGTCTTTGTTTGGGTCAGGCCGGACCCCACAGTTCCAGATCCTGGATGCAGAACTCCTCCCGGTGTGAGAGAGTCTCGTTGTCGAATGTCTCGCAGGGTTGGCTGCCCCCGTGGTGCAAGTCCCCGTCCAGCCACAGCCCAAACCTACCGCTGGGAACGTGCCAACAGCACAGTCAGCTGGGACCTGCCTCCTTCATGGCTGGAGACTTCCCATGCTACCTCCTGGGCGACCAGCCACCTCCCGTCCTCACTCCCTGTCCCGCAAAATGGGCATGAGACGGGACAAGCAGCTGGCCCAGGTCTGCCACCCTGCCTACAGGTGGGGGGCGGGCAGGGAGGCGGCTGGGAGGGGGCAGGGAGCGGGCAGGGAGCGG
>VZTD01002942.1:51757-72446 GCA_013397725.1 Rhagologus leucostigma
GGAGCGGGCAGGGAGCGGGCTGGGAGCGGGCAGCCCCGCCAGCAGGCAGTAGGGTTAAGGAATGAAGAGGCCAGTGCCGCTGGTGCCCGTGTTTTGGGGTTCAAACCATCACCACGTGCCTGGACCCAGCTCCACAGGGCAGCCTGGGTTCTCGTGCACCTTCCCCACACCTCCCTCCTTCCCAGCTCAGCCTCCTCCCCTCCAGCAGTGCAGGGAGATGTGGAATAGGGGTTATGATCAGTTCATCAGCTGTTGTTTCTGCTGCTGCTCAGGGAGAAGAGTTGGAGTCCTCCCCTTGCTCTGGCGTGGGCTCCTCCAGGGGCTGCAGGTGGATCTCTGCACCCCCGTGCCTTCCATGGGCTGCAGGGCCACAGCTGCCTCCCCATGGGCTTCCCCACAGAATCCCAGGGGAGTCTCAGCTCCAGCTCCTGGAGCAGCTCCAGCCCCTCCTCCTGCCCTGCCTGGGTGTGTGCACGACTGTTCCTCTCACATATTCTCACTCTGCTCTTCTCTGAGTGCTATTACATCTGCGCAGTAACTTTTCTTTTTTCTTCTGCCTAAAGCCCCGATCCCCGAGGCATCACCACCATCTGTGCTGGGCCTTGGCCAGCAGTGGGTCCAGCCTGGAGCCGTCTGGAGTCGGCTCTGCCGGACACAGGGGAAGCTTCGGGTAGCTTCTCACAGAAGCCACCCCTGTAGCCACCCCACTACCAAAACCTGGCCACACAAACCCTGTACGGGAGGGCCTGGTGGCGCACGGCCCTCACTCCCAGAGAGACAGCTTGGGACTGGCAGCTGAGGGAGGGAATCCCTGGCTGAGGGACCTGCCAGCCTCAGGTGCCTCTGGAGAAGCCCCTGCAGACCAGGGAAGAGGGGCGGTGCCCGGTGTGGCCCCTTCTCACTGGTGTCACCCCCAAACCACTCAGTCTGGCTGTGAGCCTGTGGGTCCAAGTGCAACAATGCTCCATTTATGCCGCTCCAGAACTTCTTGCGTACCTTGCGTGGCGGCATGATGGCCTTGATGCCTAGCCCAGGTGCTGGGCCCACTGCAGGCGTTTCTGGGTTGTTCCTCATCTCCGTAGCAGGGCCCATTGCAGCCCTGTCAGTCCTGGTGAGTGTCAGCTCTGCTGTGCCCACCAGCCTTTGATGGCAGTGGGAGTTTGGGGGTTCCTGGTGCCTGGCACAGATGGCATTTGGTCACTGGCAACACTTGGTGGGGACCAGGCGGTTCTGGTGGCCCCAAAAACTTCCTCTGGGACCCAGGTTAGGAGCCAGGACAGCTCAGGCAGGGACTGGGAGCCCTATATTAGCATGGCAGTCCCTGTCCCTGCCCTGTCCATACCCCCTACCCCTGCCAATGCTTCTGTCCCTACCCCATCCCTGCTCCTGGCCCCACACTTCCATATCCCTGACCCTGATTCTGTCCCTGTCCTTGACACTGTGCCTGCCCCTGCCCTGTCCCTTTATCCCTTCATTCTCCCTGCCCTTGCCCCTGTCCCTGCTCACGCCTCTGCCCTTGCTCCTCCCCTGCCCCAGTGCTCACCCGACTACCATCCTCAGGACTGCTTGAGTCCAAATTTGGGACTTGCTCCTTCAGGAGACCCAGACGGACCAGACCAGGAGGCTGGGAATGAGCACAGCCCCAGGAACAAATCCAGCTGCTGCAGAGGACAGGGACACTGCCTGCACCCCTCAGCTCAGTCCCGCCACCTCCCGTCCCCGTCCCCCTCCTCATGGTGAGTTATTGTCGGCTCTGTGGAAAGAGGGGCTGTAAAATGAGCACCCCCCCATAGCTCCCTCCAGCTACTCACCCTCTCAACTTCTCTTACACCGCTGCCAGGTGACCTGTACATACCTGGAGGCCTTCCCTAAAGCCAGGGGTGTTTCAGCCTGCCCCAAAGACCTGTTTCCTTTTCGGTCACTTGTTTCCTCCCCCCAGCCCGTGTTTGCTTTCAAATTCCCTCCCACCCCCTCCCTGTGACTCTCAGTGCCTCCCACACCTCCCTCCCCCTGCAGTCCCCCACAGCCACAGAGCACACGACGTGTTCAAAACTCGCACAGTTTATTATGCTCCTTGCCCTGCCCGCTGGCCCCTGGGCGGCCGCAGGCTCCCGCCGGGGCTGCCCCGGGCCGGGGCCGGGCTGGGCGCGGCTCCACCCCGCGAAGCGCTGACAGCAGTGCAGTAAGGCAAACGTTTGAATTGTCCCGAAAGAAGAATCTGTTTACACACCTGCCTGGGCACATCCATCTCTCAGCTGCTCGGTACCAGGTGCAGTTTGGTTTCCATGTCACACTCCCAACCCTTCGGATGTCCCTTGGGAGCAGTGGCGATGCTGGGGGCGGCTGTCACACTGCAGTCACCGCATCTCAGTGCCACCACACAGCCAGCAGAGCTGGTGGCTTCACCCCAGAATGTCACATTCAGGGGGCAGTGGCAGCAGCTCCAGGGTGAGCAGGTCTGAGCACAGAGAGGAGCAGGGGGACCAGGGAAGCTGATTTAAGGGAGCCCCCGTGCACAGGCAGGAGGCCAGTACTGACTGGCACAGGGGTGACACAGACAAGTGCACATTCAGTAGTGATAAGCAGCCGTGGAACAACTCCGCAACAGCAGTGGCTGAGACTCCTCCTGGATTTGGTCTGGGGCCTTTCAGGGAGATTGTGACACCTCCTGGTCCCAGCTGCTGCCCCAAGTGATCACAGCAGTACAGCGTGAGCCCACCCCTGCCAGGCTTTGTCACCCAACAGAAACTGCGAGCAGTGGGAGTCCATCTCCTCAGTGGTATTCCTTCTGCAATGTCTCTGTGCAGCTCCTGGCATGGCTGTGTTGCTCCAGTGGGACAGAGCAGTTACCTGGTAACCACTCTGCTCCTGATCCCATCCCAGTTCTGGTTCTTACTTGTGTTTGAGTGCTGAGGTTACCACATGTGGCAGCAGCTCCAGTTGTCATACAAGGTCATCATCCTTGGTCATCCAACTCTTTCACAGCACCTACTGTGACCGAGCACATGGGATTCTTCCAGATCCCTTAACAGCTCAACCACCAATAAACGGAATCTGCAGCCAGGGCTGGGGCACCAGGTACCCAGATATTGTCTAGTGCCAAGCAGGAGCGTTACTGGTCAAAGCAGTGAAAGGAAAGACCCCAGGAGAGGCAAACATCTCCAAGAAGCAGTGGTGGAAACAGTTCATGGTCTGAGCTGCAGCCGTGGGTTTAGCTCTGACACTCGTTCCTGCTGGACTGCCCAGAGCTGATGGCTGAGGTCGCAGTGAAAAGTACAGCTGAGGGGGGAGGCACTGCAGCTCTGACAGTCTCTACGCTGAGCCCGCAGCTCAGGGGGGTATTCCCAGAACCTCAGCCCTTTCTTTCAGTAGGTATCATTTCCAAAGTCAGACCTCATTCAGGGAACCTTCCCCACCCACCCCATGTACCCCAAGCTTTGCAAGTTCCTCAGAGTGACCCATGTCCCAGGAAATGGTGGTACAATCCTTATTTCAAAACCAGCATGGCCTCTGTCCCGTCCTGCCTTGTCAAGTGGAGCCCGTGAGTGAGGTAGTATTCCCGCCGGAGGAAGGCATAGAAATAATCCGAGATGAGCAGGATCTGTGGAGTGAGATGTTCAGACACATCAGTGGTGCTTCAGAGCCAGGAATAAAGAGAGACACGTGTCAGTGACAGACCCTGCTGGGGATTAAGCAGTTCCTGGGCTGTTCAGCACACGCTGCTGGAGGAGCCACTGTGACCTTGGGAACACCTTCTCCATCGCTGCGTTAAGCCAAGGGAGACTCACATACAGTAGCTCCATAAACTGGCCAAAATGTATGACAATCACAGGTCCAGCTGTGCCACAGCTGCACACACCATCTCAGCTGCACCCACAGGACTCCTTCTATCCAAGTGCTGTCCCAGAATCACAGGGTCAGTTTAGTTGGAAAAGACCTCTGAGATCCCAGAGTCCAACCTTTGACTGATCCCCACCTTGTCACCCAGCCCAGAGCACTGAGTGCCACATCCAGGCATGCCTTGGACACCTCCAGGGGTGGGACTCCACCATNTGGCCTTCCTGAATGGAGGCATCCAGAACTGGACACAGCCTTTGAGGTGCCTCACCAGTGCCCAGCACAGGGGACAGTCACTGCCCTGGTCCTGCTGCCACACCATGGCTGGTACGGGCCAGGTGCCCTTGGCCTCTTGCCCACCTGGGCACACCAGGCTCTTGTTCAGCTGCTGTAGATCAGCGTCCCTGGGGCCTTTTCTACTGGGCACTTTCCAGCCACTCTGCCCCAAGCCAGAACAACTTTGGTTGTACCGAGGCACACAGTGGGACTGTTCCCACACCTGGAGGCCTTGAGATTGCAGGAATGGATGACAGTGGATTCTCTAAAGCTGCCACCTCGGGAAGCTGCCTGTGCTGGGGCAGGCTGGGCTGTGGCAGGGACCTGCTGGCTCAGTGGTGCCATTTGTCACTTAGCCTCTTGCAGTGTGACCTTCCCCCAGGACTGCTGCCCTCCTCCATTTGGAAACGGAAGCACATAACTAGAGTGGAAAACCTTTTCAGTGCCAGCTCGAGTTGGTAGTCATTGTCCTCGTGTCCTAGTGTGCAGACGCCACTTAAAGCATCGCTTTGGCACTATGTCACCTGAAGTACGTGGCAGTGCTAAGGGCACAGAGGGAGGGACAGTCAGAGCCTGCCTGGGTTACTGTGCAATACAGCACAGGAAAACACAGCAGATGCTGCAGAGGCTCAGTGGCATGACAGGACGGGATGGAGGGCCAGCGGGAGACTGGGGGAAAGAGAAACAGGGCTGCAGACTGCTGAGGTCAGGGGAGAAAGTGTGAAGGAGAACAGATGCAGGGAGAGGGAAACAGCCAGGATCTGCTTGCTTTGCTGAACTGCTGACAGGCTCTGTCAGTGCAGGGGACTTCACCTTTAACTAAACTTCTCTGCAGATACCTGAATGGGAGAAGAGGTGGGTGGGGATGAGGGCTAGGTCTTTCTCACAAGAAAATCAGACAAGAGATTTTTGCTGTCAGCATTTACACAGAGCACAAGACCTTGCAGGATCTGCTATGACTTTCTCAGGTAGGAAATAAAATCCTCTTAGAATATCAACACCTGCCATTTCTAATTAAAGTTTTCCTATTCCTTTCATTCCATAGCAGGACGTGTAATGAACCACTCCCAGTTTCCTATCAGCCCCTCTTAGCAGAATCTCTATTCTCCCTCTCATCCTGTGCAGTCTCTTTTGGTTTTACCAAATGAGTATTTTCCCCATTAACCAAGGGTAACAGCAGGTGATTTTCTGCCCCTGGTCAAAGTGGTCCCATGGTTTAGGAGAAGCAGACAAGCATAAATGGCTCAGGCACATTCAAAAAAAGTCAAATTTAACATGAACATTCTGCTCACCTACACGTGAAACTGCCCCAGGGCTCAGGTACATGACAAGCAGCACAGAGAAGAGGAAGGACTTACAAAAGGTCGTAGCACCTGTGTACACGGAGTTCCATCCTTCAAGGGTGCTAAGCTCTGCTCTCCCTAAGGCCAGTAGAAGTCGTGTATCCAGAATAGCCTCAGGAAAGGCAGAGAGGACAAGTCCTGGCATCACTGGGACCCTGCACGTGCCACCATGTCTCAGAAAAACTGGTGCCATGTCCCTGTGCATGGGCAGGTCCCATTTGTCTGTTTTCTGGCCTCACTGCTACTGCCCTGAGGTTTTTCCATTTCCCCTCTTAGCTCCCCTTCTCCATGCACTTGTGCTTGGTCCTGCAATACTGAGAAGCTTTTCCTTGGCCATCAGCAACAGAGCACAGAACCTGCAGTCAGCCGGCTCAGATTGTTAAGCCACAGCTCAGATACCACAAGAACTCTTCCCCATTAGTGTGCCAGGGGTTGAGAACAGGCAGAATCCAGGAGGAGAGCCAAGAAGCTCCTATGCAGGACCACACAGGATGCAAAGAGCCAGCCCCATCCTGCAGAATTCACTGCAGCTGACAGGCCACCCCATCCAGCAGCCTGCCCACAGTGCAGCTTCATTTGCCTCACTCTACTGACCTGCCCTATGTTGAAAGTCAATGTGATGGCATAATAAAAATTGGAGTTGGCACTTCCTGCATAAATCCATAGATGCCACAGAACAGGGAACAGGAAGGAGCAGAAAATGAGCACACATGACAGGATGAAGATGTTCCGGAGAACTGCAAAAGAAAACCAGCTGTTAAAATGATGTATTACTGAGCAGTCACGGTCACACAACCAGCAACGGTATTTAGGGTGTGTGCAGGGGGTCAGAGGCACTTGCCAAGACATACTTCCCTCCAATAACCTTTCACAGGTTGCCTTAGTAACCTCCTGGATAGCGGTTATAAGAAATCCACTATATTTCCCTTCAAAATAAATACTTCTGCCTTTGCTGCAGTGTGAAATTCCCATTTGTAGCTCTTTCCTTCTAGGTCCTGCTTCCAAACATTCTTTCTTGGATGACTTTGGCTTTTTGGCATCTACACTACAGTAACCAGCCGTCTGCAAAGGGGCCTTTCCAGCAGCATCCCAATTTGGAGAGCAGAGCACTTTAAACCCTTGCCTCATCAAGCTAATGACAAAAGAAAAAATGAATCTGTGAGTTATAGGAAAAGATACTTGGGAGGTGGCAAGGAAATGAAAGCACCATAAAAGGAAGAAACTCACACAGGCCAAATGCACTGACAGACACATGACCTCGGGGAAGTGCAAGAATCCAGCAGTCTGCCTATGTGTCAGGTGGACAAAAACCAAGCACAATTTTGTCTAAAAGAGCTGGGAACTACCAGGCCAGGAGAGGTTTTGTTTTCTGTGAAGTGCTTATGCCTGTCCTGTGGTAGCAGTGCTGTAATCCATCCTGACACTTGTGCTGCTGTGCTTGGCTGCAGCTCAGCCTATGCCCATCACTCTGCAGTTGAGGGCAGCTGCTGTTTTAAGAGCATTGTCACATCCAAACCTCTTCCCACTTATTTTAAACCTCTTGTTCAGTAGGTCTGCTCACACACTGCGGCGTGGGAGCGGGTGACAGATGACTGTCCCTCTCACTGCATGCTTGGAATGTGCAACTGAACTACACTGAGCAAGGACTTCTCAGAAGTTCATCACCTGCTGCAGCTGTGATGTGCTCAGGGCCAGCCTGGGGATTCCTGCCCTGTTTGATCACAGCTGCTTTGGCCTCAGCTCTCCTGAGCCTGAAACCCACAGAGCAGATGGTCTCCAGGTCTCCTGACTCCTGATTATGTCTCCTACAACAGGCAGGTGAGCTGTTCACGAACACATTTGGCCTGCCTTGGAGAAGGCTGCAGTGAAAGGCCTGGACAACCGGGCAGGGTTGGTCAAAGCAGTTGGTTTAAGCAAGAAATGCCAGGAAAAACACAACACTTCCAAATTCCCCATGGAAGCAGGTTCTATAGACTGAGCCTAAGAATCCACAGGAAGCCTCTGGTGATTTCAGGAGCTAAAGAGGGTCTTTCTGAAGCATTTAAGAAAGACTGGACAATTGCTTGGAGTAGTTCAGTTACTTTCACTCTAAGCAAACAAGCAGATGCAAAACAAAGCACGACTACAAGGTCCAGCATTTTAAGGCTGGGGGACTCACCAACTGCAGGAGCACTGTTCAAATTACACAGCCTTAAATGGGAGTGAAGCATCTGGAGGGTGCAGGACCGTAAAATGTTCTTATAAAAAAGTTAATCTTCAGACCAAGATGGAGAGAGGGGGAAGATAAAGTACAAGTGAAAAATCCCTTCTCGACCAATTTCAACCCTAGTCCTAAAGGCGTGTTAGGGACTGTACCACCAGAGTTAAAAAACCTTCAAAATCCAGCCTTCTAGATACCCCATGGAGGTCATGAGAGTCTATGAACTTGGGTCCGGTTTGGTTTAGTGGTGACCATTTAATTTAATTATTCAACAGGCCTTTTCCCATTCCAGATAAAGAATAATCAAGCACAAAGAACTTACATCTGTAAAGGTGGCTCCAGACTGGAAGGAAGGCCATGTACAGTGCAACGTCTCCCACGGTGGGATAGGACTTGAAGATAGAAATGATGGCGAGCTGGACAAACATGAAGAACACAGGGTGTTCCCTGGAAGGGAAAACAAACAAAGGCTAAGAGGATGCAGTAGGGTGTCTGGAAACTGCAAATAAATATCAGCAGCTGTCCAGCACTGCGGGACAGGCTCAAAGAGGCTCCTGCAGCCCTGTTCTCTCCAGACTAGGCTATGAACGCTGGGTGGGGTGGACAGAGCTGCCCTGCAGAGCAGCAGGGTCAGGGGAGGCACGTCTGTCAGAGCTCTCACCCAGCAACCTCGGGCCTCCCTCAGGCACACACTTACAACTGCACTATGCTTCCCCAGCTCTGCCTTATTCACCAGAAGCAATTAGCACCTGCCCTTTGATGGCAATTTGGAAAAGCCCAAAGCCCATAGTTATCCCTCTCAGACACCTGATCAGTGCAAGCCAAAGGACAAGCTCACTGAGAATCCAGGTGTGTTAATAGGTGTTTTTATCACAAAGAAGTCAATGAAGTCAGATAGGAAAGTCCCCACGTTTCCACTTTTTATCTGACAATGAAGAGCTTGAAGTTCCAGCCAGTTCTTGCTTTCTGACTAGTGGCTTATGCTGCCAGGGAGCAGGCACTTCTACAGCCTCCATTTCTGCTGCCTCTTTTGGTGCTTGCAACACAGAGTTCCACCGCAGAGCCCAAGTCACTCTATTTAAGAGGAACAGAGCTGAAACTACGGGAAATGAGGACAGGCCCTGTTAAAAATCTTTTTCAAGCTTGTAGATCAAGACATCTGACTTCAGCCTCAGAAGCTTCCACTGGACAACTCAAGAGTAAAAGAAGTAGCAAAGAAAGACACTCATACTTACTTTAACTTTATTGCCAAGGGAATGGTGTAGAAGAACACATTGATTTGAAACACACATACGAAGAAAAGACTAAAGTGTTCAAACATCTCTGCAAAGAAGTACCAGAAAAGGCCAATATTGGGTGTCAGGTCTGGAACAGAAAGGCTGAAATTTGAAAAGAAAGTCATGGTAAATTTTTTAATGGTTGTTTTTCGCTGCCCTGCTTCTGCTGCATTAATTAATTATTGTGTGCTCCTGGATGGAGGATCTAAATTGCAAATCCCTGAAAGAGAAACCAAATGGATGAAAACATGGAGAGCAGGTTTAAATCCTGCTGAGGAATCCTTCCTGATGTCCCAGCAGGATTTGAACCATTCTCAAGAAGACATTTCTCCAGAGAGGAGTATTTCACAGCCATGGTAGCTCAACAATCAAATTCATTTCCAGTCACTCAGTGGAAAACTGCTCCTGTCTTTAATTTTTGCTGTTATTTATTTAACAGAAGTCGGAGTTGGCTAACAGCTGCTTTCCTCCACATATTCTCTCCTTTCTTGCATTACCAGTAAATCACAGACCCCACACTCCCTGGGTCAAGCACATACCTGTGTGTGATGGGCAAGAAACAACTTGGGTGGGGAGGGTGGGGCCAGACAGAAAATCATCAGTAAGAATCCTTATACTTACATAAACCCATAAACAGATGGGATAAAATCCCAGGAGTTGAGCAGGAAGAAGGAGAGGCAGATGATCACCACCAGGCTGCACAGGTACAGGGATGCATACTGCATGGTGTAGAGCCAGAAACTTTTGCTTTTCAGTTTGATAGGTATGAACTGACGCTGAAAGAGAAACAGAAGCACCTCATCAGGTCGAGAGCCACAAGAAAGCCTGAGTGTTCAGAACATCATTTTAAACTGATGAAAGAAAGCATCAAACATTGGCACTACGGCACTTGAAGGAGCAGCTTTCAAGCACAATTTGCTTGTTGCTCTTCACTCTGGCCAATTAAGTTATACACATTGCATGTATTCCCAGAACTGTGTTTGAAAATACAGTGGCAAAGCTGGTCATTCCTGCTTGCAGTGAGCCACTCATGTGAGCACACACACAGGTGTAAGATTTACACACCCCTTCTCACAGCTGCAGCAGTACCTCTGATGTTTGCAGTACTGCACATATGCCTGTCTTCTCCTGCAGGAACCCACTGCACAGGGTGACCAAAAGCCCTGCTCCAGAACCCCCACCCTGTGGTACCACCACTCGGCACTCCTGCTCTGCTGAAATCAGGGAAAGAGGACATCCACTGAGTTCCTAAGCACAAAGGAGCCCCTCTGAAAGCTGGCTTCCTCAGACAAAGTTCTGCACTGCCACATGTCCTTGTCACAAGTCAACCTCAAGGTCTTGTCACGTAACATGACAGGGGTATCTCACTCCGTCAGGTCCCCTGACTGCCTGTGTACAGACAAATATACACAGGGGCCAACACCTTTGGGAACCACTCAGCATTCTGCAGCTCCAGGTCAGTGATGTGGCTTTTCCATTTGGCCCTGGGGTTCGCAGTGGCAGGAGACGTGCAGAGAACCTGCCCTGACTGCTGTGGGCTCTGTGTAAAGCTCAGTGGGTTTTCTCAGTCAGAGTGGGTTTAATGTCACTTGCTGGGACAATGTAAGCAACGTTACCAAAAATTTTTGGCAGGACAGATAGAAAAGAGCAGGAGAAAAGTGATTTAATTTTGTACAAAGAATGCAGGAAAGTTCATTTACAAGTTTAGATAAAAGGACACACAGTGGCATGACTGCCTTTAAAAGCTGCAAATTAGGCAATCACATATCAAAGCACTTATTGTTTGTGAATGTGAAGTACAATGCTTGCTCTTTACTCCCAACTTACTTTGACTAAAGTTAAAAGAGAACAAATGAGACCAAAATATTAAAGATATAAATTCTCCTAAAAATCATCAAACTGAAAAAGCAACACCGACTCTGCAGTTCTTGTCTTGCAAAGACTAATAATAATAAAATTCCTGAAAAAAAGTAAGAGACGTTCATGTCAGATAGGCAGAGAAAGAAAATGAATTAGAACTGACTCCCATTCTGTCTGGAAGCTCAGAGATTTGAGAATAGGCTAGTTAAGTAGTTAAGCTAAGCTATGAAAATCACCATCAGAAGCAACCAAAAAAGACTGGTGAAACGCACAACAGTGGCATTTCACAATTATAATAATTTCAAATACTAAAAATTATCACAAAGTGATCTGTGAAGTGAGCTGAGCCTCTGCTGGCATCACAGCCTCACCTTGCTGCCATAGCAGGATAAAATTAGCAAGGTCAGCCCTGGTGGGATTCAGGGTCTTGTTAATGGAGAGGGAGAAAGGACAACCAGCCTCTTTCCAGAACATGCCTTTTGCCATTAAACCCCAAACCAGCATTTTTGAACTTCTCCAGGTCTAAGCCCCTCATTGCTGCTCCCATGACTCAAAGAACAGCACTTATTTTGGGCAAGCTAAACACCACCCAGTTCTGTAGGTGACTTCCTGCTCCCTTCTCTCCACACACAGGCATTCCCATTCAGGGTTCAAACTTGCCATGGCTTGAGGAGAGCCACTGTTTCTGAAACTCTGCACTAGTCTGACTCCCCTCCTCAGGACTCTCCCTGCACAGCTACAAGAAGACAACAGGTACCAAGGGTTAGAAATCACCCACCTGTAGAAGGTAAAGCAGTGCTGGAGCAAACAGTGTGAGAGGGTAGAGTGACTGGTATGTTGCTAAGGCCAGAAACACAGCACTGAGGAAGGCACTACCTGCAAAGAAAAAAAAAAGTTCATTTATAAGGAACTTTTACTATAAACAGCCATACAGACAGGAAGTCCAAATGGGAAGAAACTTATAACTCTCTGCAGGGGATTCACAAATATCAGGACACCACTTAAAAGAGTTTTTAGCAGAATGCATCCTGGAGGGTGTCCTCTTGTTAACGACATTTTGAATAAAGAATTACTCATTCCATAAGAAAAAACCACTGGCTGGTTTATATCTCCTGTCATTCACACACAGAAAGAGATTCATATAATTCAGTCTATATAAAGCCCATGCTGGCTGCTGTTAATACATGGGAATGCATTCACTTAAGTCATATCTGTATGTAAGAACTGCCATACTGGGCATGCTGGATAACCTCATCACCAGAATGTGCTGCGGCCTCAGCAAAGCTCTGTGCAAGAGAGCAAGCAAAGTCTGCAGCTGAAGGAATGGAGAGGCATTAGCTCTGCTTTACTGATACCAAAAATGAGGCACAGAAACGACTGGCACAGCTTTTCCAAGTTATCTTATAAATATGAATGCCTTCATTGAGGCAGCTTTATTTGAGGTGTCTCAGTGTTGGGTACTCACATTTCTCAACTACCAGTAACAGAAATAATGTCCAAAAGATCTCAGGTTAAACAGTAAAAATACAAGCACCCAGTGCAGTAGCCTGGTTATAGCTATAGACTTGATGTAAGTCCTCTGTAAAAATAGAGCTCAGACAGCAAAAGCCTTGACTCAGTGCATTGAACCAGATGCCACCGTGCTGACAGCAAACACTCAAAGAGCTCCTCTCTGCTTCCTCCTTTGAAAGGGAAAATACAGGGTTACTTGGTGATGAGCCTCTTTTCTCTTCAACTACACTCTCCTAAAAGTAACCTCCCTATCCTGTATTTTATCTAGTGTTCAATTCTGCACAGTTCTAAAGAAGTGACTCCCAGAAATCACAGTCATAACCTGATATCCTCTTTGCCCACTTAAACCTCACACTGCCACACTCCCAGTCAGCGAAAAACCACGAGACAGTTTTGCATATGACCAAACTATTAGTCTTACGGTATCAGTGAACAGTCAAAAATCAGTTTAACTAAACAGACCCCACTTGTTTGCTATTGCAAATGCTTTTAAATGAAAACACCTTCTGACTGAATTAGCCAATAATTATAGGAAAACTTTCTTTTGGAAACACTAATAAAAACTATCTATATCAGCTTTTTTTTCGCAGTGCCTGTATCTGAGCCCTGCTGGAGACAAGAGATCAGACTGACCTTTCATCTGATCCAGCAGAGAACTCCTTAAAACGTAGGTGACTAGTACAAATCACACAGGCTAAAAGCTTTTAGCACTGGGGAGTCATAAAAGAAACAGAAAACTGGCATTATGCACAAAATGAATGAAACAGTGATTCTGACATAATCTACTCTGCTGGGCTGGTTTGGGTCTTTGGTTACTGCTTCTGCTTCCCCAAAGCTCAAGTAGTTCATTTCAAACCATGTTTACAACTGTGAGTGAGAGCCAAATAATAGCTTCAGGCAAATGCTTGCTTTTGAATTAAAGTTCAAGGATAAGCTTTGAAAATATATTGTGTATGACACTTAAGTGCATATTCACATACAAAAGAAGAGCAACAGAGCTCTTATGTCCTGCAACACACAGACCCATGTCTTCCTGAACAGAAAACTACTTGAAGCCAATCAGGAAAAGGAGGCAGTTTTTAGATGAAACTCCTGGCTATACTGAGGTGAAAGTAAGTTTTCACTTGACCATAAAGTCTCTTGAGCTCACAAATTCATGTAGAACTCTGACCTTGTTCCAGTCCCATTTCTGCTCTGTTTCACTGAGATCTTTGTACAATTGTATCTAAATTTTCCCCTGGATTTAATTTTTGCTACATTTCTAATCTTTCTACAGAGTCATAAAGAACCCTTTTTTCTTCACGGTGTTACCTTTTATTGTAGCTAAAATGAAGAATGCAATGACAGAGTTGTTGATGGCGCAGGTGGACTTTGCCACACAAGACATCACAGTGTAGGGGTTTAACAGGTAGCTGAAAAAGAGCAAAGCTCAGGTTACATTCAGAGGAGCATCTAATTAAAGAGATGTTCAAAGAAAAAGAAGATGCACTTCGCCTTTTCTTTTTGTTTATTTACATTTGATGGGATCCTCTCATCAGCAAATTAATTCAGCTGAACAGGTTCTTCAATCTGAAGCAAGATTGCAGACTTGGACACAGAAGCCACTACAGAAATGAGACATTGGGAAGATGTCCAAAATGCAAGTTCTGGCCTAGGAAATGACTAAAAAAATGTTTCTTGCTTTGCAGAAGCATTGTACATTTATTCAGTCAGATCTAGGATTACTGGGTCCAAAGGAAACTTTTTCTGCTATTCACACCTACTACTTCTTAAGAATAAGAAGAAAACATGATGGAAACAAATCTGAAACATGAGCAGAGTTTCCCACAACCCAATCAGTCTCCTGCTGTGGCAGAGCAAGCCTTTATGTTCACCACGGCACGATCTGAGCACAAAACCTGCCAGCTATGCAAGACTGGCACATTTTAATTGGAATTATAGAAAAAATCTGAACGACTTTACATTCCAGAATGCAGCCACACTTTAGTTAGCAAGGATGCCAGCTCCTTTTGGAAATAAGAATTACAATAATCTCATTTAAATAGGTTCAGAGCAAAGAAAAAGGTTTGGAGGACTACCAATACAATAAGTACGACAATGTACTGATCAGCCTTGCCAATAACTAAATTACTCATCAGAGTCAGTAGACAGGGCTGATGATTTCCTAATTCTCTCTTTATATTTTCCTATGTCTCTGAGTCCCAGTCTGTCTTTTTCAGTGTTTCCAGAAGGCAGCCTACAGCAGGGCAGGTACAATTTAATACCAACTTTGCTGTGGCAATGTGCAAAACAGTCTGCAATTTACCCACTTTACCCTTCTGGCCATGCGGAATGTGCCATTTAAAAAATTCATATGAAAATAAGAAAAAATGGCAACTTATCTAATGGAGAACTCCCTTTGATACAGAAAAATTTGGATAATTTCTTTGTCTCAAAATATCAATTAAAAAAATTCTGTAACAGTAGGTATCTTGCTTGTATACTAGTTATTTTAGCTGAAGCCTTCTGAAATAAAAAAATGTTTAGTATACAGAGAAACACTAATTAAATGAAATTAATTAATTAAATGAAATTAAACACTAATTAAACATGAAATTAATAAAAACATGACATGAAAACATCTTTTAACTGTTATAAGCAATTCAGGATATTCAAGTTTGATATTCAGCAAGCATTTTGTCCAGCTGCTCAAAAATTCTCCTAATCTTTCAGAAAAGACACCATTTGGAAGGCATAGAATCAATTTTGATAACCTTATCGTACAGGCAAAATAAATGGGAATGTGATCTGTGCTGACACAACATCCTTGTTACCCAATTAATGACCTTATGCTGCTAAGCCCATCTCAAAGGGCCTGAGTGAATTCACTCGTTGGCAACAAACACATGGAAATGCATTTGCTTTTCACTTTCAAACTGAGTATTCAGGTCCAATAGGAAATTCAGAATTTCTGTGGGAAAGAAACCCAGCTTTTGATAGTTTTTGAAGGCCCAAAGGAGACAAATAAACCCCAAAGGGAGCTGAGGAACCAAAGCAGCCCACTGCAGCCTACAAGAGCAATACTTACAATAGTGCTACCTTGAGGGGGATGTAGTGCATCTCCATGGGTGTCTGGATGAGTTCAGCCACATCTGGTGCATACTTATCCAGTTCTATTAGGAGCTTCTGCTTTTTGAACTGAACAACGGAGAATGATCAAAGACTGTCAGAAGAGGAAAGTCATTATTCTGTACTACTTGTGTAATTCTACTTCATATTACTCAGCCAGTTAGCGGGGGTTTCTATTACTGTGGAGCATATTCAAGGCCCAGGTGTGAGCTAAAACTCACATTATGTGAGGAGTTGCAGAGAAGAAAAAAACCCGTATCTTTTCCCAAATACTTAACAACTGAAGTGAGAGTCAGGAGGAAGCAGATAATTTCTACGTGTTTAAACTCCCTTAATTACCTGTGTCTATGTACTGACACAGTTGCCAGTGAATTCACCACAAGAGAGTTCAACACCCAGTCTTCCTAACACCTCCCCGGATCTCTAATGAACAGCTAGCTTTATAAATTCACTGTTCAACACACAAGCCCCTGAAAACCCAAATCCCATAAGGATGCAGTCTTTGTTGTTTTAAAGATGGATACTTCTATGACAAATCTCTCTTTAATCTCTTTTGTTCTACGAGGCTCTCTATGGAGACAAAAGAGAAATCTGAAACATGAACTGACTGAATTATGTTATGGTGAGACAGGACAGATGCTAGCAGTAAATTCTCAACAACCAAAGTAACTCACATGTGGAATTCTTACATGCCTGCAGTTCTATCCTGAGTTATTTCCTTAACCTCAAAGTCAGAGGACAAGGAACAAGCACATAGCTGGGTGGGAGACCACAGAGATGCTGTAGAAAATGTAGTTTCCCTGCTGATGTTGATACCTAATCTCCGCCCCTCTGGAACTGCAGAGAAGCACAGCACTGCTTACACAAAATGTTCTGTGAGAGCTGGAAGGAATCACTCACCTCCAAATACACATCCTTATAATTTGAAGGCAACAAGTAGCATCTGATGTCAGACTTTCACCACGCTCACCAGAATGGTTTATGCCACCTTAGAACTGTTGGAATGTTTCACTCCTTCCTTTACACATTTCTAGTCTGTGTATTACCTCATGCTGTATGCAAAGAAACCCTCTCCAAGGTAAAACACCCAGGCTGTAGAAGATTGTACACTGCTGTGGTCACCACTCAGTGCATAGCTACAGACACTATAATAGTGCCACAACAAAATTTAAAATGCCTCAGTTGTTTACCACATTCAGTCCTGTTTGTTTATCATTAAAATATGACCAGATTTACTGCAACAAGGACTTGACACCACATCCTCTGGCACATCTTTTCTTTGGCCCAAGATAATTATATTTGCTGGGAGAAGAGGACCAGCAAAACTGGGAAGTCAGCTTACCACAACTTTGTTGAAGTCCTGGATTGCCAAGTAAAGGGCAACAGCAGTTAGCACATCAGTTATCTAAAAAAGCAAGGGATAGACTGACTGTAAGCAAAATAAACAAATGGAGAAAAATATATTGGTCAGCATTTAACAGGAGCTCTGATCTGACTCAGCTTAGGGGAACAAAACACAAGCTTTAAAAATCCTGAAAGGCTGATTTGTACAGTGCCCTCACACACCACCACTTCACCTTGAAGGCATGAGCTGTATCAAAAATATGTATATTCACAAAACAAGAGAATGGGGAATTAAGAGGAAAGAAATTGTTCATGGAGAGCAGCACGTGAGGGTAACAGAGAATCACTGGTGTAGTGAGAGCACAGCAATGCTGGGGCAGTGCCCAGCTGGTTAAACCCACCTGGCCACCAGTGCAGCATGACAGTGCCTTGAGCTGCCCCAGACTGCCCAGGCAGCAGTATAGAGCAGATGGCTGTTGGCTCTGCACAAGCCCTGCCTGGCAGGGACCTGGAGAGAGAGGCTCCACTGGGTGCTATGTGCAGCCATCTACAGGACTTCTGTTCTTCTGAATTATGCAGAAGAATTCAGAGCACAATTTACAAGAGACATTTGGGGCATTTGTGCTCCTTGCAGGTCTGGGGTTTGGCAGACAGAAACAGCAGAGTAGGGACTGGTGAGAAACAGCAGCGTAGGGATTAGGCTGGGGAGACAAAGTATTTTGCTACCAATAAGAGATAACGTTTGAAATTTGAAATAAAATTGCACTTCCTATCCCTTTGTGGGGATACTTACCTAAGCAAGAACTCACAAAAAAGAAGGAATATGTACAAGAGCGGAAAAGCCTGAATGCAGGTTTATGTACGCAAAGCTGCCTTTCTAATTAGCTGTGAGCTCAGCAGGAATTTGAGCTACAGGGAGGCTGAAGGACTGAAAATAAAGTCACACTCAGCATTTCCCTGAATGGCACCTTTCAGAAGAAGCCTTCCAGGAGCACTTACCATGAACACCAGTTCAGCATATTCAATCAGGAAGTGAAAGAGATAGATTATCAGTGGGGTCTGAAAGAGAGCAGAAAGGAAATCCGTATCACATAGTGTCCAGATAAAATACTGATGATTTGATGAGACAAACTACAAGAGTTGAGCAGTTCTACAAGACACTGCCAAAGGTAATTTTGTTTGGCCTCTTCTTCAACACTGGTATTTCAGAGCAAAGTGATTAATCAAAGCACAGTTACCGGTCTTTTTCCTTGCAAAGTCGTCAATGCACTTTATAAAAGATACCAGCAACTCTGAAAATTGTATTCTATTCCAACTTTTCAATTCTACTACAATAGTGGTAGACTTACAATAGAAAGCATACAAAGACCAGCTTTAGAAAGAAATTTTTTTTCTAGAAAATCTATTTTTTCAGGTTGTCTGCAGGTACTTTTGAAAGATTTCCTACATAGCTGGTTCTCCTGTTGTTTAGATGAGTCTTTTATAATGCAAAAGAAGAAAGCACGTTAAAAATATAAAGCAGCAGGGTTACAATCCTATCATCCTCTCACTCCTAGAGCTTTTCCCTTCTAAGGTAAGAGGAAAAGCATGTTTCTGAATTATTCCCATCACACAAAGGCTTAGTCTGGAAGGACTATATTTACGTGCTGCAAATTCAGTCTCCACTGTGAGAAAATAAATTTCTTTTTAAATACTTTAAAAATAATGTGAAGGTCTAAAGAAGCATGGGGAAATATTTCACAGTCTGGGAGAAATTCTGTCTAAAGAAGTAGAATTGATTGAAAAGAAACCAGTTTTCAGAGGATACCAAGTACCTGCTTCACCCCAGGTGACACTATGTATGAGTGTACCTTCGTATCAGTAAGACCACTCAAGGGTACAAAACCCCACAGGTGCTTAAGTGCTTTTGTAGGAACGAGGTGTTTTCAAGATGAGGAATAAATAAACTGCATGCTTGTGCAAATGCAGAGACTCCAGGTGCTGGTACCCAGTAAATCCTATCAGACTCACAGTGACACTGTCCCTGCTCCAGCTTGTGTTGACAGAAACAGCTGGATGTGAACAGAGTATTTGACTTATTACAGAGTTCCCCTGTCTCAGAGTTTCTTCGTGCAGTAACAATTATGACACTGTCTGCCCCTGTACAGGGAATGCACTGGGATTACTTGTATTTCCTCGTGCTGGTCACTGCACAAGCATTGCTCAGACAAACCACACAAATTTGGGTTCTCTGCAGTCTTTAGGACGAGACAGGCCCCCAGCCTTCTCCAGGCTCTGAGGAGCCAAACTAAGACCCCTGCCACGGGAATATCACATTTAAAACCAAGCATGCAAACCAACCTCATGAAAAATAGCTCCAGAGTATGGCGACACCCCTAAATCCAGCAGAGCTAATCCTTCGACCACTGAAACAGACAAAACACCTGCATTAGAACCCTGTAATGTGGGAGGTGAGAGATCTCACTATGGTAAAACTGCAGTTTTTAAAATACTGACACTCTAAGAATCTCACACTCAGTGGGTGACACCAAACCTCCCAGAGCGAACAGGCAGCCAGAACTAATTTGCCCTCAGCTCTGCCACGCACGTTCCTGCATGAGCACTCATCACCTATTTATTTGTTTCAGCTAAAAATGTTCTAGATGAAATCTTTTGCACTTAACTCCATATAAATCACATGCATGGTATCTTCTCCTTTTGAGTCACCTATTAGGTGATACACGGCACCTATGCTGGAGAAATACTTAATTCCAAGAGGACAACCTCAACATAATATAGAATTTGAACTGTTTTGCCTCATTAGATGTAGAGAGGCCTTAAATGTCCAAAATCACAAGGGAAGAACAGAAACGAACATATATTGCCAGGCAAAGCTAAAAGCTTTATCTCTTGTTGAAACTTCCTGACATTTTATAGCCTTAATTCAGCTCCTTTGTGCTCATGGAGTTACAGCTTGCCCTGCAATGCGTGTGTGTGCTTTCCCACAGACTCTCCGCCCTCCTGAGTACAGAGATTCCCTGGGACTGGGCAGAATACAGTGAAAGGAGCCAAGGGAAATGGGCCCATTTGTTCAGAGAGAAACAGGCAGGACACTGCAGGAAAACACAAGAGGTGCTCAGTTCAGTGACATGCTGGAGAAATAGATTCTGGCTGCCACCAACTTCCTGTATGGTGACACCCCAGACTTTTCAAGATGATCCTACTTTTTCTCCTTACTATCTAAATACCTACCTTGATGGTCTAAGGTGGTATTTAGGAAGATTCAATTGCACAGGAAGTGTGAAGTGCTACGTACTGTGGAGCAAAGACCTCAGGTCATCAAATGCATTTGAACTTTTGACCTTTATTACTTCTGGCCTACTCTTTTCCACCCCAAAACTGCAAATAATTTTACCTGCATAATAACTGGATACCAAAGGAACGTCTTTAAAATAAATTAAGGTTCTTAACAGACTCAGATGATACACAGATGAACGTCACTGAAAAGCCCCGATTACACTGTACCTCACTCAGCCTTCAGAAGAGAATTTGAATCACTGCTAACGTGTGGGGACACCAATTGACCAACAGAAATGAGCTGAGGGCCGTGCAGTGGCATTCTCACCACGACACAGTGCCTGTGCAGAGACAGCGGAACGGAACGGGCCCAGTCGAGGCTGACGGAGCCACACGCTCCGTGCCGGGCCGGTCACGCGCCCGTTAGTGTACATGTGTGACACCACCAGTGTCCCCGGCCAGCTGTGAACCGCGACGTCCTGCCTCCAGCCCCGCGGCCCTCCCGTCCCCCGAAGCCGCCGAGCACCGGCTCCCCCTGGGCACAGCTGCTCAGGGCCCTTGCGTGCAGCTCTGGTTCGGGCCTGGGCAAGCACGGCCCGGCCCGGCCCTGCCCGGGGCGCAGCCGGGCGCCCTCCCCGTGGGGCCGCTTCCAGCCT
>VZTD01002942.1:72469-102065 GCA_013397725.1 Rhagologus leucostigma
GGTACAGCGCGGCGCGCACCGTCACGGCCGCCAGCACCACCAGCACCAAGGGGGCCGCCATCCCGGCGCGCGCTCCACCGCTGCCGCCGGCTGTAGTTCCCGGGCGGCACCGGAGAACGCGCCGCAATGAACCGGCCCGCCCAGGTCGACTACATGTCCCAGCGGCCCTCGTGCCGCCGCCTCCCGGCAAAACTCGGAACTACGGCGGCCGCGGGGGGGCCAAGTTAGCCGGAGCGCGAAGGCCGTGGCCGCTTGGAGCGGCCAGGCGGGGATCCCGTTCACCCTTGCCCAGCGCGGCCACACGGGACAGCCCCTCCTCAGCCGGAGGTCAGGGAGGGTCTGTCCTCGAGTGGCATCGGGCTCCCCGCGGGCCGTTCCTCCCGCCTGTGGATCCGAGGTGCCTCTGGATGGCAGCTCTGCCCAGCTGGGGCAGGGCCTGGCGGGCTGGGCCCAGCTGAACTGTTTGGAAATCCCCTCAGACAATTCTTTACTTTTCAGGTATTTCACAGTCCCCCATGGTGTCTGCCCACGTGTTTGCTGTGGCTGTGCTGAGAGTCACGGCTGTTGTGAGGGCACTGAGTGCTCGTGGCTGTGTTTGGTTTCAGAAGGCTCTTGGCAGACTCAGGTTCTCAGTCTGTGTGGTTTCAACAGCTCTGCAGCTTAAGAGTTCTGGGAAGACTTCCACCCACCTACCTTCCCAGTGTGGACTTTCCTGCTGTTCTCCAACAACTGTTCCTCCATCCCCGTCCCTGGGTGTGTGCAGAGCCCGTTCACACAATCTCACACAAGAATAGCCTTTACAACACTTCATCTGAATGGAGACAAGTGGTAGGAAGGCATGATAGTCTCCTAAAAAACTGAGCGACAGTGAAAACACGTTTCATGTGGTATGTGAAGACAGCAATTTTTCATGTAATTAAAACTAGGATTTTCTGAGTGTACTGGTGTTGCCGTTGAAAAGAGCTGGATAATGTCCAAGTCAACATTTACACTGGATTTATGCAGCTTCAGAGCTGTAGTGTTGCACCCGCCTGCAGATATCGAGAAAGGCTGAATTCCTCTGGGATGTGGTCCCTAAAGGCCCAGATCACCCAGCACATACTATCCCCAGGACTGGCTGGGTTAGGTGGTCAGTCACGTACACTTTCTGGGCCACAGCTGCTTAGAATGTGGACGCCATTGTTATAAATATGTACGCCCAATTAAAATTAAAACAAGTATGAAGTCTATTTCGTGTCCGAGAGTTCGAACACGCAGTGCCATGATCGAAACGGAGACAGTGCCAAGCCCAGGATTGGAACTGGGTGAACACAGATCTGACCTCTATCGCATCAGATCTCCCTCTGTTCATGACAACTATTTCCAACAGCTTGTTTTTATACAGTTTTTCCTATAAAGTCCGGATCTTGGGTATTATTTTAGTCAATCAGCATATTTATGAAGTACGCCATTCATGAAACTGAGGTGGACAAAAAGTATCCTGTTCTTGATTAATGTCCCATCACCAGAGGATGTTATCTGATGGCTCATCGTGTTCCATGTCTTGGTTCCCAATCCGGTTGTTATAAACGAGGCCAGGACTTTTAAAAAGTAAAAGCCACTCGTTTATTATAAAAAGCAACTGGGAACGGAGACCCAGGAGTAGCCCAGGCCCCACCCGACCAGCCAGAGAAACAATATAACAGAGTGACACTCTGGGTGCTCCCTCGGATACCAAGCTCCTCAGGAGAACCCGGGGCGGAGCCCCGAGACAGTTCTTCTACCCTTTGTTGCTTTGTANATACAACACCACAACTCCCAACCCACTTAACCAACTTCTTAATTCATTAATCCCCATACGGTTACAATTCTTTTAAAAACATCAATTTCATTTATAACACGGTCGTTAACACCTGAGCTGGGAGGGGGATTTTCTTAGATAGTTAATCAGTTCTGCCGGGAAGTTCTCCTTGAAAATGTTAATATCAGTAGCTAGCTTTATTCTTTCCTGATGGGCCGTCATTCTCTGTAGCTCTGTTTTTGGGATGCAAATCAGTTCCCGGTCGAGGTTACAATTTTCCCTGGGCAAGTTCTGTTCGTTTTAATATTGGTTACAACTTAACTTTAGCATATATTTCGATATTACGTATTTGAGCACGAATTCCCCATTTTTATTTATAACAGCCATCATGCTACAAAACCAGCTTCAGGTGGTCCCAGGACCGTTTCCTACTGTGCTCACTCTCTCGCCGAGGTTCAGCTGTTGCCTTTGCAGGGCTTCCCTCAAGTGTGGTCTCATCCACTGCCACGGGACAACAGATGTGGTCCTGAGGCCATAAGGGGAGCTTCAGTGCTCAGCCTGTCGTGTGGCAGCTCCTTTGCTCTCAGGCTCTCTGGCACGAAGGTGTGGGTTGTGCTGAGTGTGGCTCTGGCTGGCCCTGGGACTTGATGGCCCCAGGACTGACCGAGCCTGGCACATCCTCTCATAAATCGGGTTGAATTCATTCAAGTTAATATATTTATGCAGGCATCTGTAAATAGGAAGCCAGAAATGCTGATTCTTCTTTGCAGCTGTTCACAACGGTCTCTTGAGTTTTCTGATCAGAAATGTTTTTTTTCATGTGCTGATTCTCTCCAAATGACAGTTCTGATCCAAAGTACTTGACAGCCGTTGCCTGTGACTGCTGCTTTGCGGAGTGACTGGCACACAGTTTTGTGGTTAAAACTGCACTGCTCTGGGATGCTGATTTTGCCAGTCTGAGCTGTGCCATGTGCTGTCCAGCACTGTCTGATGCAGCCCTGGGAAGATTCAGATAATCTCCAAGGGCAGCAGCAATCGGATGTGGAATCATGCCACTACAGTTGTTCTGTTTAATTGGTGTGCAAAGCCAACTGAAAAGAAAGGTCAAAGAATAATTCATGACAAATGCAGCAATTCTTTCTAGAGCATGAGTTTGCACCAGCATTTCCCCAGGAGGAGATCCCAGGGCTTGCAATGGAGGGAAGTTCCTAAACTAATCGACACTTTCAGCCCCCTCAAAGCATCAAATATGTAAGGCAAATATGAGAGGGTTGAGTATCAGTTGCTATCTGATGGCCAATAATTTGGGGGGTTAGAGTTAACTCCTTAACTGCATTAAGGAGTTGCAGTAAACACACACACACTGTGGTGCTGCCTTTTGTCTGGCAGGAACTTCTGAAGCCGCTTTCAGCCAAATGAGACAGAGGAGTAGACCTTTAAAACCCTTGGAGTTCCTACAGGCTTTGTGAAAATCAAGGGGAGTTTCAGGATACCCAGGCTGGGGTGGGTTTTGCATAGGCAATAGTTTAGGATCTGGCAGTGTTGCTGTGCTGCTCCAAGTCAGCCAGCACAGCGGGCTGCTTCCCCAGCAGCAGTGAAGGGTCGGAGAGAGATGACAGCAGAACACAGAAGAGATCTTGGGGCTGTCAGAGACTCATACTGAGCTGAATGGAGACTTCCAGCAGGGAGCTGAAAGGACACAAACCAGAAAACTCAGAAAACTCTGGTTAGCTTGGTTAGTGCAGCAATTTGGGCTTTTTTTCCAGAGGCGTAAACCTGATCTCTTATGTCCTGGTGTTTACCCCAAACTGATGGTAGTTTTTGCAGCATTGGGGCATTTACTGGCTATCCTTTCTTCCTGAAATTCCTTGGCTCTGCTAGTGATTTGGTAGGAACATACACGGAGGGCTTGGTGTGCTGAGGCCTGGGAACAGTTTAAGGAGCTGAAGTTTGGGGATCCCCTGCCGTGGTGCCACCAGTGGGGCTGTGGAGTGGTCGTTGGTCCACACAGGGAGCAGCAAATGCAGCTCTCAGGGGGACCTTCACACTGCCTGCCCTCCAGCCTCCAGCTTTTGTTGCCTTACAAAAAGAAGCAGATCTGATGGAGCCAAACACGCAACTGAGAGCCGCTGCTGCTGGGAGATCTGCGCTCCCATGATCGCGCTGCCTACGTGAGGCACCCACGCGGAGCGCTCAGGGGATGAATTCAACCTGGGGATGTTGCATCACAGAACTTTCATAAAGCACTCTGTTTAAGACTGAGCCAATTCAGGGATGATTCATCTTTGTTCCTGCAAACAGATGCTGGTTTGGGCACTTCTTCTGTGCCTTGCTGGAATTATGCAATGGTGACATTTTTCGGGGTAAACAAGCCACTCCTTTTCTAGTCTCACTGTACAAATTAGGTGTTCTGATTCCTGAGGCACTCTCCAGTCCTCCCTGGCAGCTCTTCCAGTCTAATGCAGTTTTTTTGCATTTGGGAGACCACAGCTTTGTTGTTATTCTGAGATTTCATCAGGGCCCTGTGCAATGACTTATATATCTCAGGGATACTTCCTGTTCCTGTGGGATCTATCCCACCCTATCCCATGTCCCAGAGGGGTAATTTTCACCCAGCATTTATTTTGGCCAAGCTGTCGTGTTTTATTTCCATAGTCAACCACTTCAGTGTTACACTCTTTCCTTCTGCCTTTCCCACCACAGACCTTGCACAGCAGTAGTTGCATTGCAGTCATTAGTGGTCCTCAGTGGCTTTGGTTTTCCTGAGAAATTCACATTTACGTACTCTATCTCACTGGGGTCCTTTACCGATAAACATTTGAGTTGCTTTTGCCTCTCCTTTTCAAGCTGTCATCTGTTGGAGTTTATTGGCTAGAACACCTGCCAGCTTTTGGGTTTGTCAGTGAAAAAATACCCATAAATTCATATGCCTTTAATTTTTGTGGTCTACATGACTTCTCATTACTGCTTTTTTTCAATGTTCATGGGTAAAAAATGCTGTTAAATGGAAAGATATTGCTGTTTTTAGAAATTGCTGGGAGAATGGTGCTTGCCTTTCGTTCATTAGCTTGGAAAACAACAGATTTTCCTAACAGTCTGGAATAGCACTGCCGTAGGTATCTTCCAGCCTTTCTGCTACTGACTGACAGAAGACAGCATGAGGTTTGTGGTCTTTTATGGAGGTTAGTAGTGGTCTGGATCGAAAATGGAGCCTGAGTGATTGGCTTTTCTTCTTTGGGTTCAGAGACAAGAGAAAATAAACTGCACTTCAGATTTCTCTGAGTGGCTTCATGTGCCACAAACTTCCTCTCCATGAAAGACAGATCTCTTTGTAAGAAAGCAAGTCAACTTTTCTCAGCCCTCAGAAAGATTGTATTTCTTTTTTGAATGTTTTCCAGAGTGAGTTTTAAATGGCAGTGTTAAAAAAAAAAAATCCCCCAAAGAGGAAAGCTCTGATTCCTGCCAGCTAACTTAAGCTATTAATCATCTAGTGGAAGCTTGTCATCTACATGAGGGAGAGATGGGCTTGTCCAGAGAGCTACAAACTCACCTCGGACATCTCTCCTGGGTGGGGAAGGGATGAGCTGATGACGTGAGCTGAACACCGAAACTCTGGACACCTGAAGTTAGGCAAGAGGAATCAAAGGGGTCTGATAAACAGCACTGTTCAGCTTTTGGGCACTGGCTAAACTACTCACCTTGACAGCAGCATCTTAAAAAAATGGGCTGTCGCTTCGTCTGGCATTGCTTTGCCATCATTCCGCTCGGCTGCACTACCTGGGCGTGTGATCAGCTCCCACAAATAACATCATGATGGACCTGGCACCCTTCTGCTGGGCAGGCCCCCAGTCAAAATTCCTTGATGGGTTGTACTGATGGTTGTTTGTATCAGATTTGTGAAGGTTTGTGGGTTTGGTTGTTGGTTTCACCTCTCACCCTGGTATTTGCCTTGACAGAGTGATCTGCTTTGCATCTTTCTTGGCAATGCAGAGGAAAGACCAGGGGGTCTTGCACAAGAGTGGTCTTTTTTTAACATGATGAGAAGCACTTCAGGCGAGTTGAGTTCACAGGTCCCTGGTTTAACAGGTCAGTGTTTCAGAAGGGCTTTGTTTTTCCACAGAATTACTCAATTGGAGAGTTTGAGAACAGTTTTTGATGCCCACTGGCTGAGCAGCCAAGGGCTATGCACAGTCTGTAACCTGTGTTGTGATCTGTTGATGGACTGTGCTTTCCAGGGCCACACATCCGTGTGCAGACGCCTCTTTGCTGCAGCAGTGTGTCCAGCTGGGCTGGAGGGAAGGACAAGCAGAAGGGAGGGACAGAGGGAACGTATGGGATGTGTGCACTGCCAAGCTGACAATACAGATCTCCAAATCACCATGACTTTCTTCATTTGTGAGGGACTTGGTGAAAGAATTGAAGCCAGCAGGGTGTGATGGATGGAAAAGCAATTGTTAAAACTAGATGTGCTTTCTCCCTTGCCTCGTTCACTCGACATGAGGAATGGGGACAGGCAGATTAAAAAACTTGGAGAACACACTGTGCACCTGGAAGCTTGTCAACTTTTCCCAGTCAGATCTAACCCAGCTTGTTTACCTCCATCAGGGACCTGCCATGCAATCAGATGGGAAAGAAGTGAAATGGGATCTATCTGTGCACTACCAAGACTTTGCAAACTAGCCCTTGCCCAGGTTGCTCCCCTCCACCTTCCTCTGTATTTCTGTTCTCTTCTCACATGATCATTTTCAGGTGCACTGCAAGTTGCAGGAGCAGGGTCATTTTCCCTGCCAGACCAGTGCCATGGTATTTAGTTCACCTTTTCCAGCTGCAATGATATGGAGCACAAACATCCCCACTGCAGTGGGGAATCACAGGTAGCATGGTTGCTGCTGGCAGCAAGGTTTGGATTAATTATTTGTTGTTCTGTCTCCTTTCAGCTCTGTGAACAGTCCAGCCAGAAGGAAATCATTAAGTGTTGGCAAAGAGAATGCAAGTGTCTGGGTTTGGCTGTTTGTTGCAGGGGGTTGCCTGCAACACTCACTGGTGAGGTTGGTGGCTTATGCCAGTGACACTGGAGCTCTGCCTTCCCAGAGCAGTGTTTCCATGGGAATCTGCCTGAGAACCAGGCGCTCCAGAAGTGCCCTGTCCCAGTGCAGGGACAGTGTATGAGCCCTTGCAGCCTGTGCTGGAGCGAGTCCAGAGCCGCTGCTTCCCTGCTCCCGGACTGCGCGTCTGGAGCAGCGTCACATCCGCTGGTCTGTGCAGAGCCACCCAAGGCTGTGAGCAATAGGGGTCTGCTCGAGATGCAGTCTGTGTGACTGCTGCTCCAGAGGCTGTGTGATGGTGAAGAGCAGGCATTCAAACAGTTATATTTGCACAGAAGTTCCAGGAAATCAAGGTTTACTTTTAAACAACCAGTGTAAAAATTCTCACCCCACCAACCTCACCTTTTTGGTCTCTCTCAGCTAGGAAAGATCTCACCGTGCAGGGGCCCATTTTACATAGCACCTCTCAAATCCATCACTTAGCTTCACTCCTGAAGCCTGGAGGCAGGGAACAGGCAAATCAGAGCTTCTAAGCCAGCACTGCTCCTAAAGCACCACTGAACCTGGTGCTTCAGGAAAAAAGATGGATACTTCTCTAGGGGGGAATTTTGGTGGGCAAAGGTATCACATTATCATGACATTCACACTGTCCAGGCTGGGGAGGAGGGCCAGCAGGGAGAAACCCAGCTGTCTGACAAAAAAGTTAATAAAGGTGGTGTGAAGCTTTTCCACCTCCAGCTGCCCATTGCTTACTGATGTCAGTCCAGGTCATACAGATCAGAACCACACAACCACCTTCACTGATTAGTCCTTCAAAGACTGAAGAGGCTCAGGTTCTGCAAATTTGCAGACTGCAGACAAAAATAAAAGCAACTTAAATGTTGTGATCCAGTCTTGACAAAGCTGTAGTTGGAACAAGGCTTTGTTGATATGTCATTGCCATAATAACCACCTGGAGCTGAGACCGACTGGAGCACTTGATATAGAGGGATTAGTGCAAACACAACTGCGAGGAACTTGAAATTCAGAGTGAATCTGGCCAAGGACAGCTCAAACCCATTCTTTCAAGATTTAAGACAGATTGTGGCTAGAATGGCACATTCTGAGAGGAGCAAGGAGCTGAGGTGCTGCAAGATACACATCTGGTTGTCATTAAAAAAAAAAAAATTAGAAAGGAACGAAAGGAGTGTGGCAGCTGTGGGTGCAGGTGACTGTGGGAGCCAGCACTGAGGCTGTTGGAAAAGTGAAGGAGAGGGGCAGTGCAGTCCCTGCCCCTTTCCAGCACCAGAGTCCCTCGCTCCTGGAGCCGGAAGCACTGCAGCGACTGAGCTTGATTAGAAAGTGACGTCTCGAGAGCTCTCTAGGGATCACAGATTTCATTATTAACTGCCACTTCAGCCTTTTTTTAGGTTGCTGCTCCATTTGTTATATCTAGATAAGCCTTGAAGCTGTTAATGCTTTCCCAGACAATGGAATCACATATTTGGGCACGACATTGGTTGCATCCTGGTGGCAGATTAACGTGGCTAATGAAACAGTAATCAAACATGTTGCTGTCGATTCCCTCCCCTCCTCCTGTCGAGGGCAAACACTTTGTCTTTGCTCTGCTGAGAATATTCAGCACTTTGACTCTTGCATATCTGGGATTTTAATACATCAAGGAGCCTAATAGCCATTCTGATGTGGCAGCAAAATTACAGCCAGATCTGCAGTATTCTGGATGATGATTTTGTAACTGAATAGCCTTGCACATCTTCTAGATTCAGTAATTTATAATAAACACATGTGTTTTGTTCTGATCAAGTAGAATATTGGCTTTCAAGACTTTTATACCAAAAGGTTGGGTCTGATCCAGTATCCTGAGGACACTGGCTGAGCATTCACAGCCAGCAGCTCCATTTCCTTCCTCCTTTTCAAGTGAAAGAAAACCAGGCAGGTGTGTAACAGCTGGAGCAAAGAGAGACTGGAAAGGCAAAGGGGGTTATGAACAGCAGCTCTGTGTATCACACTCTGTTTCCTTGCCATATTTTCCTCTGTGGGAAGCCAGTAGGGACCAGATCCGTGAATCCTGCTTGGGTCTGCCCCTCATTCCTGAGCTCTGCACTGTCCCAGCCGAGGAGGAGCTGCTGGTGACAGCCAGCCGGGGAAAGTGGGGAAGGACAAAGCACGTGCTTCCTCAGGCAGGTTTCTTCCAGCTTCCCAGGCGCTGCTGGTCACTCAGTGCCTCTGGGAGCAGGAGCTGCTGCTGAGTTCACCCTCCTGGGGGCCTCCCACGCCCCAGTCCTGGCACCGCTCTCACTCTGTTGTTCTGACATACATGGCTCGTTCCTTCTGCCTCAGCCTTTGCTGACAGCAGTTTAAGGCCACAGATCATATGATGGGTGCTCCCTCTCCCTGTGTGGTTACACAGGACTGTCGGTGTGTTTTAAGAACAAAAAGCTGGGTTTTGGCTGGCAGCTGCTGAACTGCACTGTGCCTTTGTGTGCTGCAGGGACTGTGAGTGCAGAGTATTTTCGCAAACATTTAATTAGATTTCTTTGTCTTCAAGGCAAGTGTGTATTTTCAGGCGAGGGCCAGATGCAGAGAAGCCCTATGGGCATTTCTGAGCAATGAATCCCCTCCTTGCACCCCTTCCCTGCTTCCCTTCCCTGCTCATTGTTTTGTCATTTGATGGATGCAATAGAATGGACACAGATGCCAATAGGAAGAATGGTCTTGTTTTACTATTAATATTCAGGCAAAGCAGAGGTAAAAGGATACATTTGGTAAAACAACAAGCTTATTACTCACTTGGCTTTAGCAACGAGTGAAAATAAGCAAGAGAATGCATCTAATCATTACTATAGGAGAGAGAGAGAATTGTGATTGAGAAAGATACATCACCAACTGCCTAAATACTCCACCGTCACCCAGAGGCTGCAGTCGCTGGGGAGCCTCGTTTGCAGCGAGGACCTGAAGAACCCTTCCCGGCAATTGGGGAAATCCTACGCGGTGCGTCCACCCACAGCTGAGGTCTCCAGTTCACCCACAGCAGGGCTCCAGCCTTATAGGCCCAAATTGACAAGTCCAAATGACTTTTTTACCTTTTTTTGCAGAAAACATCTGGTTCTGATGGCCCACTTTCCGACCAGCTGGGGACAGGGCTCGGCCAGAGCCCAGGCCATGGCTGGGAAGGGTTTGCCTAAAATATTCTACTAATAAGTCTCTAGGGATATCTGTTGGGAGGGATTTCTTGATAAACCCTACACAAGGTTACACAAACGTCTCTACAACAGCCAGTTTGGCATTAAGAACAACTAATATAAATGTTTTAATCATCTTTTTTTAACTAAAGAACCTTGATGGTATTAACAGCATCATGCTCAAGATTCATCTTGTGAGTCAGCTCAGGCTTGGGCCTGCTGTTCAGGCCTTAGCGTATCACTTGTGCACTGTTTCTGGGCTGAACTCCCCCCTGCTCAGGGACCAGCTTGCACACCCAAGTCTCCAGTGGAGGGGTGAAAAAACAACCTGTGCCCTCCCAGCCAGCTGGGCCTTCAGCTGCAGGAGAGGTTTGTGCAGGGGGTGTGTATTGGTCCTGTAGGGCACCGGAGCAGCCCATCTCAGCTGCTGAGCATTCCTGGAGCACCACGTCCTCCCCCAGACCTGTCCTCTCATGCTTGATCCAGCCCCAGAGCACTGCAGTGGAGGTACCTGAGCGTTTTTCCTGTCTTTTGCCTTATTTTCCATTAGGAATGTGGAAAAAAGGCATGTGGTGTTCTATAGTGCTGTACTCTGCAGATGGCACAGAGGTTTCCTGTTGTGTAGGCTCTGGCAGCTGCGAGAGGTGGCTGCAGAGCCATGGGAAATGAGTGCCAGAGCCTGTGGGCACTTGTGAGTCAAATATTTTTGCCCTGTAAAAGCTCAGTGTTATTTTAAACCATTGAAGTACAAACTTTGATTCTCTATTTGGAAAGAAAGGCAACAGGAATACAGAACCCACCTCCTTGTGTGCAGCTTTAGTAACAGTGAATGTATTTCTTGGTTTAAAGTAATGGAATTACAAATTCATCCTGTGACAAGTTTTCTGTCCATCCCTGCTTTGTTCCGTGAGGCAGCAGTGCTGTCCTTAGAGTGGGAAGCAGCCCTGCCTTGGAAAGCCACTGCTAAGCTGAAACCAGTATCTCGATCAATATTTTTCCAGTTAATCCTCAGAAGTGATGGGAGAAAATGGGCTAAATGATAAAATAAAAGTCAGGTAAGTGGCAAGCTCCTCCCCAAAAAATCAATCAAACTTGTGGAAAGCTTAATCCTGGTCCAAACCAATGCAGCAAAGCCAACATCTGTCCCAGGAAGTGCAGACTTGTGACTTCCACCATTTGGTGACCCTGGGTGACATCTAGAAGTACTCCTCTTCCTAATCTTTCAATTTTGTGGATATTGCTTTGTATTACAGAGGCACTGGTTAGTTCCTGGGAATTCCTCACAGAAAGTCCATTTAAGGATCAGTTGCTGGAAGGGTTCATGTTGCCACCTGGGGTTTCAGCTGCAATAGCTGGGATCAAGTCCAGTCTTGGGGCAAAGAGGGGATGTGTAAAACCAGATTCAAGGAAAATAGAGGCATGGATTGCCCTGAAGTTGTCTTTCCACATTCTCACTGGGTTGAACTGTTGAGGGCTGTGACAGAGGGGACAGGGGCAGGGACTGGTCATCTGTGAGATGGAGCTGGGATAGACACGGGAATCCCACCTGTGGATGGGAAGGGCCCACGTGCCCCTGTGCCTCACCTGCGCTGCACAGGGAGCAAGGGCTGTACTGTCCCCCTGCCCTGGCCCCTCTGGCAGCTCTGCAGGGGAGAGGATACTTCCTGCACTCAGAGAGATGCCTGCAGGGAAGGGACTTCTGTTGCAAAGAGGATTTTGTTATCTTGAGCATGACGAGGCTCTGGCACAGGCTGCCCAGAGAAGCTGTGGCTGCCCCATCCCTGCAAGTGTTCAAGGCCAGGTTGGACAGAGCTTGGAGCAGCCTGGTTTAGTAGAAAGGGTCCCTGCCTGTGGCAGGAGGTGAAATGGGATGGGATTTAAAGTCCAACCCAAACCATGCTGCAAGTTCATGATTTTCTCTGGAAGGAACCACTGGGGAATGCCCTTATTAGTCAAATCTTACAACTGAAGTTAACCTAAATGTCCTGTTAATGGCATTTAATGGGCACTGTGGGGTCTGAGCGAGCATTTTGTACAGTTTTTGTGACATTACAAGTATAGTCATTTTTAGCACTACTGGAGATTGCACTGACACAGGCAAGAGGAAGAGTCTGTTGAAACAGGCAAGAGGAAGGGTCTGTTTTCCTTTCCAAAAGGAAAACAGAAGTAGGGAGGGTTGAAGATGCTTGCTTTAAGTCAGCTGTGAATGAATCTTCAGATCCTGAGCCCAGCTCCAGTCCTAATCCCCTGGTTCCCTCTGCTTGGGACCTGGTAATTAAAATCAAGGATCATTTTCTGGGAGAGACGAGTGGAGGTTGGTCATAGAAAAGGAAAGGCCACCAAGTCAAGCAGAGTGACTGAGTCATGCCTGTTACTGGAAAATGAGAGTCCTGAGGCCTGGCAACAGCTCTTGGTGCACCCAGCATGGAGGAACCCACAGCTTGCAGTGGTCTGGCCTGGAGAAAGAGGAAAAATGTGTGCACTGCAGGGACAGCAAATGTCCTCCCCGCACGGTACCATGCTCTCCTCAACCCCAGGGTTTTGGCCATGGCAGCTCTGCACAGCACAGCTTTCCCCCACAGTGTGAAGGCGAGGACATGTCCAGAGCACAGAGTGTCTTGAACCCTGCACGAAAAATACACCAGGGTACTCAGGGTGTCCAACACAGAGTCGTGGAATCATAAAGGTTGGAAAAGACCTCTCAAGATTTTCCAGTTCAAACTGTTAACCCAGGTCCACCACTAAACTGTGTCCCCAAGTGCCACATCTACATGTTGTTTTAACACTTCCAGGGATGGTGACTCCACCACTGCCCTGGGAAGCCTGTTCCAATTCCTGACCACCCTTTCCATGAAGAAATTTTTCCTAATATCCAACCTAAACACCTTACTCTGCCATTGGCTGGAGCACCACATGGACACATGAACTCCTGAGCTGCTCTTTGAAAAGCCCCAGGCATGGCCATCCTGCTGTGAACCTGCACAAAAGCACTGCTGCTCACCCCACAGCCAGCCCCACTCTCTGCCCTGTTTCTGTCCCCCTGGGAATGAGGAGCAAGAGAGGCTCCCCAAAACCACGTTCCCACATAAACGGTCCTTCACTGGAGACTTCTCCCTTGCCCACTCTGCCTCTTCCCACCCGGAGGATGGGCTGCTTCCAGGTTGAAAATATGTTGAATTTCTTAATTAGAAAAGTTTGCAGCTCAGGATCTGGCTGGGATGGTCTGTCCCTCCACCCACACCACGCTGACCTGTCAGAGCCCTGGTGGGTGGGTGATCCTGGGGGCATTGGGACCATGGTCTGTGCAGTGCTCCTGGGCTGTGAGGAGCTCCCTTCCCTCTACTGTGGGGTGCACAAGCCAGGCTTCCCTAGCTGGGCTTCCCCAGCCAACAGCGCAACCTCCTAGGTAGCAAACATCTGTCTCATGTCACAAACCCCACTGGACCCCATGGGCAGGGACAGAGCCACATGTTTTCTTCCCTGGCAGCAGATGTAGCTCAGGATGTTCCTGCCTCACCCCAAGGCCTCATCCAGATGCTCCCAGGCTTTTAAGGTTATTAAAAAAATCTCTTCCCTCCTCAAGCCCTGGTGCGAGGTGGTGGCCATGAGCAAACCAGCTGGGAGTGTCCAGCTCAGCACAGCCTGGACTGCTGGCTGAGCTGGGCAGGAGGTGCTGGCACCACTGTGTCTGTGCCAGGTTGCCTGGGACAGAGGTGTGTCACTGGAGCAGAGAACTCCCAGCTCCGTCTCCTGGTGCTGAGCAAGCTCGGAGGGCTGGCTCCTGTCAGAGCTGAGCGTGACCCTGCCTGAACACAGGTCCCCCCAACCCTGAGTGCTCCTGGAGGTCTCTTCCTGGCACCAGTTTGATGGGGATGAGCCTCCTGGCACAGGTGGGGGTGTCGGGAGAAGAAGAACGGGGAGAGGCATTCTCAGGGAGAGGGCAGAATTTCAGCCAAGATGTGACAGTGGGGCAGGACGTGCCGGGCAGTGCTTTCGGGAGTGGGGCTGGAGGGGAGCCCGTGGCTGGACCTGGGGACTGTGGTGCTCAGACCTGCCAGTGACTCAGCCAGTGACCTCAGGTCCTTCATCCCTGTGCCTGAACCTGGGGCCATTTGTGGTCATGCCCAAAGCCTCCATGAGCCATGACTTGCCTGGCTGTGACTGTCACTGCTCCGGATGCTCAGCATGGCTGCTGGGTGCTCAACCCTCAGACCGGCTCTGCCAGAGGAGTCACTCCCCACCTGTTTTGTCCCGTGGGACTGGGCTCTTTGAAGTCCCCACCCTGCCTGTCCTATGGTGCATGACTCGGCTGTCAGCTGCCCCAGGGACCCTTCCCTTGTGCTTGTCACGCGTTGCCTGAACTGCCAACCACATCCCCATGCTCTCCTCATCCCATGGCCAGGAGTGTTGGGGGTCTCTGAGCTATGAGCTCTGGGAAAGCAATTGGATGTTTATAGCCAACATCTGGAAAACCATGTCCTCCCAGCTGCCACCACAACAGAGCATCCCTGCAGCCAGAGCTCCTGTGCTGCAGCCCTGCCCTGGCCAAACCCTCTGCCCTGTGTCCTGCCTCGGGAAGGATGAGAGCACTGGGGTTCACCCTGTGCTGTTGGGGTGCACCCTGGCTCTCTGGGATGGACCCTGGCCCCTTGGGGTGCCCCCACTGCCTGCCTCTACCCATGATGGCCATTCCTTTTCTCACAGGGAGGGACTCTGGGGCACAGAGAGGGGAATGGAGCCCCGCAGCTCTCCTCAGGTGGAAGGTAGTTCCAGACTGTGTAGGTGCCACCCCAGCACCTCTGCTACCGCAGTGCCGTGCTCCAGAGACCATCCACATCTGCCACGGTAACCACAGTGGTCTGCAGGGCCCACGAGAGGGGGAGTGCTAGCTGGGCACTGCCCCCTCCATCCCGGCACCTGCCCTCCCGCCTGCACACGGACCCGTGCCTGCTCCGACAGCGGGTCAGGGCTGTGCTGGCGGAGTGGCAGGAGGCAGGACAGACAGACCCTGGGGGTGCCCTGCTCTGCCTCCCACCCACCGCACCTGTGGCTTTGCTGCTTTCCCCAGGCAGCCACGGGGGATTTGATGGCCACTGCAGTGACTCACGTCCAGGTGATCTGGCCATGGAAGGACCAGTCCAGGCTGCGCAGGCTGGTTGGAGGAAGCTCTGAGGAGGTGCTGTCCTTCTCCAAACCTGTCTCTCCTGCTCTTTGCCACCCTGGCTCTACTTGCCTGGCCAGATTGCTCAGGCCAGCCTTCTCCAGTTTTTGCCCCCAGGGTGATCCCTGGTGTTTTTGCCGGTGCCCGCCCAGGCTCAGCTGCCTGCACAGCACTGGGAAGGTCTGCTGGACACAGTCCTCACTGCCATGTGAACCCAGCACAGCCCCAGCTGTGCCAGTGCCACCCACCGGTCCTGCTGGGGGTGGGCATGGAGGGAACCCTGGCCTGGGTGCTGACCTGGTCACTCTCTTCCACTGCTGCCTGACCCCAGGGCAGCAGGGCAGGGGATACTCTGCCCTCCATGGGATGGTCAAATTGTTTCACGTTGTATTTCTTCAGTTTTCTGTCAGAAAGAGGTGGCGATGGAAACACCACCTTTAGGTTCCTGGTTATAGGCACAGGAGCAGCTGGAGTCTGCTGCCTTTGGAAGGATCTTCCTAAAGAGAAGCACATCTGTGAGTGTTCTTCTATAATGGCCACCCTTTGAACCAGCCCCATTGATGCCAGCCCCAGTGGGGAAGGGACAACGTTCTGTTGGGATGCTGTTTGGGATGTTTGGGATGCTGAATTAGGCACATCTAAAATACTTTTTGGTAACCAAAATAATGGTTTCTATTCTGTCTGTTGCTTTTCCACATCTCCTCCACCTCCCAACCTCTGTCTCCAGCTGTACCTTCACACCAGCTCAGTAAATCCCGCCTTGCACAACACCCTGTGTACTGCGGCAGGACAGCAGGGACGGTGCTGGTGCCACCCAGCTGCAATCACAGCCGCCTCTTGCATCACCTTGACAGCAGCCTCTGGGTGCAGAAAAGCAGGAAGTAAAAAGGGGTATTTTAATGACCCAAGTTATACACACACACACACACACCCCCCAATTATCCAACGGGGGCAAAATGGGGTTCACAGGAGAAGCAGTTCTGTGGGAGCCTTTCATCCAGGTGTGTGATAGTTCCCAGGTGAGAGGTTTGTAGCCAGAAAAGCAGCAGTGCTCCTGGACATACTCCTTCTGCTGCTGCTCTGCTCTCATTGCTTTAATTTGGACAAGACCAGGAAAGAGGTTTATTGAGGAATAATGCCTGCCCAGGAAGGCATGCAGCAGAGCTGACTGGGAGGGTGTTGCAGGGACGTGGGCTTGTTGATGCAAAGACAGGAGCGGGATGAAGTATATGAGGGTGATTTTTCGCATTGGATCTATGCTTTTATTCCCCTCATTTTGGGTCAGGCCATAACAACCTCCCTAGTGTCCTTGCTCAGGGAAGTTTCCCTAAGGTTAAAACCCACCCTGGGCACACGGGCACAATCCCACACTAGTGCTGGAGCTGCTGCCCAGGTAGTGGTGCAGGAGAGGAGTGGTGTGGGGGGAGTTATTCCCAGTGCTGCCTGGCTTCATCCCAGCTGGCTCTGATCAACAGCCATGCACATGCTTTGCTGTCATGAGGGTCATGGTGCCCTCATCCAGGCAGAATCCTGTAACTTTGAGAAGTGGATGGCGCACAGAGGAGGCTCTGCCCAGGTCATGGGCAGGTGGGCATAGTGACCCACGCCTGCAGGAGCACTCTCAGCTCTGAGTGCCACAAAGTGCTGTTTCTTCTCCATCTCCAATGGCCCTTCCACTGCTCCCGGGAGGGGAAGGGAGAAGCCTCGCAGGGGCCACGGGCCCCCAGGGTTACCAACAGCAGCACTTCCTCATCCTGTTCCTCCTCCCTGTTATGGGTTCTCCTCATCCACCAGCCAGCACCCTGCCCTGCACACCCATGGGGCAATTCCTGCGCTGGCCTCGCCTTCCAGCCCCTTCCTGGTCTCAACTCTAATGATGGGGTGTCACGGTGCCATGAAGGACAGGTGAGGACAAGAACTGGTGCTGTTTGTCAGAGCTTATCTGCACCCTGCCGTGACACTGTTTTTATGAAAGAAGTTATTCAGAAAGTCCGGGGCATCAGGGGAGATCTGGGCACAGGTCCTGGAGGCTGTTTGTGTTTCTGGTGTTGCAAAACCAGCTCCCTCGGTGGCTGAAACTGGGTGGCTGCAGCTGGAGGTCAGGAAGGGCTGATGCGAGTTGGGAGCAGAAATGCTGGGGAAGCACCTTGGCTCCTGAGGGCAGCGCCTTGGGGAGCAGCGGCGATTCCCGTGCTCCATGCTCTGAGCTGGCTGCATCAGACCTGCCTGGCAAAGTGTGCATTTACCTAAAAATCCATAAATAAAATGCATCTGTGAGCACCGGGGGAGGAAGGCAGCCTTGTGCTCCAGCTTTTTGTTCCCAAAAGAGACCCCACTGCTGCAGGTGAGGCTGTTCCTTGGATCTGCTGCCAGCACCAGCAGAGGAGGATGCCAGGCTGCCAGGGCTCACTCGGGCTGCAGGCAATGAGCCATGAGAACTTCAAAGGATCTTGGACCTTTTTCAAGGAAACTTTCCTATCTCATTTCAAAAAGATAGCAAGACTTGGCCCTGTAAGACACATTTTATGTGCTTCTTTCCACCTTTGTTGGTCCTTATGCTCGGGGAGGGTTTTTTAAATCCCAGAAGCTGGTGACCAAAAGTCACCAAACCCCAGAAACATGCAGAGCTGATAGATCCATTTTGGTGCCCACCCAGAGCTCTGGAGATTTCCTGGGAGAGCAGTCCTCCAGTGCCTGGGGATCACATGGGCAAAATTCCCTTCGTTCCCTCCTGCTGCCCTCTCCTCCCCCGGACCATACCTGTCCTCCTTGGAACATGGTCACTCCCACACCTCGATGGGCAGGAGATGGGGAAGAGGTGGATCTATCAGGTCAAGGGGTCTGGCAGGCTGCAGGCGGAAAAATTCCCCCCTGGACCTGGCTTTAGTGCCCCAGCCTGGGCAAGGAGAGACCCACTGGGGACATCCCCTCTGCATGGTGCCAGAGGCAGCAATGTTGCATGGGCTGATGGATGCTGGTGGGCTCAGGGCTGCCTGGACCCCCCTTCCTGAAAGCTTCTGCAGCAGGTCAGCATTCCACTTTGGGCAGGGCAGGACGGGCTAGGCTTTTACAGGGCTGTAAAGTGCCAGAAAACTGGAAGTTTTCCCGCTGTGCTGTAAATGGAGCTGAATGACCTGACTTGGATGAAAGGAGCCCTTGCCTGCACCTTCCCCTCTGGCTTAAACCAACAGCAAAGTCAGCTGTGAAGTTCTGAGTGATTTGAGAGGTCTGGTGGCTGGGGGATTCTGGTTGGTCTCACTCCTAGCAGGATCACCTGTGCCCGTGCCCTCCAAAAGCCAGTGCAGACCTGCTATGGAGGTTCCATGTGTCTGGAGTTGTACAGAGCTGAGCTTGCTGCCTCCTCCTTACCCTGGGAGCACCCCCAGGGATGGGAATCTTGGGCAGTCACTTTGGGTGCCCTGAGAGCCGAGGCAGAATGAGGTGGGGCTATAACCGACCGAAGTATGACACAAACCTGCTCTGAGCATGTCGGCTGGGACCGTGGACCTTTAAAATCCTCTCCGTCTGCAAGTGACACTGAGCCCTGTGCTGGGCTGGCCCGGCTGCAGCTGAGGCTGAAACGCTTTTGTCTATATTTAGTGCATTTTTCAGATAACCCTCGTTCTATTTTTGGGCTATATGCTGAATTAGGGCCCCTTCTTGCTCTTGTGCTCAACTGTATCACAGGTCAAAGCCTCTCCATTTTTGGGATCCTTAGGTACTCTAATATTTGGAAGGGGGTTAAGGAGAAGTCAGGCAAATAAGCTTTTTGGCTTCTTCCTCAATACTCAAAAAAAAGGTGAGAAAATTGTTTTTTAAGGCATTTTGGTGGAGCAACTAATCCTGGAAACCATGAAAGGTCTTTGCTAACTCTCCTTCAGAGAGAAGGAGACTTTCAGAGAAGCAGAAACCTGGGCTTCATGTGGGAGATAATGGGAGAAGGTGCAGGGGCATCTTCTGCTTGGGATGGTTGAGTGGTTCTTGAGGGTTTCATCTCCATGTGCACCATGGAGAGAGCAGAGGGATCCAAGGGTGATTTCAGTGAAGGGTCCTTATAAGGCAGCAGTGGCTAGGCTCAGTGACAGCCACCCTCCTGGTGGGAGAGCTTGGCTGGCAGGACCAGGGTGCCTGCCAAGACCTGATGGAAATGCCTGAGAGCAGGAACCTTCAAAGCAGCCTGTGTTTTGCTCTTTTTAAGGTCAGCTCCTTGGAAAGAGCCATGCTTGGGCAGGCCACCATCCAAGGAGGAAAGTGACAGGCACACGTGTCCCCAGCATCCCCGTGCCAGAGTGACAGGTCTCGCTGCTGTGATGAGACAGCAGTGGTGACACAAGGGCCAGGGGCGCTTCACCCGCCTAGGGAGGTCCCGGGCAGTGGAGCCACGATGCTCTGGAGTGGAGCTGGGCACAGCCACTGCAGTGCTCCTGCAAGTCACGCCAGACCAGTGCCACCACCAAGCTTGATCCAGGCAGGGTGAGTGCTGCAGAGCTGCATCTGGCTGCGTCTGGCACTGCACTCACACTCGGCCTGCATCCAGGACCCAGATGACATAACCCAGAGGCACGGGGTTACTGTGTGTATTTTAAAACTCCTCTGTGTATCAAAGGTCTTGGGATGGTGCCTGAAGAGCAAAGGAAAAACTTTCCCCTTGTCCTCTCCTCAAGTTTGGAGTCCCATCTCCAATGTCACTGCGATCCTAATTCCTCTCCTGGCTCAAGCGGAGGGTGACATGGTCCTTCAGCAAGGTGCCAAGGTATACACAGTGGGACTCTGCCTCTTGTAGTGTCTGGGGGAGGATGTTTGAAATGCCATAGAGTCCTTGAGGGTTCTCAGTCCCATCACCCAGCTCTGCAGTGTTTACCTCCACCCCAGCCTGGCGTGGTGAGACCGGATACACCCAGCTGAGGTCAGCCCAGGGCTCGTGGAAGGGAAGAGCTGCTGTCTCCCATCTGCCTTGGGGGTGACCTCAGCCCCAGCCTGCAGTACCTGACCAGCGCTGGCAGAGCCTGGCTCACCCAGCACCCCACCATGGCAGGACCCCTCTCCCTGCCTCTGTGCTGGGCTGCTGGAGGGTGCCCTGCCAGCACAAGCAGGTGCTTGCAGCACCCAGAGCAAACATGACCATTAACGCTGCCCATCCATGGCTGCCAGCACGTGGAGGTGGCTTGTGCTCAGGTTTTTAGGAGCTGGCTGCACACGAGGCACAGCTCTGTATGGAGGGGCTCGCTCCTGGTCATGCACAAGGCAGCACGGCTGCAAGGTGGTCTGGTTTTGTGCCTGTGGGAGAGGGGCAGCAGGAGGAGGACCAGAGCCAGGATGAGACCAGGACTCTGCTGGCCTGATCTGTCTGAGACCTGCACACACTGAAGTCTGATGTACACCAGCTCCTCTCCTGTCAGGCACCAGATGTGCAGTGGTGGGCTGGAAAGTTTCTCCACCATGGCCTTAATGTGGCTGTGCACTGCAGTGCTGCCTCCCTGTCCATGTGGCTGTGGCTGAGGGGATAACTACAAACCCCAAACAGCCCCAGGTGTGTAGAAAATGGAGCCTGGCCATTTGCAGCCAAGTTCCAACTCCTCTCTCCAGATCCCCACCCCATGCTTGGCTGGCTATAGCCATGGTCCCACATCTTACACTGTTCTGGTGTGAGAGCTGTGCTCCTTCTCCAGCCAGGGCTGTGGCCATGACATATCCAGCCATGCCACTGGTACTGGCCCCAAGCAGAGTTGCTGGCCTGACTGGAAATAGCCCCAAGCTAATTTTAATCTGGGTGGTGGTGTATTTTTCAGGTCATTGGGGTGGGTGGTGGGCAGGGCTTGGAGGGGTGTCCTGGGGACATGCCTCGTGCAGGGATGTGCACACGCTGGCGTCTGCACAGACACCGGGACACGGGGGAGGCACCTTGGGCATGGTCACAGGGGATCTGTTCCCTTCGTCTCAGCACAAAACCAGAGTGTGGATTAAGAGGAGACTTTAGTGTTCCCTTCCTCCCCTCAATATAGCGAAACCTACACAGGACAGGACATTTATAGCTGCCCTCCCTTATCAGGAGCTCTCTTGGGTTTCACTCCAGGGTGACACCTGGGAGCAAACTCTGGTGCTGCTGGAGGCAGCTGAGAGGAGGTTGCAGAGTCCTCCTGCCCTGCACAGCCCCAGGACCCTGGGGGCACAGTGGTGGTGCCAGGCACCTGTAGCACTCGCCTACTGCCCCTCAGAGCCATCCCATTTCTCTGTGAGCATCAGGCACGGGAGGTCTTTTGGTCTGGCATCACACCACTGCTGTGCCATCTGTGCCGTGAGACTCCAAAGACTCTGCCTGGTGCTGCCATAGTCCTTACCACAGCCACGGGAGCTCAACAAGGAAGAAGATCCCTCCTTTGGAGAGATGCCATGTGGAAACTGATGGACTTGCTCCAGGCTCTCCATCAGCTCCCCAGTTCCCTCATCTCCTTTTTTCACACACCTGGCTTTACAGTCTTGTTCCACGAAGGATATAAAGTGATTCTCAACAGGGTACTGAGAGCAAGGATCTCTCCAGGGAGAGACTGAGCCAAAGAACCAAATGGGCAAGGAGATCCCAGTGGGGCAGGAATCCTCCCAGCATCACGGAGCAGGGGAGCACGTAGGGAAAGCTGCAGGCAGCTAGTCCCTGTCCCCAGGGAGACCCAGGCAAGGCTGAGGCTTGGGGCTGCAGGAGCAGTGAGGTCCCTGCTCAGCCAGGGCAGCTGCAGAATGCAGGTTCCCTCCTGGCTGCCTCTCACCTCCGGGACAGGGAGCTCAGACACCGTGGTGGGAGCTGGCCTCTCTCCTGGGTGGCATGTTGTGGTCTGAGGACAAAAGAAGAGTCAAGGTGACTCAGCACAAGGACAACCATAAGCCCAGCTGGAACAGATCCTCCAAGGCTGAGGATACCACTGCGTGCTGGATAAGCCTGTCCTTGTCCCAGGGATCCTACTCCAGCACGAACAACTTAGATTGTTGAAAACTCACCCATTAGGAAAGGGAAAGCAGAGCAGAGCTGGTGCTGGTGACCTGGCCGGGGCAGCTGAGCACAGCGTGGCCGTTCCAAGGCTGCTCCCGCCAGCTCCTGCCAGCACAGGGTTCCCAGCCCCTTCCTGGGATGCTCTGGGGAGCCCTGCCCCTCCACATCGGGACAAAACCAAATTGCAGGACAGAGAACTCCTCAGCAGAGGATGATGGGCTCACCTTTCCCCACTTTATTCAGAGCTTCTTGGATGAGGATGCTAATGGTGAGGCCGTGCAGTTTGGGTGGGAGCACAGGCATCCACAGGAAAGCCTGATTGAGCCTGATTGTCTCCACACCAGAACTGGGCTGTGTCACCATGTCACCGTGCCAGCATGGTGGTGTCCAGCAGCAGTGTCCCCTGCAGACACCGGCTGCTGGGGAAGGTGTGGTGTGACCCTGTATCATGAGGTGCAAAGACCAAAAGGAAGGAGCATGTCTGCATGGCACCAGCAAAGTGCAGGAAAACTGGTCCACCTGGGACACAACACCTTGACCAATCTCCAGCAAGCCTTAGCTGAACAATCAAGGCTGGGCAGCTACAGAAGAGTGATTTTCTACCCTGTAATTTTCCCATACCTTGAAACAGAAGACCCAGGTTTCATTTTATTTCATAGTGATTGTCCTGGCTTGAATTTGAGTGTAGGAAATTCCTGCCTCTGTCCTAGGGAGGGATTTAAAATAAAATTCGTACAAATATATGGGACTATGAGAAGATGAAGATGAGGATGAAGTCCTCCATGGTCAGTACTGCCTTGTGCCTCATCCCAGATGGGCTCACAGTTCAGGGTGTGCACTTCTGGGGCTCAAACAAATCCGCACTGAACTGTGGGAGGCCTGGCCAGGCGACTGAGTGGTTGCTCTTTTATTCAGCTTCAACCCAACCTCTTTTTCCACTCTTGCCATAGAGGGCTGAGCCACCCCAGCCTGGGTGGATCCCAGGGCTCAGCACTGCTCTGCAGCAGGACCGGCTGCCAAGACCTCATCTTGCACAAGACAAATATGTGGCAGGAGTCAAAAGAGCCAGAAATGCTCTCGTGTGGGAGGTGGCAGCTTCCAGGTTGATTCATCCAACCCAGACACACACAGGGCCCCAGCAGCATCACGGCATGACCTGCCCTGACCCAGTGGGCTGCAGCACCTTGGTGACAAAGGCACGGCCAGGCTTGCACTTCTACCGGCCTGGGCTTGGCTTAGGCAGGATTTAACCTTGACTTTAAAGAGGTCTTGAATGCTGATTCAAATGCTCATCTTACTTTTGGAACACACAGACTTGAGGGCAACTTGGAAACACACTTGAATAATGCACCATTGACTGGGCAGAACACTGGACACCTCATGGCACCTGTCTAGAGGGGGTCATTCAGCCCAGGAGCAGGCAGAAGAGCCAGAGACGTGTGATCCAAACCCTGGAAAATGCAACTGTCCTGATTTATAGAAGCTACGAAGCCATGCCGTCACTGAAGCCCCTCAGGAGTGTCAGAGTCTTGGGGGACTCTAGAATGCCAAGGCTCCCAAGGGCTCCAGGGTCCTTGTCCTGCTTGGAGTCAGAAGGACTACAGGGAGAGCAAGCCTTGAGCCAGGGTCCGTTCCTTGCCTCCACACCACGACGTGCCCTCTGGGCCAATGCACACTCGATGGAGCTCACACTTCCCTCTGTGGAGAACAACTCCCCCATGGAGAACACCCTCCCCATGGAGAGCACACTGCCCTGTGGAGCACATCCTTCCCCTATGGAGCACATCCCACCCCTGTGGAGTACACATCACCCCTGTGGAGAGCACCCCAGCACTATGGAGCACATCCTACTCCCATGGAGCACATCCCCCCACTATGGCTTATGGCATGATCTCTTTTGGGGTGAGGCTGGGGGACCCTGGAGGTAACAGCTGCTTCTGGGATCCGGGGAGGCGGGGAATGACGAGCCTCGGGGGATGCGAAGGCTGCCCAGACCAGGGAGCAGGAAGGACCGGCCGTTCCCCGGCAGTGGAGGGGTGCGGCTCAGCAGCGCGGGCAGGCTCCTTCTCTTGGCAAGGTGTGGAAGGTGGAAGCTGGGTATCAGTCACTTTTGAGGTGACCCATCGGGAGCTAAGGATGAGATGCTCCGTGGCCGGTGGCTGTTAATGGGGCAGCAGCTGCTCCACTCCCTCCTGCAGTGCGGGCAGGGAGAGCGCAAGGCTTTGTCTGCTCTCCTAGTCTGTGACAGCTGCCTGCTCCCACCGCCGGGCGCTGGAGGGGGGTGCCGGGGGGGTGGCAGTAGCAGGGGGTGACAGGGAGCTGCCGTCCAGTCCCACGCCATCCTCTCGCCTCACAGGCGGTCACCCCGGCTGCTGCACCCTGGCCGGCAAGGCTGCTCCATGCTGAGACACGCACCCCAAAATCGCCTTGGGTCAGATTACTGGGCTCATCTCAGCAGCTGCTATTTCCTTCTGTCCCCAGGCCAAGCGAGGAGCTTGTGGAAAACAAGGAGGTGTCAGCCCAGGGTGCCCTGAGTCAGAGCGCCGCCGGGCTGGGATCACGGGGCTGCTCGTGGAGGGGGCTCAGCAGCGTCCCCAGCCAGGGGGGACACCCCGCCCCGGCCCGGCGCTGCTGAGAAAGGCGGCCAGCCTCTCCTCCGATCACTCCCCCAGATATCTGCCTCCCTGGGCAGCCTTCCCGACCGGACACTGCTGCCTGGCCCAAAGCCAGTTTGGAGCCGTTTTTCGAAGTTGTTTTGGTGTCTCCTGGCAGAAAGCTGCTGGTGACCCGAATTCTAAATATAGAAGCAAGTCCATTTTTTATGCGACAAATGCAAAACCTCTGTCCCACGTTCAGCTTTGGGAAATAGGTCTTTTTGTCAGAGAAGTGCAGATAGAACACCCAGATTTCTTTCCAGTGAGGTCACCTCCCGGCTGTGGTCATTTCCAGAGGGCACTCACGGTATTTGTTCTAGGTAAACTCCTCCATGCTCCTTCACTGCTGGAAAGCCACACTTAGACCCTCAGGCAAATCCCAGGCTCTTCATGGGCCATCCTCATCGCAGGTGCTGGGCAGTTTCTCTGGGATGAAAGTGCATCATGAGGCTGGCCTGCTGCCCTGTCCCATGGCAGAGCAGCTGAGGAGCCAAGCCCCATCTCTTCCCCTCACCCTTGGGTGCTGTGTGGGCTGTGGGTATCTGTGGGTGGCACAAGGAGGTTTTATGGGGCTGGAGGGTGGTGGTTTCCCCATAGGTATGATCATCAACCATATGCTCTGCACCTTGCTCAGGTTACTGTCTCTTGTCCAGGCTATGCAGCACAGAGCAGCTCCTCCCCACTGCAGAGCTCATCCCGGTCCCACAGGTGTCCCAGGGGAGGAACTGTCCCCAGCCTTGAAATATCCACAGGTTCCCGGAGTGCCTCACAGCTCTTCTCCAGTGCGGGCCAGGGGGCTGGCCAGAGGGCTGGCCAGAGGTTTCTGTGCCCGCTGGGGGCTGGGAGCCGATGCAAAGCCCTGTGCTGGGGGCAGTGGGGTCCCAACCACCAGGCAGCAAGTGACCAAAGTTGGTAACAACCCCCATTTACCACTCACCTGAGCCACACTGTATCCACACAGCCCTGCCTCTGGCAGGGGCTGAACCGAACCCTTCACCTGGGTGTGTGTCTGGCTGGACACAGCTGTGTCTCCCTGCCAGCATCCCTTTGATGCCAGCAGAGAGGAGAAGGGAAGAGGGAGGAGACACTGCTGTGGAGTCCTGTGGACCTGGGATGGAGACCACCTGAGCCAGCCAGGTCTCCGGCATCTCTGGGAGGGGCAAGGCATTGGGGGAGAAGCCACGCTGAGCCTGTGCCTCAGGGACCTTACTCTGGCCACCAAACCCCAGCAAGACCACTGAGGTTTCTCAGGGACTGGTAGTCTTTCCCAGCTGAAGTAAGGAGCACGCCTCCGGTCCCCAGTGTCACCACTCAAGGGACCAGATGCGCTCCCAAGGAGATCAATGAGGATTTTTAATGATGTGAAACAGTGCACATTGCATTTTCTTGATCTACAGCACCGACAAACAACTTCAGGCAGGAGCTTCCAGGCAAATCTATCCCAAGGGACAAACAGCATGAAAACAGCCACCTGAGGAGCTGGTGTGGCACATATAGACACCAGAGGTGTGTGTGGGTGATTGGTGGTACCTCCCAGTCCCCTTCACTGGGGCTGGGTGGGTGTCTGGGCATATTCCTGGGGCCCTGGAGCAGGTGCCCCAGGGGCTCTCAGCGGGAGGGGGGAGGCTGGGACAGGGTGGCTAGGGGAAGGAGAATGAGCAGCTTCTGCTCATTCATAAAGACCCTGAGATTAGCTCAGTTGGTCAGAGCATGGTGCCGATAACACCAAGGTGAGGTCTTGATCCTCATACGGGCCATTCACTTCAGAGTTGGACTCGATGGTCCTTTTGGGTCCCTTCCAGCTCAGTATATTCCATGATTCATTTCCCTGTTTTCTGCTGTTTGGCACAGAGCCTGTGTTGAAGGACTGTCTCTGTACACTGCACGTGTACTCCTCATTAACTGCTCTTCCCAGCCCCAGCTAACGAGCACCCAGCTCACGGTGTGGCAGCAAGCCCTGTGGCTCACTCAGATTGTGGCCTGCAGGCACCTGGGAGCTGCAAGGACTGAGCTGGCTGCTGACCCATAGCCCCAGGGCATGGCTGGGAAATGCTTCTTCAGGTGCTCAGCAGTTACCTGGTGACCTCAGCATCACCAGGAGGAATGACTGGGGTAGAGCTCCCTGGGCTTGAGGAAAACTCACGTCAGGGATGCCAGGAGCAGCATCTGCTTGGGATGCAGCAAGGTCACCCCAGGGACCTGCAGGGAAACCAGAGTGGGCAGCTGGGGCTGGAGGGGTGCCCTGGGACCCCCTGCTGGGTCAATGCCAAATGCTGGAGACATGTTCTTGGAGGGCTTTGCAAAGATCCAAACATACTATTATTTTCTGATCTCTTATTTTTTTAGAAGTTTTGGGTAGCTGGACCAAGCATATTTTTTTTTAATAAAGGACGGGTAAATGGGCTTTGGAACTAAATGATCTTTAAGGACCCTTGCAACTCAAACCATTCTATACTGAGCACCCAGCCTGCTTTGCATGCCATTTGCTGAGTGAAATGAAGCACGTGCATTACACACTGGTCCTGCACCTTGCCAGAGGCTCTCAGTGCTGCTCCCAAAACCTCCTGGATGAAGAAGCCAGTGTGATCACCTTCCTATTTTCAGCAGTCACCCAAATTCACAGAGTGCTTTCAGTTACGCGCCTGAGCAGCAGAGCCCGAGGCGCCTGCTGGGGTGGACTCATGCTGTGACACACCAAGGCCCCAGTTAACTCCCCATCACCTGCAGCCAGGTGAGCTGCAGTCAGCGGCTTGCTCGTCCTCTCCAGGCACAGCCACCTCAGGCCTTGCAGCTCAACTCAGCGTGACTTTCCCAGCGACCTGAGAGCCAGGGCCACCCAGGAGTCAAAGCCAGGTCATGCCCTGTGTCCCCCCATCCTGCCTCAGGATGCCACAGAGAAGGCACTGTGGTTTCCTTTCCCTTACTCAGTGTCAGCAGACACTGCTGTCCCTGAGGACCGAGGTGGGGTCCCTCTAGGCTCTCCTTGCTATCCCCATGCACAGACAGAAGTCACAGTGACGTGGACCCCAGCTCAGCACTGCAGGCTTGCAGGCACACGAGGGCTGGGCCACCACGGCTTCCTGCCCACTGCACCCTGTGCCAGCAAGATTAAAGTCCTTTCCCGCTGTCACACAGCACAGCTGTCACCCGCTGCCAGAGCCTCCGACCACAGCCCCCGGCTGGGCACAGCAGGGCCTGGCAGCCACTGCTGATGGCCTCAAGCTGCAGAGAAGCTCCTTCCTCTGCTTCACCGTCTGTGCAGCAGCTTTCACTGGGGCAACACGCTGCCCTGGGAGGGGACTGCCACCCCCCTTTTGGCAGTAGAAGACCAGGGCAGGGTGCGGCAGAGACTGAAGCATTTCCCACCCCCGTGGGAAGGGAGAGAGGGTCGTCCCATTTAAACAGCACAAATGGGGCAGTTTACCCTGGAATATGTTTCACCCCAATAAGATTCATTCTGCTGCATTTATTTATATGCCCTCCTCTATGGCAGGGGGACTAAAGGTTAAATTCTGCACTCCTGCTGCAGCCAGCAGGAGCCATCTTGTAATCACTCCATGTGAGACCAGGACTAGTAGAAGCAGCAAAATGAACCTGCATGGGCAGCAGGAGCTCTTGGCTTCAGGCAGGGACCAGGCTGGGGGTCAAGTGTGGTTATGCTGTAACTTCTGGGTATCTTCTGCAGATCGTCCCCTGCTATGCCCAGCAGTGCTGGGCACCTCCAGCTCCTTGGGCATTAACTGAAACTGCCAATGGCCAGCTCAAAATGCCCTCCATGAACATCCCAAATGAGTGGATTTTCTGCTTAGGAGTGTTTCAAGCTTCACAGGCTTCTGCTCCCCTCCTGGCAAAGTGATGTGGGAGCTCTGCAGGGTGATAGCTCTCCTCCCAAAATGGTTTACACTCTTCTGCAAGATCCTTCAATTACAGAAGACTAAATGTTACTTAATTTGTGACCTCGTGTTGAATAAGACACAATTAAATTCTACCTCTTGTGAATTTGCAATGGAGAATTCTCTCCTGTGATGCCAGATGAGTCCTAACTGTTCCATGCATGACTCAGACACCCAAACTGCTCCATTAATGACTGTTTTAATAAATGTTCTATCTTTACACAGACAATATCCTACCCTGTGACAAGCCTGGCATGATGTCAAACCAAACCTTGGTCCCACGGTCAGCCCATGCTGAGGAAGGCAAACCTGGTGATGCCAAGCATCCTGAGGGGCTCTGACACTCCGGGGATGTTCCTGGTGTCGGTCTGCACGAACCCCCTGAGCCCCGTCTTGTCTCGCAGGTGGGCAATGGTTGGGTGGCACATCCAGGCGTTTCAGCCCCAGCCCCCTCACTCGTGTCCCACCAAAGTTTCTCTTTGGATGAGGCCTCTGCAGCGCAGCAGTGAGATGGGAGTGGGTGTCTGGGAAGCCTCAAGCCTCTGTCCCTTCCCTTCGGCAGGGGCCAGCATATCCCCCCGCACCCTTCCTGTCGCCCCCCGCGTCCTCGGGGCGCTGCGGGCGGCACTGGGCTCTATCGCTTTTTTTCCCCCAATGGCTTCAGCTCTTAATTTTCGCCCTCCTCCCGCTCCCGTTGTATCTCGGTGCCGGAGCTGCCCTCTCCCCCCGTGCCCCCGGGGGTCTCAGCCCTCCCCCTCTACCCCAGCACTCCAGGGGTCTCCAGCCTTTCCCTTCTCCCCCCGCGTCCCCGGGGGTCCCCAGCCCCTCGGCGCTCCCTCCTCGGAGCTCTGACGCCTCCACGGCCCCGGGGCACGGAGGGGCACGGGGGGGCACGGGGG
>VZTD01002942.1:116327-171413 GCA_013397725.1 Rhagologus leucostigma
CGGGCGCTGGCGGTGAAGGCGGCGGCGCTGGACAAGGTGGGGCAGGCGCAGCGGCTGCAGCGGGCCAAGCAGCTGGCGGAGCGGCACCGCCTGGGCCAGAAGGCGCTGCAGCGGCAGAACCGGGCCCGGCAGCGCCCGCCCCGCCGCGCCAAGCAGCTCCCCGGGGCCTTCGTCCACCAGCCCTGCCAGCGCCACTGCAACTACTGACCTCGCTCCCCCGCCCAGGGGCTGCCCCCGGCCCCGGCCCCGGCCCTGGGAGTGCGGCCCCCACGGACACCGGGGACACGGCGGCGGCTTCACTCCGCTCCCCGCGCACCTCGCCCGCGTTCCTCATCTTCCTCCTGTCGCCCTCACCCTCGATGCCGTCTGGGCCACAACCCCTGGAGCCGCCGGCATGGAGGGCCACCCCTCCCCAACAGCCTCGACAGCCTTCACGTGGGAAATCAGCATTCCCAGTGAAATCACCTGTTCCCGAAATACACCTGTTCCCGGTGAAGCTTGTTTGTCCTGATAAGCNCTTAGACACAGCGGAGTTCCTGGTGGTGTTTGGATTTTTTCGGGTGTCCCAGAGCCCGCCCCAAGAGCCTGCTGGAGCATCCCTCCGCTCGGCAGGCTCTCGGGGCAGGAGGGCCGTGCCGGGGCACGGCGTGCGGGGCGAGGCTTGGTGAGCTGTGTCCCCCGCTGCCGGGGGCGAGGGCAGTGCCGTCCCGCTGACCGCGCTGTCTCCGCAGGGACGGGCCGGAGCCGCGGCCGGAGCGGCCCGTGGCGCACCACGNCCCGCCCAGGGGCTGCCCCCGGCCCCGGCCCCGGGAGTGCGGCCCCCACGGACACCGGGGACACGGCGGCGGCTTCACTCCGCTCCCCGCGCACCTCGCCCGCGTTCCTCATCTTCCTCCTGTCGCCCTCACCCTCGATGCCGTCTGGGCCACAACCCCTGGAGCCGCCGGCATGGAGGGCCACCCCTCCCCAACAGCCTCGACAGCCTTCACGTGGGAAATCAGCATTCCCAGTGAAATCACCTGTTCCCGAAATACACCTGTTCCCGGTGAAGCTTGTTTGTCCTGATAAGCCTGTGACATCAGTGCCTTTCCTCGCATCATGACTCCACGTACAGCCTGGCTGGGGTGTCACAGAGACACCGAGCGGGAGTGACAAGAGCAGTGAAGCCACAAGATTTGGGATTTTTAGAAAAAACTCATCAATGACACTAAATAATGCTTCCACCCTGCAAAACCAGCAAATACTCCTCTCCCTCCCTGATTTCTTAGCTACATTTTACCATGATAAGATAAGCCCCCACTGCCAGTCCCAAAGGGGCTTGTGGTTGAAAGCGCTGGTGGAATCTCTGTGGCTGCGTCAGCCAGGCGGCTCCTGGTGCCTCACGGTGGTTTTTTTAAAAATCGACCTTAAAAGGAATCTCAGGAATCAAAGCACCGTCCCAGCGCCGCACCAGAGCCCTTGGCTACCATGCCGGGAGGGCTGGCCAGCCTGGGGTGGCATCACTGTGGCTGGTGGTCCCATCTGAGCGAGCCCCTTCCTCCTGGAGCCAGTCACCTGCCCCAGCCACGCCTGTATCCCTATGGGTACGCCTGTATATGTGTGTGTATATATTTCTCTCTTTACCTTTATACCCAGAAGAGGCCCTGTTAAGCTGAGGAGTGTTGTCTGCCTGGTGCCAGTCCCCGGGAGGGGAGAGGAGGCAGAGATCTGCAGAGCTTCCGCAAGGTGGCCAAAGTACGTCGATGGTGGTGGTGAAGGGATGCTGAAGAGGAGGCCAGAGGGAAGAGGCTGAAGTAAGGATAAAGATGGATCTGGGAGCCACTGCAATGGGTCAGGATGGGGCAGGCCTGAGTGAGAGGACTGCTGTAACAGGAGCTGTAACAGAAGCATCTTCTTTCCCCACTAAAAATTGCATCCTTTCCCATGAAGGGCCAAATTCCACCACTAGGCAATGTTAATTTTAAATGCAAATTCTGCCTCTCTCTGTGATGGACTCCTTCTGCCTTTGGAAGAACATGGTCCAGACTTTTCACTGGCTCCAGCACCAGCTGAGATATCTCCAAATCCAGCAGAAATTTGCTCTCTCATTTTAGGAAATAGTTTTGCACCCTGTGCCCTGGGAAAGAGTCCCGCTCATGGCCAGCTCCCAGCCTGGATTGCCACTCTCTGAGCCAAGAAATATCCCCACAACACTCCAGAAAATTCCGATTTCACCAGAGGTTCTTCCACTCACCATGTTGCATCCCTTAATATCAGCCAGGGACCTTGGCTGAAGGAATTGTGGTGAGCCCAAACTCAAGACAGCTGATAGTTATTAATTCTTTTAATGAGATTAAAAGCAAAATGAACCTTCTTAGGAGCAACAGCCCCCAGCTCCAGGCCAGGGAGCCAGGAGCATGGTAGCCGGCTGCTACTGCTCACCTGCAGCATTTCCCCTTCACTGCGCTGCCTCGGCATTCCCAAAAGCACAGGGCTGGGGAGCTCCGTGCCCTCGGCATCGCCCCGCCCTCCTTGGACCTCACTGCGACCTCTGTCCCTCGCCAAGCCTGAGACCACACTGCAGATCAGCCTGTCCCATCCCTGGTGTCTTCTTGGTGAAGAGGCTGACATCCCCTGGTTCCAGGGGAGTGTTTACATCCTTTGGCTTCCTGGCTTCACACTCAATGCCTTTTTGTCCCCCTGCAGTGATGCCTGGGATGGACTGGGAGCAAGGCGTGTGCGGGGACACTGGCACAGGTGCAGGGACACTGTGACAACAGGCAGGGGCTGAGCCCAAGCTCCCGGATGTCTGACGAGGTGCTGCCTTCCCGTCCCGCTCCCCCCGTGTCGCTGGATGAGCCGCTCTGTGGCCACTGGGCAGTAGCAGCAGAGGAAGCATTTTCTCTCCAGCCCCAACACACATCAAGCAGAGGAGAAGCCAAGCACTGTCCAGCCCCCAGCTTGGTCTCCGCTACAAATTCTCCTCCTGTGCATCCAAGTTGCTGCCAGTCCCTCAAGAGCACTCCAGAAATCAGAGGCTGGCTGCGACCCCATGGCCGCCTCAGCAGCTCCCAGAGGAACAGGCTGGGGAGAGCAGTGGCCCTGAGGCAGATCCTGCTGTGTCTCACCAGCCAGGCTCTCCTGTGCCTGCCCGACTGCTGGAAATGGTACCCCAGGAGAAATCCCTTATGGAGATCCTCCTGTGCGCCCTGCTCATCTGCTGTGAGCCAGAAGCCCTTGGCCATGTTCCAGGGGGATTTGTCTCAGCCTGGCACTGCCACCAGCACCGGCCCCAGTGCCCGTTTCAAACAGGTGATCTTCCTCTGTCCTGGTTTTCAGAAGCAAATTCAAACTATTTTCTTTTCCTTTCTTGTTTCCATGCCAGTCTGAGATGTCTTTGTCTTTCATCACGCTGTGCCAAGCCAGCACAGGAGATGAAGCAGAACTATTATCACACTTTATATCCAGAGTACGTTTATAAAGGATTAATAAATTATTACTAATGTTTTCATGAAGAGGTTAATCTAGACCCCGAGCCTCTGGCAGGTCAGTGGAGTGCACAAACCACAGCAAATGAGCTCCTGCAAGCCCCCTCTGTTGTTTGCACTCTTGCTGTGTATTAACATCTGACACTCACCTGCCAACCCTTCGCACGGCGACTGTAACCCCCAGTGTGACCCACCCTCCCTGTGCTGTGGCAAGCGTCTCTTCAGCCTGTGCTTTGCAGAAGACCTGCAATGTTCTGCTCCTGCCCAGCAGCAAGCACAAGGCCTGGCCTGGTCACAGGCCTCCTGCCCAGTGCTGCCAGAGCAAGCAAACCCCTTTTCCTCGAATCTTAAAACAAATGAAAGGTGCTTAAAAACTGAGAACTTCCTGTGTGCACACGCATGTGCATGTGTAGATATTTCACAGCCCAGTGTGGGTGTTCAGTAGCTTGTTTTGGGATGTGGGGTTGAATTTTTTAGGGGTTTGTTGGTTTATTTTTTTTTTACCCAGTATTTGTGAAGCGCTGTGTGGTGCTCCCAGTGGGAAGGTTCTGGTTTGCAGGGAGCTCTTGGGCTGGTCCTGCTGGGACAGGTGGGGTGAATTTTGCTTTCTTTTCTGTACTTGTGTAGGGGGAAACTACAGCATGGACTCAGGGACAAACCAATCTGCTGGGGTCTTTAAAAATGTCTTTTTCCCAGGCTTCTCTGTTAGAATGGGGGGTTTGGTTCTGGGATGCTGCAGGGATGTGGCCTGTGGCAGCACGTGGTGGTGACAGGAGCTGCAGGGTCCTGTGACACTCCTGTGTGGAAAAGAATTTGTGGCCATTCATGGTGGGACCATTCCTGGGCTGCAGCCCCTCTTCATTTGTTCATGCCCTGAAAATTCACCTTTACAGCTGCTAGAATGTGGCTGGTCCCTTTTTAGACTTGCTTGTGAACAACCAGATATGGATTTTCAGCACTCAGCCTTCTAGGGTTTGGGAAGTGCAGCAGAGCTGGGTGTTGTGGCCTGACTCACCACATCACTGGGATCAGGAGACAGCCAGGAGGAGGGAAGCCATCGGAATGATCACCTGGAGAAATGGTGATGCACGGAACTGAAAGGAAGTTTTGCATTTCTTGCAATGAAAGCATAAAAAAGGGAAGAATTCCCAGTGGAGAGACCTGGGCAAATCCCTATTCAGTGCACGTCAGCTTTGCTGGGCAGTGTGGCAGTGCTGGGCTCAGATACCTGAGCTGGCTCCGGCCCCAGCAGCAGCTTCCCAGCCCCGTACTGGAATCGCAGGCTTGGGGGCAGCAGGGCACTGGGATGGGCTGGGGCAGTGCCCTCAGTGATGGCTGGAGCTTGTGAGACCCCTTACAGAAGGAAGGATCTTTCCACCACTGAAGCCTCGTGGTGCAGGGATCTTCTCCAGGCAAGACTTGCATCTGACTGCCCGGCTCCGCTCTGGCTGCCCTGGCCCCATGCGAGGGATGAGCCCCCAAAGTGTGACAGGACCAAGAGGGACGGCCCTGCTGGGGAAGTGCCACCTCTTGGGATGCACCAGGGCCCCCCGTGCCCCCAGGCCCCCAGGGCTGTGCTTGCTGCACTGGGCAAGGCTGTGGCACGCTCAGAACCCCTCACTGACAGCCACAACAAAGCTCTCGCACCGAATTCTGGCTCTTGCTTGGCACTGCAAGGTTGGAGGGCTGCCGAGGGAGTAGGGGCAAAAGTCCTCCTCACCTGTTGCTCTGAAACTTGCACTCACAAATGCGCTTTCTAAGAAACTCTGCTGCAAAAGCTTGGTCTGGAAGGAAAACTGGATTCTTTCCATGGGAGTCTGTGTTTCCTTCTCACTGTGGGTAACATAAATGCATGGCTCATCTCAAAGATCACTGCTGTGGGAATCTTCTCTCTTTAGGCGTGTTTCTAATCAATAGTTTTACATTTACATCATACTGATACTTCTTCCTCTTCTATCCAGCCCTACTGGGGAGCAAAATACCCACTTAGATGTCTTACCACCCAAGTAAGGAAAAAAAAAGATGAAAAAATACTCCAGTGAGGTTCTAGGCTTGAGTCCCACAGCTTTGCAGTTGCCCCTCTGGATCAGTATCAGTTCCATTGCCCTGCATAAGGTGGAAATTAAACTTCATGTGAATTTATTGAAAAACAAGTGAGTCCCCAGAGATCAAACATCTAATAATTAGGAAACGGTAAGAAGACATAAGTCACCTCAAGTCAAGAGAAATGGTTCTCAGCATCTCTCAGAAGGCAGCACTGAGCCCCACTGGCCTGGGTATGGCTGGGGGCAGTCCTCGAGTCTTCCCTGAGTGTCTGGGTTAAAACAAGAGGCCGTCCGTGTCCAGCTGGTGCCACGGGGACTGTCAGCTGCCACCACTCCCACAGGTGACTCTTGATGTGCCTCCAGTTTGCTGCTCCTCCTTTGCTGCATGCACTCAGAAATAGCTGCTAGCAGCAGGAGGGATGCACCAGCACCCCAGCATCCCCCCAGGTCCTCAGAGACCACCCCAAGCCCTTCTCTACCACTGGGCTGTGGTGACCTCAGTACAGCTGCTGGCAGCGACCGGAGCCTGAGGAGGGACACCCACGGCCCTGACAGCCCCTCTGTCCCAGGGGACTGCCACGGGCAGACCCACCAGGGACAGGAATGGCCCTTAAAAGGGGCTGATCCCCTCAGGCCTTGTCTTCTCCAAGCTGGAGCTTTCAGTCTCTCAGATCTGCTCCATACAAGTCAGTAATCTCCTGTCGTCCTCACGGGCTCTGTCCTCGTCCCATTCCCATCACTGGAGTGGCTGCCACAGGTTGCCTGAATGTGGCTGTGGGAGCTGGATGCAGCAGTGGGAAAGGCTCTGCCTGCCTGAAGAATCCCTTCTTTGCTGAGAGGTGTCCTCAAACCTATTGGAGATGCCACCTTCTCCTCGCTCATCTCCAGGATCCCAGAGCACTCCCCAGCCGTGGGCTCTGGACAGCTGGACATGGTTGGGCAGGAGGTCTCCCTGTTCCAGGCTGTCCATCGATGCATCTCCATCAGCCTTTCTTTTTGCTTCTTGAAAACATTCGTCATTAATGAAACCCATAACTCTCTACTTAGAGCAATGAGGATGACAAGGATGAGCAGCTCTTACGTGTGATCATCTTTTCAGTTCTTCTGTGCGGAGTGGTGACACCCAGGTGTGTCCCCTGTCACTCATTCTGAGCTGACTCCTCCTGGGCTGGCAACGGGGTTGCTTTTTCAACCCTGTATTTTATACAGGGATGCTGCCCCATGCTCCAGAGCGCAAAAAGAGCTGCAAAGCTTTGACTGTGTTGCAGCTAAACCTGAAAATCCTTCTGCCTTCCACTCAAACCCTATTTCATTACATGATGGGGGGGGAAGATTTTATTCTCTGCAAATGGAGGGGAAAACAGCGCAGTAAATTCTAAGTGTAGCTTAAAAATGGGTTGCACAGGGGAGCCCAAAGTTCCTCTGCTCTTTCGCATTCACCTCATGTATCCTTGCTGGGAAAGCCATGAGCAGCTGTGCCCAAGTCTCATTGAAATCTTATCCTCAGCTTTATGCTTCAGGAAGTCTGGGGATGAGGGAGCAGCACAAGGCGTAGCAGTAAACCAGTGAAATTTCCTCTTGTGTCAGAACTGTACTTGTACAGAGCTGCTGAGCACTGCAATATTCTATCTGTGTGTATCCACCCCTGGTATCTGCTTGTAAAACTCATGCCCACACATTACCCTCCCTTGTGCTGGACTGACTGTACATGTGCCTTCACCCTTTTTCGTGGTTTGGCATCTTTTTTTAACACAATTACAGAACTTGAATAAATCACTGAACTGCAGTTACAAGTCCTATGCAAGAGGTGACCAGGGAGTCAGTTTTCGATATTTCTGTGTTTCCGTGTTGTTTTCAAAGTCACTGAGGGATTTTTCAGAGAAGTCCAACAAAATGAATGCCCCAAAAAGCATTTAGATTACGTTTTGTTTTTTGGGGTTTTTTTTTGGTTTTTTTTTGTTTTTTTTTTTTTTTGCTAAGAAGCATTTAGCATTTTGGATATACTAAATCTCTTAGGCAGCTTTGAAAAGCTCAGTCTGACCCCTGCTTGCTCACCGGGCTGTGTTTGGAGCGGGAGCAGGAGCAGGAGCAGCAGGACGGATGAGCGCCAGGACAGATGGCCTGTTCCACGGTTGGAAAAGGTTGCCTTAAGCCGTCCCCAAAATGCACTGGAGAATGTTCCCGTGCCCTCCCGCCCTGCGCCCGCGGGCAGCCTGGGGCAGACCAGCTCCTGCTCTGGGCTCTGCTGGACGCCTTACACGGGGCACAGCTGCCACTCGGGGATCTTGGAGAAGAGGGAAAAACCAGCCCCACGTTTTCTACATCACCTATGCTGTAGGACTGAGACCTCGTCTGAAACTCAAAGCTAACAAAATCTGTCCTTTTTGTGTGTTACGTGTTCAGTTGGTGTAAGCAGGGTTCGTAGGGAAAGGGTGTCTCCTCCTCGTAGGACATTGTGTAAACATTTGCTGTGTGTCGACAGACTGAAGGACAGGACTGCCTGGGATACATTGTGTAGTGTGCCTGTGTGTGTGTAACCTGGTTTTGGTTGTTAGGTTGTAATGCTGTCTCTTGACTGAAAAAAAATCTAATATAAAGAAAAATCACGAGAAATAAAAAAAATATATATTTAAAATCTATTTTATGTGTAGTCCTCTTAAGCCTGCAAGTAAATCTGCCTGCGAAATGCTTTGGTTTTTTAAAAAAGCTTCTAAAAGTCAATGGCGTGAGAGACAAGTAATAGAAAAATGGCCCCTTTGAAGACAAGGACACACAGGAGAGGGGATGGCACAGGCTGAGGGGTTGGAGGGGGTTTTTTCCCGTTACCAAACCCTACAACTCAGCAGATGATGACAGAGCTAAAGCAGATGTCGATTGCCCTGAGAAAATCCCAGAGCAGCCAATCTCTGCAGCATCAGCTGTTTCTCCAAGCACAGTGTGAGATGTTCTCAGCACCCACAAGAGGCAGAGATGCCTCCAAGGTGATTAAGGGCTTGGAGATGAGGAGAGGTTGAGAGCTGGGGCTGCCCAGCCTGGAGGAGGTTCAGGGACATTCCTCCCTGTGTGTGGATTCCTGATGGGGGGAGTACAGAAAAGAGAACTGGAACATTCTCAGTGCAGGGACAGGGTGAGAGCCACAAATTGAAGTAAAAAAAAAAAATTTCACTTAAACATAAGAAATGCTTTTTCACTGCAAGGGTGGCTGGCCACAGGAGCAGGTTGAGAGGTTGAGGAGTCTTCATCCTTGGAGATACCCAAGATGAGAGGAGACACAGCCATGAGCAGCTTTGGGCAGGGGTGGGATGGGGCTTGCCCAGCCCAGTGGCTGTGTCAGCCCCTCAAGCAGAGCCAAGCCAAGGAGATACCCATGACCCCCCAGCTGCTGGGAAAAGCACTTCAAAGAAATCTTAGATTAGATATTGGGAATTGAAAAAAATAGCTTGGAGCGAGCTTTCATAGCTTTGATAAACTTTCTCATGGGAAAACCAAATTTGGCAGCTGGAGACAAAGCCTAGGGTTATTTGGGATGGATAGAACTCAGGAGGTCCAGTCCAACACCTTGCCCACAGCAGGGTAAATACTGAATTCAGACCACGTTGTACAGGGCTTTGTTCAGCCAGTGCTTGAAATTCTCCAAAGAGAGAGATCCTGCCACTGCATCCCAGGGGGAGTATTTTCTTCTGTTCAGTCAGAATCTCCTCTCTTTCCATTTATCCTAGTGGTGTCCCATTCTCCCATCTCTATAAAAGCCTGGCTCCATCTTCTCCAGAGCGTGAAAGGGCAATGAAGCCCATCTCCCTCAGTATCTTCTTTTGGCCGGGTGTTCCAGCCCTAGGCCATCCTGGTGGCCCTCTCTTGTGCCTCCTCTACATTATCAACATCTTGTGGGTGGGTGGGCAGTGGGAACCAGGTAATAACATTCCAGATCCCCAAATGCCAAGGGCAACTATCACTTTCCTGCCCCATGGGCTGCCCTCCCTGCCCACAGCCTGGCTCAGCTCTCCTCCAGGGCTCTGACTGCAGAGCTGCTCCCCAGTCCAGCACTGCTCAGAGGACCAGTACAGGAGCCCTTTGCTCCTTGCAAGGCCCCTTCCCAGTGGTAGGATCTTGCAGTTCTCCTTTCCCAAGTCCATGTCCCTGTAAATGGTGACCCTCTTCAAGCTTGTCTGCTCCCCACAGTGTGGTATTTCCCACAAACTGAAGCGCATCCCCTCTCTTCCCCTGGTTTATTGGTATGTGGACCTTTTCTGTGAAGGCCTTCCAGTTTAGTGGACTTTGTCCTCATTCTCCAAAACTTCCCACCCACCCTGAGCAGCAGCAGGAGCAGTGAGGCCAAGCACGAAGCAGGGTGAGCCCCAGAGGAGAGCAGGGGCCCAGCAAAGAGGGGCTGCTGGGACAGCGCTCCCGTACCCACATCAACTGTGCCCGTGCAGGAACATGGAGCAGCCACGCTCTGGCAGGGAGGATGGAGACACTGAAGAGTGCCTGGAAAGCTGCCTAGTGGGAAAGGCCTCAGGAGTGTTGGTGACAGCAGCTGAACAAGAGCCTGGTGTGTCCAGGTGGGCAAGAGGCCAAGGGCACCTGGCCCGTACCAGCCATGGTGTGGCAGCAGGACCAGGGCAGTGACTGTCCCCTGTGCTGGGCACTGGTGAGGCACCTCCAGTCCTGGGGTCAGTTTTGGGCCCCTCATGGCAAGAAAGACATTGAGGAGCTGGAGCGTGTCCAGGGAAGGAAACGGAGCTGGGGAAGGGGCTGGAGCACCAGGGGCGGCTGAGAGAGCTGAGGGGGCTCAGCCTGGAGAAAGGAGACTCAAGGGGGGACATTCACTCTCCGTAACTCCCTGACAGGAGGGTGGAGCTGGGTGGGGTCGGGCTCTTCTCCCAGGAAACAAGGGACAGGATGACAAGAAATGGCCTCAAGCTGCACCAGGGGAGGTTCAGGTTGGATAGTGGGGAAAATTTCTTAATGGAAGGGGTTGTTGAGTCCTGGCACAGCCTCCCCACGGCAATGGTGGAGTCACCACCCCCAGAGGGATTTAAAAAAAGTGCGGATGCTGCACTTGGGGACATGGGTTAGTGGTGACCTTGGCAGTGCTGGGGAACAGATGGACTTGATGGTTCTAAAGGGCTTTTCCAACCCCAGTGATTCTGTGACATCGGCCTCGCTCAGTGCCTCTTACCTTGTGCACAAATAGGTAATTTCTGTGATTATAAAAGCTGACAACTTATATTTAATAACAATTTATATTTAATTAGCATTTTTAGATGCATATTTTTAAAATTCAGCAAGAAAGAGAAGAGGTGGAAGTGTGTGTGCACAGAGCTCAGGCTCTGGGCTCTCCCCAGCAGCTCCCGGGAACACCGAGCCTGACCTACTTTCCGTGGCAGCACATCCCACTCCGCCACTGCCGATGGCAGCAGAGTTATCCTGATAAGGGACGCCAGGCTGCTGCCTGGCAGAAGCCTTTACTCCGTGGAATTGGGCCTTTTCCCTGCCTGTTCCCTGCTGAGCAGCCCTTTGTGGGGAGCCAGGCTGCTGGGGCTCCTCTGCTCCCTGCACAGCCCCGGGGGCAGCAGGATGCCCTTCCCGTTCTCCCTCGCTTTGCAGGAACAGCTGCATCAGTTAATTTGTTTGTGGTTAAACAAATTCCTTGCTAAAGCTACATATAAGGAGCTTGCAGGCCTGGAGCTCTAAATAATCCCTCCAATCCTCCTGTTTGAAAGGATGATGCTGTTGTTGCTAATAATAATTCAACCCAATTTATAGGACAATAACATTTATTTAGAGCATGAGGGATTCCACATTATACAAACCCTTAAATTTATTTTTTGTTTCACTGGTCCATTTCTACAGCAAATACATCAGATCTACTATATAATAAAAATATTTACATTTCCAAACAACATGGGGTTTGTTTATAAACCCTCTGACTGCTATTCACATACAGTACTTAAACAACAGCACATTACATTATTTTAATACCTAAAAATGACAACCCTGTATTCTAAATTGTTTATGAAAAGTGGAAACAAATAAATTTACAATTGTCTTCCCCTCCCCTTCCATTTCATACAAACACATTACCCTAATGCGCCAACCCTGGACTTCATTTTGCAAATCCAAGGGGTTTTAGAAGAAGCCAGTTTTTATATCTATTTATCTGTTTTTTAGAAAAAAAAATCATTTATTGGGAACAGTATAATATTAAAATGACTTACTGTACAGAATTTTATTTAAAAAAGAAAAATCACAGCTCAAAATTGCTATTGGTAAATTCACACTCATTTACAAGTCTCATGTTTCCATGCAGTAATTTACTTGGATTTTCTTCTTTTTGACTGCATTGCACTGGCACTCGTTTCTGAAATCAAGAGAAGAAAAAAAGCATGGATACGGAGTCGGTAAGCCATTCTCCAGAGGGGCACAGCTTGCCCTGTCATTTTTCCAAACTCACACCAGAGTGGAAACCTCTGGAGACCAGGATTTCCCCAGCACCGGGACTGACTCTTCAGCAGCTGTGACACCACTGGGCCGTCAGCCCAACACACACGAGGGCCCGCGAGCCGCTCTCCAGACACCAGCGGCGTCAGACGGACATTTATGGAGCCCTAACAGCCTTTAGAAGAAGAGCCAAATATTTTTAACTGTCCCCTAAGTCCAGTCCCCCACGTGCCACAGGGGAGCTGTATCCCAGGAGGAAGCACAGCCCTGGGTGCCACGGAGACGGTGCTACACAACACTTGGGGAGGTGTTCTGGAGCCTGCCATGCCAGTTAACAACCCAGTTGTCTGAGTTCTTAGAAAGTCATTAGAAAAGAAGTCTCTGCAGTGTACACTGAGTCACAGGAACACAGCTGATGCAGAAAGACACAAATATTAACACCTGCAGGGCCACGGCGACAGCAGATGACATGTCCAGTGCACTTACCAAGGCACTAAGTTTCCACTTCAAAACAAAAAAAGAGTAAGGACCAAGGGCATTTGCATCTTTAGATCTTTCTAAAAATGTGATTTTAAACGTTGGCAATGTCTCTTTGGCTCTTCATAATGTTTTCCAAAAACTATTGCAGCTGTGTCTATTTTAAGAGTCAAAAGGAAAAAAATTTCCAAGCCCATCTAAAATTAGAACAGCAGCAGTACAACTCCACGGCTGTTACATGTGGAATTAGAAAAAAACAATCAACATTTCAAAATTTAACAAACTCAAAGCTACAGTAAATGCTAAAAGCAGCCCTTGCTGGAAAAGTACTCCAAAAAGGGAAAACACCAATACAGTACCAATACAATTTTCAGAAGTGAAACATCTCCACAGGCTCGACTCCAGCCTGGAGCTCCTCCAAGCGGCAGGGCTGACTTTGAAGTAGCTTCAGCACCAGCTGTTGCCACCCATGTTGCTGCTGTTTGGGAGGAGGAGTGGGCCAGCAGCACTCAGTCCCTGGCTCAGTCCCTTGGGAGCATCGCCAGCACCTCCCCAAACCCTGCATCCTGGAGTGTGCCGGACACATGTGGACAGGGTATGTCTCTGTGTATGCTCTTCTCTTCTCTCACAGTGACCCTTCCGCCTCCTCCTTCCTGAGGCTTAGCAACCGAGTTCCTACTCCAGCTGGTCAAAGTCTGCTTCTCTCTCCCTGCTGAATTTTTTCCTAATAATGACTTTAAACAGCCTCTATCTCAAGAGATAACGCCTCCCAGCCCCACATTCCTTTTACCATGGGTTAGCGGGTTTCTCAGGACACAGATAACATGATGAGGACAGGAGCAACCAAACCAGAATAATTAAGCTCTGACTCACTAATGAAAATGTACAACAGAGCAGGCACAGGTGGCAAACCAGGTGACACTCCTGCAGCCACCTCACTAACGTGCAGCCTGTCCTCTGCCACAGAGCCCCTGGTTTGGCTCATTCTCCACACACAGGGAGCAGCTGTGTGCCCGCAGGTAAGGCAGCACAGCCAGGTGTCCCCTGGGAGCTGCACCCAAGTGTCCAGCAAAGCCCTTGGACACTGTGGCAGCTTCAGACGCAAGATTTAAAAACAAGGGTTTTATTTACAGAGCTAAATGAATTACACAGTCAGCACAAACCCCTGTGAGAGTTTTGGTATTATTTGAATTTGATGCACTTTCCCGTTCCCAGATTTTCAGAACTTGATGTGTCACTGGTTGTCATCATTAGCGTGTGAGGCAGCTCACAGGCCCCAGATCCCCTCAAATGCAGGCAGGGATTTTACACTGGCTTCACATTTTTCAAACTTTTTTTCACAATCATGAAAGAGAATTTATTTTTACAATACAGACTCAGATTCTTCTGCACAGTCCTGCCACAAGAAGTAAATGTAATTAAATTCAGCAGTCACAAAAGTGCAGAACATATAGGTCCCCTGTGTAATCTTTGGGAGTCATTGCACAATGACGTAAAGCTGGAATGCTTCTCTGAAACTCTGAAAACACAATATTCTTACCATCACACTTTAGTACCTCCAGTATGGAAATTGTGGCTGAATTCAACTTGACTTCCTTTTATAATCATTTTATATTAATACCTCTTTGTTCTGTATATTATCTTTAAAATAGTGGTCGAATGTTGCCTCTTGACGGTCTCTCTCTACTCTCTTGCATAACTTTGGTCCATCAGCATTTTTCTGACCCTTAAACACAAGAAGCTGACAGAATTAGCTTCAGCCTGGCACTGGGCCGTGCATATCACACAAATGCTGCATAATTGTTAAAGACTGTAACCTGGGTAGGAGGTAACCTGGTATGTCAGCGCCTGCTAATGCCATGGGTTAATAACTTCAGGAGTTCAGATGTTGTTGGGAAGCAGAGCTGAGGCTCTGTGCTAGCACACAGCACTCCCTGATGCTCCCGGCTGCCACCCCAGCAGCCTCTGGAGCGTGCCTGAACCATGGCATTTGACTTGGCAAGAGCTGACTGTGCACTTGGGAAGACTTAAGTCTCGTGTCTTTCGGGCTTCAGGAAAAGGAAAATGTCACTTTTTGATCTGAGTACAGTCCTTCCAACAGCAACACATTTCCGCCAAGGGAATTCAACTAGGCAAGGTGCTGAACACTATGGTGGTGAGTGCTGCAGAAAACAAGTTCCACAGATGTACCAAAGAGGAATTCATACAGGGTTTACTGCCAGTGCAGATGTCGGGAAACGCTTCAACACCAACCTGTGGCTAAATCCTTGAAACTAGAGATAAAGCACCCAAGGTGTACGAGCTGCAAACCAGCGTTATGAGGCAGCTACTGCTGGGGCAAACACCTGGGGAAGCAGGTTAGGAGCTGCCCTCTCCCCAGGAAGGGTGGCTGTGCATGTTACCTTTTGCCGTGCCGGATGCAGACGCGGGTCGCGAAGATCTCTTGCGCTGCCCGTTCTCTACAGTTTCCTGGGAAGCGGCAGAATCCTCTGTTCTTGAATTTCTTCTACTTGGAGTTTTAGACTTTTCACAATTCTCTTTTGTCTCATTACTAATAAAGTGGGACAAAATATTTCTGATGAAGTGTGAGAAGAATTACGTTTTTCTATGCAAGTCAGACAAGCTGGAGGATGGCCCGACACAGGTACCAGTTCCGGACTATTAGCACTGAAGATATGAAATGCTAGAGATACCAGAAGTTCTATCAGATGAAGAATGACCTGAGTAAGCCAGAGTATAGTCCATTTCTATCAAAAATTATCAGAGGATACAGAATTGAGAAGTCCTCAAAGAGAATATTTTCAACATTAGAAGACCAAGAAATTAGATGCATTATAAATTGTCTGCTCTGTTTTCCACAGGTGCCACCATTACTGAAGTCTAGGAAAAGCAAACAGGTTACATTAGAGACTGCTGCAGTATGGGGGTACAGAGTTGAAATTGCAGATGAACATCAGGAGGAATTAAGAACTTCAGGGAGTATGCCAGCTTTTGGGTTTGCTAAAAAGACTTACTCCATTGATCCAATTGATTTCTTCACATATTAAAAAAAAAGGTTTCTTTAAAACTTTCTTCAAGTTTTAAAGCTTGAAGGCAAAATCCTTTTTTTTTTTTTTGGAACAGAAAGCTTTTTCTGCTATAAAATAATAATTTTAGGTACTATGGAAATCTGTTTCTTGCCAGTGAGACAATAAAGGGAGTGCTACAGTTTGTAATTAAATTCCTCTTTTATTTTATCTCTCTTAGCCCTGTAAAGTCATCCTGAGCTTTTGGTGTTTTCTCCTTAATGCATTATTGCCAGACAATTTCTAGCAACTAAGCAGTTTCAGAAGTTTAAACTAAACTTCTCTCCTGGGAATTCAAAGGTAAATAATTAACTAAATAAATTATTCTGCTGATAATGGAAAAGAAGAAAGCTCATTTCAGGCCCTTTGGGTGACACTTGCAGGGTTTCAAGAAAGGCTGCCTGAATCAGACTGAACACCCAGCGCAGGGTGACCTGAGTGTGACAGAGGTCCCACTGCAGTGTCACCCTTCAGACAAGTCCTGCTTTGAGGGGAAGGACTCAAACCACACAAACTTCAGGGTTAAGTAACAGAAACCTGGAATAAAAGTTTCTCAATGGAAGGAGAGACAAACATTCTCAAGGAAGGGCACACAGCAGAGGAGACTATGGATTGTAGATTATCTCAGATACAAAATAAATACTGAAATCTATTTCCCCATAAGGGAGTATTATGGGCAATCTATAAACTGGATCCCCTAAACAGGTCTCAAACTGGTCTTCTCCTATGGAACTGGGGCAGCTGAACCAGCAGTCACCTACCTCAGAGGATCCTCGGAGGGAAGCAAACAGGCATCAGCACCCAAAGTTCAGTTAGTACAGGTAATTTTTACAGATTCTAGTGACTAAACCCAGAGCTGGGATTGTCTCATTGGAACCAGCACATCACTTCCCTCCTTTTATAGGAGGAAAGCAAGTTACTAAAAGAGAAAATATTTCTAGTGCTTTATGGGTTGCAAGGTTCTCCTAAGGTTTTAAAGGTTTTTAACGGCTTTAAACTGAGAGTAGGTTTAGATTAGATATTAGGGAGAAATTGGCACAGGTTGCCCAGAAAAGCTGTGGCTGCCCCATCCCTGGATGTGTCTAAGGCCAGACTGGACTGGGCTTGGAGCAACCTGGGATAGTGGAAGGCATCCTGCCCATGGTATGAGGTGGAATGAGGTAAGTTATAAGGTCCCTTCCTACCCAAACCATCTGTGATTCTATCAAGGTTTGTCCTGTGTGGTTCAACTCCAGGAGCCCAAAGCTGCCCACTGTATCAGCCATCACTAGACCCAGTTTGCCTGCAAACTTTCCTTCTTTTCCAGTCTTGCTCAGAAAAGCACCAATCAGAAAAACCCTGAGAATGCCCTTGTGGTAATTTGATGTGCTGGGTGAGTTTGGAGATGGTCACACAAGGACACTTGATTTGGAGAATCCGCTCAGCTGCCAATGTGCGACCTTCAGCTTTTCAGAAAAATTCTGCCCTGAAGAAAACTCACTGTGAAATTTCAGCTTGTCTTTGAAAGATGCCAATCCAAATGAAGGTAACTATGGTTAAATATTCCATTCAGAGCCATTCCTGATCTGAGGAAATGTACTGCATTCTCTCCCTTACGAAGGAAGGCACTGCCTCATCTCCTGAGGAACCCAACGAGGGGCTGCCCATCTTGCCCTGGCCTAGGGGGTCACTCCACCCATGAGGGCAGTGTCCAAAACCTGGCCGGCTGTGCCAGCACCATTAGCCAAAAACCTCCCCAGGGGCTCTCACTGCCAACTGAGTGAGAGCCTAGGGTGTTTAGAATCTTCCAAGTAGATCTTGGAAACTGTATTTTCTTCTGACAGAACACAACTATTTGAAATACTATCTTTTAATTCCCGAATGTCTTAACCAGGACAACATGAAGTTTCTACCTGACTTTCCTATCAAATTTTGGCAGAGTGTTAACAAGCAAATAAAGGAAAACTGTTGAAAACAATCCTCAAGGCAGGAAAACAAACTTTTGAAAGACTTCCTTCAGAAAACAAAAATTCACACGACAGCTAAGCTGCAGGCTTTGGGGGGTTAGTTTTGATTTGTTGTGCAACCATCAAGACCCTTCCAGGACACGAAACATTCAGGCCTGAAAGGATGAGAGGAAACATTGCCCAAAGCACAGACTAAGGAAGAAGTTACCTTATATTCATTGCATTTCAGCAATGGTTTGGAACATTCAACTGGCCTGATTTCTTAGCAGGAAAGAAAGGGTATGGCCAAGAAAATGAAAAGCAGTAGCAGAGGTTGAGCAATTGAAGCAAAGAGAAAGGGACTTCTCCCACGAAAGCTATATCTACTCTGAATCTACAAACTATCTCCTTACCTTTGACCAGCAACTACTGCAGCATTTGTCTCAAGTTCTACAAAAGAAAAAGATAATTTTAAAGTCTGCTGTAGAAGTAAATACATACCTGCTGACAATGCATGACTGTCTCACATTTTTCTATCACATATTAGATCTCAACGATAAGCTTCTCTCAAAGCAAAGCAAGCCAAAATACCAAATACCACACTGGCCAAGTGCTTGGTCTGATTACAGCCTTCAGGACACTGCAGTCAGCTAAGACAGGGAAAAATTAAAGCCCTGCAGAAGAAAACTGTAGAGAAACTCCTTGACAAGGGCTACACTCTTCTCCCTTTATAAACTTCCATTTTAGACAGCTTATTTCTACTAAACCTTCTAGGTTTTATTAGTTTTTAAACCTTAAAAGTACCCATTTGGCTCTACTGTGCATGTAAAAATTTGCCTTAACCCAACTGCCTCTCACAGCAATATCTTCTAATGACAAATTTCTGCAGCCCAATTGCACTTGTACAGAATTGGAAAACATCTCAGGGGAGATGATGCAAAGAGAAGTCTGACCTGTTTTCTCTCTCTCTCTCTCTCAGTGATTTTATACATACAGGTCAGGTTTCCTTTGGAGTCTTCACCTCAGTTAAACAGCTCTCCTTTTCAGCACATAAAATGTGAAGTCTTTTTACTGCCTGTCTTTTAGTTCTCTCCATATCCACCATATCCTTTGTTGAGAGGGAAGACCTATACCTAAACACAGCCCCTCTCACGAGAAACTGCCAAAGATTTAGGGATTACCAATGTCATGGACGAACTCCCTGTGCTTTGTCTCACTGCCCACAGCAAGATCCAGCTCAATTCCCCCATCAAACCTGGGGCCAGTGCGGCACAAACTGGGGCTTTGCCTTTGACAGCAATTTAGTACCCAAAGTTTGCTAGAGTGTGCACAGTGAATAGAGGCATATAAAAGGTAAGAAAATGGGCAATGTCTGTCTTGCTAGGATGAACTTGCAGTGTTGGAACATCAGCCTCTTCAGTGTAAATGGATATAACACCGTCTGAGAAAAACAGACGTCTTGGGAACAAAGGAAGAACAGACCAAGCAACATAAGGAAAGAGTTCCCTTCCTTCCCACCCAAAATTTAAACAGGGAGATTATCCAACAGCAAAAAATGGAACAGCAACAGCATCAGTGCTTCCCCCAGCAGGAACTCCCCAGTACAGCCACAGCAGCACAGGGCAATGAGTCGGATGTGAAAAAACAAGGGTGTATGACCACTATGTCTTAGTGGAAATGCAAAGAAAACAATTTTGTACAACTTTTACTTTCTGAAAACTCTATTTCTAATCCGATTAGAGGTGGCAAATGGATGGAGAGTGGCACTTCCCATAAGTTAGCCCACATCTATTTTTTACTCAGCTTGAGAATTATTTTTTTAAAACACCCCGGAACTGACAGTGAAACACCATGATAAGAGATGGCAACACTACAGAGTCATCTGCCAGGGCTCCATCCTGAAACACTGCTGAGGGGGCATTAAAAGTTGAACAGAAAGAAAAAGGATGACAACTCTAAAACACATTTCCCAGCATGGCATGAACATATTTCTCTATTCAGAAGGGTACGATGAAAGAAAGACCCTTCTTACTAGTTCTGAATAGAACTTCAAAATTCAAACACAATCGTTACAAATCCAGTCCCTCCAATTTATCACTGAATGTCTAAAATCTTCCTCGGTGATTTTTTCATTTTTTACTTGACCCCATCCTGAATCTCCCACAAGGCTTTGGAGTCTTCCAAAGCACAATATAACTAGCAAAGAAAAACAATCCCAAAAGCACAAATAATAATAAAAAACCCCACCCAACCCCCAAAATACCCGGCGTGTTAGTGACCACTGAATATGCATTCAAATAAATGCATTTTCAGTTCCAAACATCAAGGGTTTAGTTCACCTCTATTCTGCTTTTCCAAAGGAAGATTTACCTGTTCTTTGAACAGTACTTTCTGATGTTGCAACTGAACTTTTTTTCTGTGTTAAATGTTGAGAGGATGCTAGAATAAAAGCGGAGGGAAAAAGCATTATTTTCAAAGGGAGTCAAAGGAGTTCTTGTGGTGTGATCAGGCTGGTACAAAATGCTCTCTCTCCCAGCTGACTGCGCTTTGGCATTTACAGATGCAATATTTTTAATTTACCCTCCACTTCCCTCCCACCACATACCTCCCCCTTTTTAAAACAAACTTTGGCAAAACTATCCCAAGCAAGTTTTCTCAAACTAGAATGAGTGATGAAATGAAGTATCATAAACCACATTTTTAAAAGTAACAGTTTTTCACCAGACTGAGACATTAAAGGAGTCCTAAAATTTCAAAAGTTTAGTCTCCTTTATTTTAATGTTCATTTCAACAGAGGTTCTGGGGGAAAATAGTATATTCCTAAAAAATCAATGCCCTCACTCCTTCAATTAAAGTGCACAATATGCTCCAGAGTTGCCCTTGAAGGCCTTCGGCAATAAGACGATGACTTAACTTTTCTTAGGTTGACAAGTAAAAAAATCAGATGGAAAAATGATTTTTGTTGGGCTAATGCTTTCTAGTCTTCTATGTGATAGTGAACTTACAGAGAACAGGAAGACAAAAGGTTTAACATTCCTGCTTAAATAAAGACTATCATATCCATTTTTCTCCTAGAAAGCCAGAATTCCTTCTGTGAAGCTCAAAGGAAGCATTTCCATTTTCCAGTGGCATACAGCTACGACATCCAACAGCCATGGGGAAAGTCACACTGAGGCTGAAGTTTTCAGTTCCCCTGAGTTCTGTGGATTTTATCATCCATGACTTTATCTTCTGTGTCTATTTCATGTTCTAAAGCACAACACTCACTCAGCTCACTTCAAGAGTGATAGGTTTATAACCACACCAGATTCAATAAATTAAAAATGACATCAAGAAATAGCATCAACGTTATACAGAAAATCTGTCAGATGCTCAAATTAAAACAGCAAAGCTCAGGTGTAAAGGTATTTTACGTTTTCAAATTGAATGCAGCTAACTTTTTCATTAATTTCTCTGAAATGAGCATTTAAGTTTTTCTCTAGACAAAAGGGGTTTTGGGGTTGTTTTTTTCTTCTGTTCTAGAGGTTATTCAGCAATTTCCCTAGAGGACGAAGGCTATTTAAGAGAGGGAAATAGTATTATTAGGATTAATTCAAAATATCATAATTAAGTCAATAAATTGAAATAATTTACAAAATCAAAAGTCTGTGGCAAGACCAAAGCAGAATACCAGTGTACCTACCAGTATAAAAGGCACCATAAGTATTTGTCATTACTGATACATCTGCTTTTCCTCCTTGCTTCCAACAGTTACACGAAGTTACTGAATCATACGTTCATGACAAATACCCCACTGAAGCAGTAAATAGAAAGTGAAATAAAACATCTGGAACTCGAATCTTGGTGAATACAAGCCTGTGTATCACTCAGCTGTTAGAACCAAAAAAGCAGCTGTCAGCCTTGGCTGCAGAGCCTACATTTTATGGCGTTCACGGAGAGCAGCCCCCGGGATTTCCCGAAGCCAGCTCGTTCCCTCCCTGCCCCGCGCAGCCCCGCACTCACCTGCGCTCTGCAGCAGCTCCGGGGGTGCTGCGGGCTTCTCCTCGGCCCCGGCGCTGCCGCTCTGCTCCGGGCCCCCGCCGGGGTTGCCGCCGTTGGCGNGAGGGAGCGGCCGCCACGGGGCTGAGGCTCGAGCTGCCAGGCGCAGAAGTGCTCTGTTTTGTAAGACTGGGTGCTGGAGGTGTCCCGCTTTTGTTATCGAGTTCTGCTGGTGGTTGCTCTGCTCCCAAACTATTTGGGACCGACGTTTCTAGTCCCTGACCTTCTGTTTCTCCATCCAAAGCATACTGCTCTTCCCCTTTCTCCAGGGAGCCAGTGACCTTCTTGCACGCTTTAGTCAGCAGCAGTTGGCCAATCTTGTCTACTTTTCCCTTTCCCTTGCTGGATGAAACAGGACTGCGTCTGTTCCCAGATCCCGGGCTGCTTGTGAGCAGAGGGGAAACAACAGGTCCCGACTGGGCTGCTGGCACAGGGCACTGCTCACCCGACCCTGCACCTTGGGAAGTCTCCTCCGGGCTGAAGTCCTTGGCTTGCTGAGCAGGAAGGTGTGACGGAACACTGGAAGGAGTTGGAGCAGAAGAAGGCAGCTGGACAGGAGATGCCAATGGATTCAGAACGAGTGATCTGCTGGTGGGAATACTGGACACAGGACTGGTGGATGAGGTGCTGGGAGGAGCGGGCCCAGAGGAGAACTTGATATTCTGTGGGATATGCAAAGGACCAACAACCGCGACCGACTGAGGCATCAGGCTCGAGTTAGAAGTCATGGGGGCTGCTGGAATTGTGCTGGACTGAGAGCCCTTCATCACTTGGATGATTGAGGATGAGTTTATAAACACAGGTGTGATGAACTGCGGCCGGGTGTTGGACTGAACCGCGGACTGTCCCTCCGAAACCATCACTTTGCTCCCCACATTGGGCATGGTGACAACAGTGGACACTAACGCAGATTGCAAGTGGGATGGCAACGGAGCTGATGTATTAGCAGCAGACGTAATAGGGTTGGAAGTCACAAAAACTGTTATCTGGTTCGGGGGTAAAGGACCTGAAATAGAAGAAGAGCTAACAGGCCTCTGCATTGCTGGAGGAACACTCTGTGCCACACTCGAGTTTACTTCTCCCAGTTCCTGGTGCCCTGGATTTGGACAGGGCTCATTATTTTGAGGCAGGCTAAGTGAATTAGATGGCTCCTTGCTCAAGGATGAATCCTGCAGTGGAGGAATGACAGCTATCTTCTTTAGCTCCTCACCAGTGGGGACTATTGGTGCCATTTCAAGACCAGTCAGCCCAGGGGGCTTAATGGTCACATTAGGAGCTCCAGAATTGTCAAGAAGTTGACTTAGAGAAGTTGGTGCCTCCCTCATAGCTGGAGATACCATGGTCTTACTTTCCTCCATGACTGGGAGCTTACTGCTGTCTAAGGCTTGCCCATCTTTTTTTGCCTGTTCTTCAGGAACCAGCACTTTCATTTCTGGAGTAGGGACACCTTTCAGTTCCATACTGGGCTGGTCTTTGCTACCTTGGACACCTTGTGCACTTTGATTCTCAGTATCTTGAGACACACTAAGGCTCTCCTTATTGTCTTCAGAAATGCCAGTCACAGCAGGTACAGCAACTGCAGGATTCTGGTTACTTAGCATGGAATTATTTTGAAAACTTGTAGTCACAGGTGTTGGCAAAGAAGAGGGGCCAGCCATTATGTTTCTTTGTAATTCCATGTTCTGCAAGAGAGATGGATTCTGCTGAGTTGTCAATGATAATTTAGCTGCTTTTGAATTCTGTCTGCCAGGGCTTGGTGTAGTTTTCCTACTGGATCCAGGACTGGACCTTCGACTATTGCTTGGACTTGCTCTCTTTGTTCCTCCAGCGTTGGTTTGTTTGCCCGAATTAATGACCACACCTTCCAATTTGTGTGACTGTGAGGCAGTAAAACTGGACTGATTGTTAATTGTGAGATTTGACGGGGCTTGTCCAATGGCCTTTAAAGTAGTAGGATTCAGACCCTGCTGATCAAACCCTCTGTTGAGGTTAGGCCTGGGAGGTAAAGGAATATTGATCTGGGGAGGGAAAAGACCAGCTATAGAAGCATTGAGCCTCTCTGGAGACAGGCTAATTTCTGAGGGTTCTGTGCTGGGTGGGCGGTTATTAGGAGTCTGAGGGTAATATGGCCTTGGGCTTGCTCTGTTTGGGGTTTTAGGCCTTGAAGTTTGTGATGGGGCAGCAACACTGGGAAAATGGTGTGTAAGAGCACTAGACAGAGAACTAGACTGCTGCTGGGGACTTGCACCTTGGGCAGCTGAAAGTGGGGATGGTCCAGGCTTGGGCCCTGTCATCATTAACTGGTTCTGTGAAACCACTAAATGAGATGTCAAATTATTCTGAGCTCCTGATGTCGGAGGACCCTCAGCTCCACCTCCTTCTGGAAGAGAGGATACTGCTGATACCTCTCTGAGGGGTGAGCTGGAAGGATTCTGTACGTTATCTGGATAAACCATTTTTCTTGCATTATTTCCCAGAGGAGGATTGCCTGGCAGGGCCATTCTCTGTTTGTCAGGAGATGGAGGCACTGGCCCAGGCCCCTGGAGGTTCACCATCACTGGCATGTTCCCGCTCTGCTGCATCGGCATCCGCTGAGCATCTGGGTTCAGGGGCCCTCTGGGGGGGTGAACCCCCTGGGGCACAGGCAGCCTGACTGATTTGGGATCCTGCTGCATCATCAGCATCATCATCATCTGCTGCTGCTGTGGGGTCTGGGGGGGTGCCTGGCCTTGCTGTGGGGCTGTCTGGGGCTGCTGCTGCTGCTGGGGCTGGGGCTGCTGCGTGTGTGGCATGAGCTGAGGTGGCATCTGCTGAAGCGGCCTTTGCTCCACTGGCTGAGATGGATAACCTAAGGCAACAGGATGATACATTCATTAAAACCAGCCAAAGATCTGAGGAAGCAGAATTTCTGTAACAAACAGGATTGGATAGAAAGTACAGCCTGGAGCCTGTTTATCTTGGACGAGAGCCACATTAACAAAACAGGCTTTACAAACAAAGCCAAAAATTTTACTTAATTCATAAAAATAGTTTTACTTAATGTACGACCTGCGTGAGATTTAACTGGAGATCTCTCAGTGTATTGTATCAGCTACTAACCCAGGTTCACACCACCTGGCAAGTCTCTGCAACTGCCCATGGGCTTCCTTTCACTGACAAACTCAAGAGCTGGACTTTCACTAATTATTACTCCTTAAAACAAACTTCAGTTTGACAGCCCGCAAGAGTCACGGACCAGCACACCTGCTACAGGCCTGACATTTTCTAGAGCATGAAGTAGAATCTGCCATGTGTTACTTGGCTGTTACATGCTAAGAACCCTCCGTGTGGTTTATAATATAAATCCTATTGCAGACTTTACATTTAATCCTCTCTATACGCAAAGGATCATTCCAACTACAACCCCTGTTTCTCCTAAAAAAACAGCTATTGGTCAATGCTAAATTTTTAAGACATCAGTCTGTGCTACAGCTAGAAATACAACTTTTTTTATCGGTTATGTTACTGCTGAATGACTCTACTCAGTATGATATCTGCAGGATGATAGATGAGAATGGGGCCACCTCTTCATTTTGAGCTAACCCAAAGAAAACACTTAAACAATGGTACCAGTTACTTATTAGGATGAAAAAAGGTTTGAACTTGAATGTGTGATAGGATGAATAAAATAGAACTGTCACAAAGATCAGTTAAAAGCTCTCCTATAGTTATTACATTCAGATAATCACAGAAAAATCCTACTACCTGGTGGTCTACTTGCAAAATCTGAGAGTTTAGGGCCTGACTTATCTAAATTCATTCCTTGGTCTCCAGACATCGACGACTGATCACTCTCCTCCAGGCCAGCTGGACGTGATTCTGAAGAACTGAAAGAAAAATAATCTCGATTAAGATCCAGCCCTTACATCACTGTTTGATTTCTGCTTCTATAACTAAGTACTCAAGTAATTCATTCCTAGCACTCTCCACAGACCTGGAATAACCCGCTGAAATGCCTCTGCTGTAACTTGCCAGACTGGAACACACACACCAGGTCGGTGTATAGTCACTGCCTTAAGTACTACTGAAAAGGAAAAAAGTTGCCTGGTGCTCTGTTGATCTTAAACATTTATTTCTACCATGAATCTGAGCTTTATAACTATGACAATGCCAATGGATATTTCAAAAGACAGAGCTACACATATTTCAACTAAACAGGCTTCCCTGCGACATCTGTATGGATAAGCAAGTGCCATGGGTAGATGCATCTCTAATTTGTTTTAATGGCAGCACCTTTTCTTCCAGTACTGCACCCAGAAGTGACTCACTCAGGGTATCCAAGGCCTCTGATAACATCACAGCACAACTGCACTGACGTGTCAGGCATTGCAGTCACCCTCCAGAGCACAGACCTGTGTGGTGCTGGGGCTCTGTAAGTGATCACACACTGGTCTGGGTTGGAAGGGACCTTAAAGCCCATCTCATTCCACCCCTTGCCATGGGCAGGGACACCTTCCACTATCCCAGGGTGCTCCAAGCCCCGTCCAACCTGGCCTTGGACACTTCCAGGGATCCAGGGACAGCCACAGCTTCTCTGGGCACCCTGTGCCAGGGCCTCCCCACCCTCACAGGGAACAATTTCTTCCCAATATCCCATCTCACCCTGCCCTCTGGCAGTGGGAAGCCATTCCCCCTTGTCCTGTCCCTCCATCCCTTGTCCCCAGTCCCTCTCCAGCTCTCCTAGAACTCCTTTAGGCCCTGGAAGGGGCTCTAAGGTGTTCCCGGAGCCTTCTCTTCTCCAGGAGAACACCCCCAGCTCTCCCAGCCTGGCTCAGAGCAGAGGGACTCCAACCCTTGGAGCATCTCCGTGGCCTCCTCTGGACTCTCTCCAGCGGAGCGTCCTTCTTGTGCCTCAGGGCTGGAGGCAGCTCTGCAGGTGGGGTCTCACCTGTGTGGGGCAGAGGGGCAGAATCCCCCCAGACCTGCTGCCCACGCTGGGGGATGAGCCCAGGACTCAGGGGGGTTCTGGGCTGTGAGTGCACATTGCTGGGTCACATTCAGTTTTTCATCCACCAGCACCCCCCCAAGCCCTTCTCCTGAGGAATCTGATGCTCCAGGAGACTCTCTAGGACAATTAAAATTGCTCAGACTCAATGCCCAATACTTCGACTAAATCAAGAAAGCTTTTGCAGACTTAGAGAAACCCCAAGTTTCTATAGCTATCAATACATATGGTCAGAGGATGTAAAACAAAGAGGGATCAAGAGCTGAAGAACTAAACTGCTTATCACCTTCATGAATATATGAAGGTTATGGGGAGATCTATGTGAGAAAAGCGCTAAGCTAAAATTAAAGACATCAAAAGAAGTACGCTGCCAATGAAGAGAGGCAGAATCATGCAGAAATGCCATGGACAAAAGTAACATTTTCAGCAAAATAAGAATTTGAAATACATAAAGGTGGGGAGACCTATCCTATTGCAATTTACTTGAGAATAATAGTTTCTGGTGTCTGTACAGTTGACCCAAAGCTGTAGACACCCTGGCCTGTCTTAATGCTACCTAATCAATGTTAAAAAGCAGCATGTGACTGGAAATCCCTGAATTTTTGTGAGTCAAAACTGGGGAGAACATACACCAAGAGAGAAGAAAGCTGAAAATAGGGCAAACAGAACTGTTCCAGCCACTGCTGCTGAGGGCAAGTACTGCCAAGGAAAGCACCTGGAGTGCAATGCTGTGTCTAATCCAGCACACCACCAGTTTTTGTGATGCAGGTGGTGTAGGCTTACATGCCTCCACCAATAAAGTTGATGAAAACTGGCAAAACGCAGAGGTATGCCCCAGAGCATTATATTAACAGCCACAAATGAACAAAATTCTGGCAGCAAAATCACCCAGAGGAGCTGCAGCCTTTGGTGCAGGTGCCAGCCATGTGAACTGAAAGAATGCCTAGAATTGTGAGTGTAATCTCAGATTTGTCAGTTTTGCTATTTGTTTACAATGGTGGGAGATTAAAAATGCTACAGTTAAAGTTCAGCTCAAAGCTGATACACAGCATCACTGCACAGACAGGTTTAACCCAGAAAACAAACCTGGTGCACAGTGGATCCTCAGCAAACACCTCCTGCCAGATGGGTCTGTGCAAATCTGGCAGAACAGACCCGAGCTTGGTTTGCCAGTGAAGAGCAGCTATGGTAGGAAAGGCTGCTTCTGTCATTGCTGGAAAATTTAAACATGAACTGAATCTCAAATGCAGCTGAAATTCACCGGGCATGTTTAGCAACCACCATTGGTGAAAAATAACCAGAATATGAGTAACAAGATGTTTGTGCGAGAGACAAAATAGTCCATATTTATTCTTCTTTTCTATTGCTCTGGAGCTAAAAAAATATATAAAAGTAACTGCACACCAGGTACAGTCTGGACTGTCATCAGCAGGACCTCTGCTCCACCAGCTGCGCTCTGAAGTACAACCTTCAGATACAAATCCCTCATCAGAGCGGAGAGAGAACTCCAGGAAAATCCAAACCAAACAAACCAAAGAAGGTGGCAGCTGTGCCATAAGGAGAGCAAACCTAAAATGACAGGTGTGGCAGAGCCAGCCCGGCCCAGGAGCAGCAGCTCTGGTGGTACAGAGGCTCCTTCCCTGCTGCTGAGTGAGGGCATTTCCCAGCTCTGCCAGGGCACTGGCACCCCCAGACCTGTAGTGAAACCCTCCGAGTCTGGTTGGGAAAAGCCTTTGTCCTGCAGTGCTGTCACCACCTGCACTGGACACTGCAAACCTGAATGGCAGCACTGGGAATGACCTTCCACTGGGGATTATTTCTGTTCTACCAGTGCACAGGGTGTTCATGGCCTGTGCACAGGGGAACATTAAACAACTTTTGTTTGTGCATGGATTTAATAGAATTAACCAACCTGTTTTATCTACAATCCTACTTCATCTAGCACCTTGTTCCTCAGTTTACATCCCATTATCCATAGTCTTCAGGTTCAGCACACAGATGCAAATACTTTTAAACAACCAAAATGTCCTGGGTTTCATTCCAATGCAAAGTTGCTCAATTAAGCAAACCCTTGAAACTATTTTAGACTCAGCTGAATAAACTCTTTCAATAGCTCACTTATCCTATTTACATTCCAACATGACTTAGTCTGTAATCCATATTACTAATTGTACTTTTGTTACTATGTTATTATTTCTCAGAAATTATTTCTTTTTAGTGTCTTTATCAAATTAGCTGCATTTCCACACAAGGTTTGCTGCTCTGAATTCTAAAATTTCTGAGGAAGAATGACAGAGAGGAAGCTGAGATGAAAAGCATCATATTTGCTTCTGATGCAAGGGAAAGTGATCCAAATCGAATTTAATTCCTGCCAGTTCCAAAGCAGGAAAATGCTGAGCTTGCCCAGCGATGTGAGGGAAGCTGAGAGTGAGGGAGGCAGGAAGGTGTTACAGCCAGCTTTCACTGCAGTCTCCCTCTTTTTGCTGGAGAATAACTCAGGAACTTTTGTAAGACCAGCTCCCTTCTTAGTGCTTCTGCAAGGACCAAGTATCGATATAGTCCACGTAGAACCAAAATGCTCACCCATATCAGAACAACATTCTGGTTCCTTTGTTAATTACATCGAAATCTGATTCAAAGCCTTATTTAGGAGCTGGAATTGAGCTGTCATAGCTTATTAGAAAAGCTATAATTGAGACTTCTTCTACTGTGAAAACCTTTTAATAAGCAAATAGTCTTGTGAGGCTTTGCAAGCTCAGAGGAAGAGCTTTATAGGCCCATTTATTGATATTCCCAAGCCACACTGAGGCTGAGTGCCCATCAGTAAGACCAATGAAAACAAAATCCTAAGAAGAGTTTTCTTTAATGATTAATGGATTTTTTTTTTCAGAACGTGGTGCCAACTCATCTGCTCCCTCTGAATCCTCTGTCACTTCCACAGCAAGGCACTTGCTACAGCAGTGGTTACCACTGTTTTATTGGAATCTATTTGGACTGGAGGAACTGCTGTCTGTGTTAGGTTTCTAAGTCACCCCAAAGCTGCAGACTGGCCACACACTTGGTCCTGGCCAAGTTACTTTGCCCAGGTGTCCACATCTGGCCACAGACTGGGTCCTCCTCCAGCTGTAATCTGAGATCACACAGCAGCAGTGAGGACCTGACAAGCCATACCATGACTGTATACAACTATACAGGAGAGGCTTGAAAAGCTTTTCTCCAAGGCCTATTAAATTAGCATGCTTTGCTTTACCTTACAGCATTTCTGCATTTTATTTTTGTACTAGTTAAGCCAATTAATGATTGTCACAAAAGGTCACTTGCTACAGATGATGTGAGTTTTTCAGTCCACAATTCAAATGTCCATGAGGTTATTAATTCCATCTTCACAAAGGAATCTTGACACTGTGCAGAAAATGCAGGCTGGGACTACACACTGAATAACCAAGGGAAAATTAAAATTTTGAACAGTTGCTTAGTACTTGATGCCATCTTCTCTTTGCACTGAACTGAACATGTGTCCCTAGAAAAGGCAGCATAAACTTCAGGTTAAAGACTTAATAATTATTCAGAGGGGCCAGACTGGTGGAACCAGAGCCATACCAGAAGTTAATGTGCTATTGCCACCTTTCTGTTTGGTTTTAAGAATTTAATTTTGATATTTGGATATTTCTGTGTTCTAATTTTCTGTGCAAAGCTTTTTCACTTTCCCCATTTTTCCCTGATTGAAAACAATCTCCCAAAGTACCATCAGGTGGATTCCTGTTAATGCCCCATGGGCTCATCTGCAGCATCAGGATAATTAGATAAAGCATATCTGCCTTCACCATTTGAGCTGAATAATGGCACAGCAGCAGCAGCTACCACCCTGTGCTGGGTGATAGTGGGCTGTCAGTGGCAAATGGTTACTGGACAGCTGGCCAAGAAAATATGCTGGCCAAAGAAGGAAGAAGAGATTCTACAATCTTGTATTTTCACTAAAAAGACACATTCATTCATTACCTTTCAATCTTTTCCATTGGCCTCCTCCCTCTCAAGAGCTGTGGGGTTTTTTCCCTTCCTAATCTCTGCTAGGCTAGGAACACCAGCATTGCTTGGATTTGTTAATCTCATACCCAGAAAGTACCAGATTCCTCCCTCTAAATTCTAGCTGCAGCCTCAACTAAGAGAGAAGTCCAGCTCAATTCCAGGCAGAAATGTGTCAGAATACGCACAAAATTCAGGAAACAACCCCCCAAAATCTGTCCTGCACATGTTATATAGAGGCTTCTAGTTCTTCTGAACGTACTTCCCACCCTTTAATTGTGGCTGTCAGACTGCTTAAAAAAGGCAGCCTCCCCCTCTTCCAAGGGCTGTGGCACCATGGGCCGCGTGCTAAACTTCCTTCACCCAGTAAAGGTAAGGAACAGTGCTGGTAAAATTTGGTTTATAACTGAGTTTGGATATTTGCATGTTATTTTTAATCTTGAACAAACATTCCAATGACAGACTCTTGAGAGAAACTGCTACAACATGAATTAAATACAGGTCCTTTCTCACCCATAACTTGCTGATAAAATATTGACAAAGTGCCTGTGGAGTTTCTTCATGCCCCTTATAAAAAACACTGTAATATTAAACCTACGTTGTTTGTTCTAGCTGTTGATTATTTTTCTTCTTCCTTGGAGGCTTCTTCTTCTTTGGTTTGTTGGCATTCTGGTTATTCTGTTTGTTGTTCACACCAAAGTGCCCTGCTGAGATATCGCTCTGGAGAAGGTTAACCAAGAGCGGACTTGTGAGCGTCACATCTTTATTGACAGGATACACAGGATTCTGCCCACAGGAAACCTGATTCCCATTGGGAGTTCCACTAAACCCCGTACTGAAAGGCAGCCCATGGCCAGAGAAATGACTCCCTGAAGCATTGTTGTTTCCTTGCATTCCTTGCATATGAGAAGGCACCATGTTTGGCTGCTGCACAGGAACCTCAGGTAACATCTGTGTCAAGTTCCCATCGTTGTTTGTTGTGGTAGCAGTATCCCCAAGCTGCTGAGAGATGTGAGGACCAGGTCCAGTGGGTCTTAAAACTTGCCCTTGAATTCCCATCACCTGAGAAGGATTCCCATTCACAGGGCCTTGCTGTGCCATCATCTGCCCAGTGAACTGCACCATGTTTCCTTGCATGTTTGGGGTTGGTCCTCTCATCAGTTGAGCTGGCCCCGTCATAACATTGGACTGGTTTTGGGTATTAAAAGGCTGTTTATTTCCTTGCATCTGAGTGGTCATCATCTGTTCCATCATTGAGTTTTGCTGTAGCAAGACCTGGCCCTGAGGTCCCATCATCTGGTTGTGTGTGGACATCATCTGCTGTCCCTGCTGGGGAATCATCTGTTTGGGTGGGGTCATCCTTTGGGGAGAGGGACCAAGATTTTGGTTTTGAGGTGTCACCATCATTTGGCCTTGTGGCATGAGCTGAGTTCGAGAGAGTATCATCTGGTTTTGAGGGTTCAGCGATCCCTGAGCCTGAATGTTCACCATCTGTCCTTGAGAGGACACGATTTGCTGATGCATCCCCATAAGCTGGGACTGTGGTCCTTGCTGAGGCTGTCCCTGCATGTTGCCCATGTTAACCTGTGGTACCCCACTAGCACCAGCCTGCTGGTTGTTCATATTTCCATGAAGTCCCATTAGATTGGTCTGCATCATATTTGGTGGGCCATGTGCTGCTTGCATCTGATTTTGAGGAGGTCCAGATCCTTGGCCACCTTAAGAAAATAAAAAGAAAATACCAGTAAGAAACTAACTGGATTGGTGTAAGAGTTTTCACACCTTTAATTGGTGAGTACTCCAAAATTGTTTTCCTCCCTTTTCCAATAAACTGGTGTAAACTGGTGTATTTGCAGTCCTGGGATGCAGTTTGATGCTACAGATACATGTTAGTTGTCAAAACAGAACATCATACATCTCAAAATAAACACTTGGACTGGTACTTCCCTGTATCCCACTGCAGAAGACAGAATAGAAACTTAATTTCAGTTGTTATCTGCACCTAAGTTTGAAAATCTTCCATAATGTCACCTAACTCAGCAGAGTAATTCCTAACCAAAATGAGCTTCAAGCCCTGAGGTTACTTTATAATGGGCTAAAGAATAAATGCAAACAGAGTACTGATGAAATGACATCATCAGGGTATCCATAATCCAGCCAAAAGACTAATAATTGAATTGTTAAGTGAAGACATTTGTGAATTAAAGATTTCATTTTCACACTTCAAGCAGACTTCCAAAATTTTTGAAGGAAGTAATAAATAATCTTTTCAAAGCAGAACAAGATTATTTTGCTATTCTGCTTCTAAGATAATTACACTTTTTTTTTTCTGGACAAGAAGTTCCTTTTGTGTTGTATCTTTATTACCCCTTGCCTCCAAATTTCAGTGCTACCTTCCATTCAATTTCTCAACAGCTGTTTCTGAAGCCCAGACCCACAGTCCTCATCAATAATAGTTGGGTTTTGAGAAACATGAGCAGCCTTATGCTTTTCTGTTCTTTATCCAACACTACACCCAGAGTGCTGCTGCAGTCCCAGCCAGCAGCTCCCTGTTAATGGCAGGAGTTTAACGGTTTGGGACCCATGTGGCACAGGAAAAGGCATCATGTGCTACAAGAGGAAAGTGGAAAAAGCTGAGCAATGCCCCACTGCAGTCAGACCTGTGTGCTGCACGTTCTGGCTGGTTTGCAGCTGCGGTGCTCCGCTGTTCCCTGGTGTTCCTGGAGCTGTGGAAGGCACCTGACCTTGCAGGAAGTTCTGGTTAGCCTGGCCTGCAGGGAACCCCGGGGGGAGCCGCTTGGGCATTCCTGAACACGAGAATTTTCTGATTAGTTAGTATGGAAAATGGGAAGAAAAAAATAGACAAAATCTGTAATTGGAGAATACCTTTGAGTCTGTGCTATCATATGACAGGTTTAGGCAGCAATTGGTTTTTGCCAATATGCAAAATCCACTGAAGACATTTATAGTTCTTACCTGTGCAATAATTCTGTCTAACAAATTACTATGACTAATTTCAAACTATAATTTCAGTACAAAACTTATTGCCCAGAGAAGGTGAAAAGTCCACGTCTGACCTTTTAGAAACTAGAACTTAAAGTAACGTGGTTTGTTCCTTTCTGCTCTACTGCATCTCTTAACATGCCCTTAACTTATTTCATGTACACAAACACAAATAACTGGTATTTTTGTTAGTGATGTGCTCCTCTCACCAACTCTGACACACCAGGCACACACTCCTTATCAGTGCTGCTGTGTGCACACACACTTAAAGGGTCTTTTCATCCCAGAGCGGGCTGAGGAACCCTGTGGTTCAGTACGTCCAGACCTGCTGCTCATTCAAGTAACTCTGCTATTCCTGCTGCAAGAGCAAGGAATTCTGTCAGGCCCTCATGTGGCACAACACCCACACTTTGGCACATCCAAACATCACTGCTGCCCTGGGACAGAGAGAAAAACCTCCTCCCTACCTGCCAACGTGAGCAGCAGCGTGGATGGATTTAAGAGAACCCACTTCTTTTTAACTCACTGTCCACACAATGCCTCAGACTTTGAGGCAACCCTGCCCATTGCCCCCTTTATTTTCCTGATCCAGTGCCAGAATGTGACTTCAGTTCCTTCTGCAATTACAGTTTTCTTGCATACCTAATCGTACTGCTTGTGCTAATTATCTGGTCTTAGGTTGTAATTAATATTTCAAGGTAATCAAGTCTATAGGTCAAACACCAAATATATCTACAAATACAGAAACAGACTTCTTGAAACACCACATCACTGGACTCCAGTTTTAGTTCTGCTAAACTTTTAGGGAAGTTTTGCAATTAGGAATGCTTGAACTGAGAAAAAAAGAAAGTGTTAGCTTGGCCTCTTCCAAATCTGATACAAAATTCTGATTTGCTAAATTGACTGTGTGAAATGCAAAGTGTTTGTATTCATTTACACCAAGCCTTTAAATGCAAGGTGGCTTAAAAATGATAAGATCTATAATAACAAATTAACATATAAATTGCAGCAATGAATGAGCATGCACAGAAGTCAGGCAAAAATCTCAGCAGTGGGAGCAACACAGCTTTGCTGAAACCAAGGAATCCTGTGTTTTAAAAAATCAGCTGAGGATACAGCTCACAGCAGGATTGTTGATTTTAGCAATAAGGTCTACAATAAGACCAAATAACATGTTTTGATAGTTTATTTGTAGCATCACATTTAACTCAAAAAAATTGAGGTTTGTTTGTAGTAGATTTACTTAGGAAGCAGAACACGGAGATTATTCTGGCTAAAGGTCATGGCTAAGATTTCTGATGGGGACATATGGCTGGTGAGGCAAAACTGTAGGGAAATGTGACTATAATGAATAATGAATAACTGCTTCCAGATAGAGGCAAAATAAGATACACCAAGTACAGGGCACTGGCAGATCCCAACAGGAGAACCTTGAAACAGAGAAAATTAATCTGAATTCAAATGAGACCCATGGTACAAACAGCAAAAACAAGAAGCTTGTCCACATTAGTAGACCAAGAAACTGGAATTCCTTACAGTGTTTTGACAGATTTTGGATGTACAACATGAGAACGCAAGAAACTAGAATGTATTTATGAGTGTGTAGGTGGACAAAGAATATGGCCCATATTTTATAAGTACATAAAGAAATTATTTCAAAGGCTTAAGCAAGAACTGGTGTATGGGACCTGAGAACAGCCATCCAAGAGGAAGATGAACAAACGAGTGAGCAAAGAGAAGCACGACAAATCTGCATGGAAATACAAAGGACTCAAGGGGAAAAAAACCACCAAGGACACAAAAGACATCCTGGGACTGACAAAAGAAATTCCTTCATTGTTAGAGAAGAACTCTAGGAATAGTAAGGAAAAGAAGTGAGTGCAATGGTCCAAAGAGAAAACTAAAGACAACACAGGCAAATGAGAAATTAAAACATCCCTTAACCTCCTAATTTTAGGATAGGGAGTACAACAGCATGGCAACAACAGCTCTTTCCTCTTTATATGGGAAGAAACTGTTGACAGATAAAGACAGGCTGAAGAAGAAACATCCACAGCTTAGAAAGGAAGGTGCAAAACAATGCCTCACTTCTTTAGAAAATGTAAATGGTGACAGGGGAAGCTGAAGAGAGAAAGAAAATTTGTTTGTTTTTATTACACTCTCTCACAAAAAAATCCTCTCCTTTCCCCCCAAAAAGAACAACCCCAAACCTAAACAAAATCCCCACACCATCTCTGAACATCCTAAGCTTGCTTAAAGGCAACGGAAGAGCTGTCAACAGGATGACTGGCAGTAATAACATCAATGCACACAGCAACTCCTCCCTGACCCTTCAGGCATCTCTGTGACACTGCAGGACAGAGACAGAGTAGAAACCAAGTGATGCTGAAGGTCATTCACCAATACCCACCTCATACTGCATCTATTCATTGATTCTGTCTCATAAAGGATCTTTTCAGAACTAACACCAATATTACTTCTTGCCATTTTATGTTTCTTTTCTTCTTAAAATAAAAGAAGGTCTCAGTACTTCTTACCTCCTAAACCAGGGTGTAAACCTTGTGGACCTTGGTTTTGCTGCTGCATCACCATGAAGTTGGGGGGTACATTCCCCTGTTGCACCATAGGATTACGACTAGGAGAACTGACAGGCTGCTGGAATCCCTGGGGAAGTGTGCTACTCTGGGGAGGCCTTGGTCCCAGCTGCTGCTGTGTCTGGTTAACGGTTGGAGATGAGGCAGGAGAGCCCTGCTGGAAGGAGGAGGGAGAGGAAGCAGGAGACTTGTTGGTCAGGTGGGGTTGTTGTAGTGGCGTAGGAACCCGTGAGGGCCCTCCCTGAAGGCTTTTCATTTGAGGAGCAGTAAACTGGCCAGGATTGCTCATCTGGGGAAAGTTTGAGTGAGCCTGGGAAGCTTGCTGGCTTCCAAAAGGATATGGAGGCGGAGGATGAGTAGGAGTTTGTACTGTTGCTAGAGATGGTCTTGCTTGAAGCTGCTGCTGCATTTGTCCAGGCAATGGGGCCTTTTTCCAACCCTGGTTTACTGTCAATGTACCCAGTGCTCCCTGGGTTGGAGGAGGCTGAAGTGCTCCAGAAGGAAGCTGGTTCCAGCCAGGGGGAACTGGAACCTGTGCTGGTGAAGTGAATGAAGGTCGAATACCCTGCTGTGGCTGCTGATGTGGCTGGGGAGGCCGATTCTGCAACTGCTGCTGCTGTAGCTGCTGAAAGTTGGCTGAGTTCATCTGCCTGTTTACAGGAACTGACTGCATTGAATGGAGCTGGGGAGCTAAAGATCCAGATGGATGATTTTGCTGCTGTATATTTAGCCCAGATAAGAGTGGGTCCATTGCATCTATTAAAATAGCAAAGAAAAATAATAATAAAAAAATAACCTACTGTACACAAAACCCATCCCAAAACAAGAAAGGCTAAATTGCTTGCTTGCATTTCCTTACTCTGCGTAAAAATCCATGTTCCAGAGAAGCCAGGTCTTATCAATTTATATCCTCTAAAATAAAACACAAGAGCCCCACAATGCTACAGACTGATGTGAGCCTTCTACACACTTAGAACTGCAGAATCATAGAGTATCTCAGCTGGAAGGACCATTGAGTCCAAATCTCTGCTCCTGGCAGGACCACCTAAAATTAAACAGCATCATCGAGACACTCCCTGAACTCTGTCAGGCTTGGTGCCGTGACCACTTCCCTGGGGAGCCTGTGAAGAATAAACCCTAAACATTCACATCCACCAGACCCCCAATCCTTAAACTACCAGTCTATCCACCCTTCCTGAAAAGAGGGGAAAAAAGAGCACCAGAAATATTCCTGCCTCATTGAACTAATCCTTCTCTCACCTTCAGCTAAACATAAAGCTCAGTCACAACAGTTCAACTGCAAAAATACCACTGCCAGTGCTCAACACATTTGAACAAAATACCAAGCAAGCTGGTGACTTATTAGGCACCCAAATTATTTGAAAAAATTTAACAGATTAAGGGGGAAAGGTTTTCAAAGAAAGAGTAGCTCCCAGAAAGGCAGAGAAAATGCTCCAGAACAACTCTGGAGTACTTTCATGAGTACACACTCAAGCCTGTGTGCCGAAGTATCAAAACTTAAGAACATTTTCAGATCAGTACTATGACTAGATTTTACCACCTGGCTGTGAGGAAGGCCGAGGTGTTCGTGGCTGCAGCTCAGCACTAGCACCACCTGCCACCATAGAGGAGGGCACATTTCCACCCTGGGACATCATGACAGCTGCAGCATTGCTCATTCTTATTAAACCTTAAAAAATAAAAATAGAAATTATCAAGTCTTGCAGTTACATAGGGAAGAATTTTAGAATTTTTTTTTAACAAGAAAAAATTATATTTGTCAGTAAAACATTTCTTTAGACTTCAAGAATTGTTTGTCCAAAATAACCTGAGAACACACCTCTCTGTCTGAAAGCTCAGATTCCCTGGTATCAAACAAACAAGTTCAAGTCATGCTGTAGCTCTTTCTTTAACACCAAATTTTTAAAAGGAGTATAAAAGGAAACACTACTGACTCATGAATAATGTGAGCCTGACTTGCCACTGAAAGCACCAAGTGACGAGATTGTATCAAAGCTGTACATGTAGCTCAGGCTTTTGCAAGATCTGAAACTTTAAAGTAACTGAAGTGTTGCAAGAGAGAAAAAATGTCAATGTTTCACTTCCACAGGCTGCTATTTTCTAAAATGATTGCCCTTGTTGCCCTGTTGGGTATATTGCTGTTATGTTGTTGACCTGTAGACAGGAAATAAAGGCACTGATCGGCACAGTGGAGAGTAGAGCCCTTCTTTAAAAGTTTCAAAAGACAAAGATTTCACTATTGTTTAATTAAGTTTCTACAAAGTTGAAATGTTCTTTCCATTCCTTCTCCTCAACAGCCACAAATGCATCTTAGATAAACTGACCAAAAATGCTCTTGGTTTAATTGCTTTAAATCCTATTTACTAAAATATTAGTTATTTATTTTGTCTTATGATTCAGCTATTTTAACAAATTACATAGTAGCTTTCTTTGTAAAAAGTCTTCGTAAACTCTGAATTTTGTAGTTAAAAATTCCTTATGCATATACAAAGCTCTAAAATATAGTTTAATCAACTACACCTCTCCACAAAAATTCCTTCTTTATGATCAGACCTCAAAAACTTTATGATCAGACCTTTATCAGAAAATACAAAGAGAGAATAACAACGACAGTGTCCTGTCCTTCCCATAATTCTAATGGATTTAATCTCAGTCAGTTTATTGTACGCTGAATAAAGACTTATGCACATTTCCATAAAGGGAACCAAACAGAACACTGTGAAAATTTGTGCATATTTCAAAGTGAATTCACTATGCTCAACTGATCTGCTTTAACAGTCTTTATGTAAAAAAACCCCAAACCAACCAACTAACCAACAAACCAACAAACCAACAAAACCTCAAACCACCACACCCTCAAAATACCTGAAAACAAACCAATTGGCCCCATCAAAATCACTCCAATGTTTGTGGGACACCATGCAGCCAACAATTTATTTACATAACACAGGACGCAGTTTGACAGCACAGAACAAGAACAGACATTAATTTAAATAGCAATTAGAATTCTGCAAACAATAGTTGCTGTAACCAGTGGAGTTTCATTAGTCCAGTAGGAAATTTCTGAGTGTCTGAAGCTGCACAAAGAAGCCCTGAGGGGATTGGGATTTACCTTGCCCCCCCTGCATGGGGAACCCCGTGTCCATGCGCATGGCGTTGCTCGCTCCCAGGGGCCCGTTGATCCGCACATCCTGGCTCCTGCTCTGGGCTAAAGCCAAGTTGATAGCACCTTCCCCTAAAGTAATGCACAGGTTGGGTGAACAGAAGAGACAGAAGAGCAGAACACAGACATTTGCAAAACGACATTTAAGAGATGCCGTGGAAGGAAGAACAGGCTTCACCTCCACTGCGCACTTTAGAAGGACACTTACACATCACACCACCCTTCTGGATTTCAGTTTTAAGAAGAACAAACGTCATGACAAGCATTACCTGCTCTTGGTTTCATCCTGAGGGTGCTCCTGGACAACTGTCCAGAATGGATAGTGTAACTGTGAAATCCACTGAAAACTTGTCTTAAATACAGCCTCATATGAAACAACAGGTAAAGAAAATCAGCCAACCCTTTCCTAAGTCAACACACAGAAAACATTTTTCAGGAGGGTTCCTGATGCCTAGAGCATTTTCAGCTTTCATTTTTATTACTAGTAAATTTTATTCCTGAAAGAATAAAAGTCTTGAGCTATCATTTTCACTAAAGCTTAAGTAGTAACTTAGAAGTTTTGCAACATTAACCAAGTACACAAAAGCGCTTTTTGAGTCTACTTAAATCTGAGCTTTGGAAGCAGATTCGGTGTGAAATACCTTCAATCTGAACTGAGAGGATGCCCAGGTCTCGGAGCTGTTGGTTGTTGTTCTGAGCCAGGATTCGCAGCCGCTCGGCAGCTTCCCGGGGGATGTTGAAGGTGACGCGGACACTGTTCCAAGGCTCTATCTTCTGCACTTTTAACTTGGTGGATTCTTAACAGAAAAACAATCAAAGTCAGTGCAAAGGCAGTTTTTAATCACGTCTGATGAAACAACTTGGTTAAAAAGTTGAAAAAAATGAAACAGTATTTGGCTTTGAAAACTGCCAGTGCTTAGTCTCAGGTACAGGAAATTTTTCCCCACACAGGTATACAGCAACCAATGCTGCCAAACCACATCAGGGATTTTCCAAAAAATTAGCAGTAAAAAAACTACTCAAACAATAACCAACGCAATAGACAACACAGTCACTTGACAGTATTACTCAAAAATTGAAATATTCTGTGGATAAACTACTTTGGAAAGATAAGGAAATATCTAATAAAACAGATTTCATACAATTATAGGTATTAGGTTTGGGTTGGAAGGGACCTTAAAGCCCATCTCATTCTCCCCCTGCCATGGGCAGGGACACCTTCCACTATCCCAGGTTGCTCCAAGCCCTGTCCAACCTGGCCTTGGGCACTTCCAGGGATGGGGCAGCCACAGCTTCTCTGGGCACCCTGTGCCAGGGCCTCCTCACCCTCACAGGGAGAAATTGCTTCCCATTATCCCATCTAAAATCTAGACTCCTTCAGCTTAAGGCCATTCCCCCTTGTCCTGTCACTCCATCCCTTGTCCCAAGCCCTTCTCCAGCTCTCCTGGAGCCCCTTTAGGCCCTGGAAATGGCTCTCAGGTCTCTCTGGATCCTTCTCTTCTCCAGGTGAACACACCCAGCTCTCCCAGTCTGGCTCCAGAGCAGAGGGGCCTCAGCCCTGTGATACAGTACATTTGTTTGTGAACCTGATGGATGTGAGAAAAAAACTGACTACAGGAATGAAACGCTTGAAATAATTGCTCTACAAATGCTTGTGAAACCATTTTTCTTTTTTTTACAAGACCAGTGCCAACAGAGTCCTAGCAATATTTCATTGATTTCTACCTTAGTATTTAGTTTTCTGGGTAAGTATTTCAAACCCACTGCCAAAAAGTGTCTCAAAGTCATGCAAAATATTTACTTGCAAGTTTTCTGAAAACCTGTTCTACACGTGAGTGTTTCTACATAGATCAGCGGTTTTCAAAGTAACAGCAAATAGGTTGGGCAGTTATGTTGGATACATTAGCCAAAGTGATACCTACCTAAATGATCGTTACAAAATGCAGTTAAGGACAGTTAAAAATATACTCCCAAAATAGCTTTATAAGTTTCCAGTTTCTATCTTTCTGTAAAGAAAGTTCCTCTCTAAACAGAAAGCACTGACCCAGATTTTCATCAGCCAGCTCCTTCACTGTAACCTTAGATTTACTAAACATTTGCTACCTTTTGGAGTCTGAAAAACATGTTAGTTAAGAATGCCAACACTCATTCCTATTTAGGAATCTCTTGTTCACCACTAATTCATCAAGCTCCTTTTGCTGCTACAGTAATGTAATTATTAAATTCATCCTCGTTCTACCTATAAACCCGGTTTTGGCTGGAAACACGGCAGGAGGAGTTTTTAAATCCCCTTTTGTGGAGGTTTGAACAGTCCCATATTTTCTGTTAGTAATGTTCCAATATTTTACACAGAAAAATTGTATTATCAGTTTTGGTATTTCTATGTATTTGTACCCAAGTTTCTCATTTTCCAAACACTGCATCTGCCAAGATAACCCCATGTTATTTACTAACTCCACATTCGGGATATCCTATTTTGCTCTGAATCAGTTTAAATAACTTCTCACATGGAAAATTTTCAAATTAACTTGACATTGATTTTAAAAATTCGCTTTCTCAGCTAAGGTCTGAATCACATTTATTAATCCTGGCATTGATATTTATAATAGACTCAGCATGCAGATGCCTCTGTATAACAAAGGTGACTACGTGCAGCTATAGACTGAATTTATTTCACATCAAAAACTACACAATTCATCTGTGGTATTACACCCATCCCTTCACACCAGTAACGGTCTGTTAGTCTACATCTACTTCCAACTCTTTGTAAGATACAGCTCAAAACTGTGGTATTTCTTCATAGTATTTTCGTCTTATCCCAGCTTTTTTATCTCCCTGAGCAACAACAGCAAGAACCCAACAAACTGATGCCAGCTGACTACACGGACAAAATTGAAAGAAAGGAATAAAGTGACAAAGAAATTCAGTTTGGTTATGGAGGAGTAATGTGTTATTTTTCTGAAAAGGTGTTTGACACTGTTGAAGAAAACAATCAAGGCTACCTAACTGACCAGCCATCAGTAATCAGCATAAGACCTTTTGCAAGGATGCTCAGATGGGACAAATATCTTTTTCCAGATCTAAACATGCTGGCAAAAGATGTCCCAAAAAGCCTGCTATCCCTGACGTGCCATGGAGCTGTTCCCAGAGATGGGTGAGCAGAGGCACTCCCCATCCCCCAGCACAAATCAATCATCAGTCAGGTAGGGTAGGTCAGAAAAGGGCAGTAATGTCACAGGTACTGGGGAGTGAATCCATTCCCAGATGAACTGCAGTAGTTTAAATTGGACAGTTCGGGCCGTAAAACACATCTCCTGTGTGAACCAGCCTGGTTTCACTTTCATATAACACAGTCATGTGTAATAGAGGGACATATAAGAGAACAAAACCAGCTAAAATGTGGAAACAGAAGAGAAATGAATGAACTTTCTAAATAAATCAGTTTTAAACAACAAAACAGCTGCAGACATCTGTAATCTACATTTCTGAGAAGAACAGCTTGCAAATTCACTAAGAATAACCCCAACAAATACCATGACAAACTAAGTAGCTCAAACCCAATATAATCTATTTTTTGTGCAAGTACCTTGACTACCTGAATAAGCATTTTAAGGACAGCTGAAAAGTGACAAGAAGGTACATTACCCATGTGTAAAAGGCCAGGCACATTCTTCAGTATGGTATCCAGCTTCTGCTCAAAGTCTCTGTCACTTATATTTCCTTTAAAAGCTACAAAGATTATGGAATCCCCAGGAGCAGCCTCCTGTTTCAGTTCATCTTCCTCCAGTCCTGAATCAAAATCCACCTCTAAGTCTTCCATAGCTGAGGAGTACAAGGAGGCATATGTATCTTTTAAGTTAGGTAGATCATCCAAAACCATTGTTTCCAATAACGGGAGCCTGTCAGACGTCAAGGTGATGCTTGGAAGGGAAAAAAAGAATTATAATACATACAATAATAACTGTGTAAGGACATCAACAGCTGCTTTCAATGGCACATTTGGTCATTGACAGAAAAACCTACCTGGTGACCCAGTGTTGGGCTCTGTGAGACCAACTGTGTGAGGCTGAAAATGGTGGCCATGGCAGTGTCCAAGCTGTTCCACCACTAGGACAAACAGAAGGGGTTTCCTGACGGAATCGTGCTGCACGCGACTTGAGAAGTATTCCAGTTGATCTAAAAGACAGACAGGTAGAAAGGAAAGTAGAGGACAAAAAACCAGAGGAAAATGAATTATATTCATCTCCGTGTCATAGAGGGGACAAGCAAGCACCTGGTACCAATGCTGCAGTGCCTGGCTGTCAGGAGACTGTAAAACTCACAGCAACAGCTGAATTATAGAATGATAGGAAGAACCACCAAACTTAGTTTTAGAGACTGCAGATGCAATAGGTGCAAAGCACTAGGAAAGCCACAGCATATTTCTACCAGGAGAAATGTAGCATTTGACAAATATTTTACTCACACCCAGGGAAATCTCAGGCATACTATGCCTACTTTCTTACAGTTTGTAAAGATTTAGGTGTTTTCAGCTTCTTATGCACGTAACAACCTGAAATCTGCTCCCCCTGTCACAGCCCACAACTCTCACCATGCCCCCACATCGTGCTCAGATAAGAATGAATTCAGTAAGTCAAGTCCCACACCTGATGGATTTTGCTTAATAAAATGTCTACACTTTGCAATAAATTTTGACATTATGACCTTAATCTAAGATGTTACAGAAGTACAATCTGTGATAAAATTATCCGAAAACTTACAGTGGTCACCACCAATGCTAAGATACACATTTTCCCACTCCATCACACGGGCAATGGCACTACCCTTTCCAGGTGAGACATCTGCTCTAACGCTCAGCACTTTGCAAGTATTGCTAAAAGATTCAAACCACCTGTAGAAACAGCCAAAAAAGGGACCTGTTCCTGACCACCATTATCAAAACCAAATCCATTCACCAGCCAGGACTGTCAAGACCTCGTAACTCCAAAGCTGTGGGTATTTGGCACAACCCACCCAGAAGGTTTAGCTCAGGACAACAGACCCTTGAACAAGATAGAGATTGGGGTTTTGGCAGAGGTTCAAGTTCCCAACACAAATTAAAACCACAACTTTGAGATTAAAGGTGAGCTGCAGATACTGGCCAGAAAACAGCCTTTTCTAATTAAAAAATCTAACGATGTTAGACAAGTACAGATTCAGCTCTGCACTGTTTGCGCACTCACACAATGCTGCTGAAGAGACAATATTACAAAGGAAAAACCAGGACTTGGAAGTCACAAAATCCCCTCAGCTTTTGGTCAGATCTCTACACATACACTCACAATATTAAAAAAAATACTGGTTTTTTTCTTCCTTGCAACCCTACCCCACACGAGGCAATCCAACAGCACTAAGGAATAATCCCCTATTTTACTTGGAGTTACTTTCTCATCCTGCAGCACCAGCCTTCATCCTCAAATCTCAGATTAAAAACCGAGCTAATTTTGTCTCACAAGCTCTTCTGCAGTCCTGCATCAGAAAATAAGCTAAATGTTTCACAGGCACTGATCTATTTCCATAGTGCTTTCATATACTTATTATTCCCATGGCAATTTTAAAGATGGGCAATAGAGAAATAAATTTTAAAAATTCATTACCAAGTGAACACAGAGACAATTATATCTTCTTTTTTTCCCCAGACTCCTTGCTGCTTGACTCTGTGTCTAAATTACTGCTCCGAGTGTTTGGCACCTCCGTTAAGTCAAACTCCTCAGTTTCATGTCAGGTGCCCAGATAATGAGAATCACAATTGATAGGAATTTGTGAAAAGATGTTTTAACTGATTTTCACACAGTTTCTTGGACAGGTAACTTCCTTACCCAAGCTGGCTTTACACCAACCAGGAGAGTAGTCCTTCTCCTTCTGCATTCCTATATCTTTCATTCCACATCCACTGACTCCAGGGAGAGAGGAGCTGGGAGTCCTACACAAATGGCCTTTTTAATGACCAACCGCAACCATTCTGTGCAATGAATGAGGCAAGCATCCTGTGAAATATAAGCACTATATTTTGAGGAAAATGACATAGAACATTATTTGTCAGAAAACCTTGAGTAAATTTTCTAGGGAGAGAAATCTCAGCTCAAAATAGAGGCTCTTACATGTTGAAAAGGTTCAACTACTTGGAGGTGATGGGCTGTTGCACCTGCAGCGAGAAACATGAGTACACCTGACAATCCCTAACACCAAAGAAATAAGAATTTATCTACAAGAACACCAAACATTTCAAATCTTTTTTTGAATGGAAGTGTCTGAAGCCTCCATCTTCCCTGTGAAAGAGCAGAAGACCCCCAGACTGCTTAAATCACGGTTTTTAAACAATTCATAAAAATGCTGCAGCTTAGACCAAATTTCATCAACCGCATCTCAATGTGCTAAAATCTGACAGGATTTGTTGAAGTTATGGTCCTTTGTAAACACTATAAAAATTGAGTTTTCTAAATCCCAAAGGACCACAGGCCTTGTTTCACTAGACTCAGAGAATCACAGGACCACAGGGATATTGTGAGTGAAGGAAACAAATCACGACCAAGCTTTACATTTTAGCTCCCAGATCAGCACATATAGCTACAGCTCCCTTTGCATTTTTCCTTGACATCATGCTCCTTAAGGATCTCTGCTACATTCATCTGCACTCTCTCCTTCTCAAACACACAGAATTCAGTCTGTTCCTATATTCAGGTATCATTTATCTCAAGTATGACATGAGAAAGTGATGATTTGCAAAATTTTTTTCTTCAGGCAGTGCACAGCACACCAGCCATGTCAGAGCAAGTGAATCCCAGCTGCACAGCATCTTAACAACTTCTGCAATCTCATGGTTATAGGTTTGGCTTCCATAAATCCTGAGCAAGCACTTGACCATAATTAGCAGGTACCTTCCCTCAACACTCTTCCACACAAACACAAAAAGCCTTCAGCATATGCACACACAGGTAAAATGCTGGTCATTCAACAGTCCACGTAAACCAGAACTCGCAGCAGGTTATGGAGGGTCTCTGATGAGTAAGAACCACACTTGAACTGATCCGCACAACCGCAGCACACTTCAGGAACTCAAGCACCCATGCTCACTCGGCAGCACGAAAAGGTCTTTGACCATCATCCTGCCTTCAAAAAGCACACATGGCCTCCTTCCTGTCCCTGCACCTGCTCCTTTAGAGTTTCCAAATCAGTATTTCCCATTATATATTTGTTTCTGGAAACTCAGAGCAAGTCCAGTGCTACCACATGGCAACCATTTACCCTCAAATCTGGCCTGGAACTGGCTACAGCAGCAAAACCAGTGTTATGCCTCTTTATTATAAAGTTGGTCTTATTCAGCACAGTCTAATTATTAAAAATATCTAACTGAAGTAAGAGAGGTGGGGATAAACAGCCAAATAACAGACAAATGGCCAAAATACACCTGCACTGTTGTATGGGGACAGGGGGTGGAAGAGCAAGGCCCATGAAGACCAGAGTGTCCAACCCAAATGACGCAGGGCACACCCTGGGCTGCTGGGGCCAGGAGCTCCCAGGCACACTCAGCATATGGATAAAACAACTTGATCCACTAAAATGTGCAAAACAGAGACTCTTCAGAGGAAGAATTCCCACAGGACAGAGGATGCCACAGTTGAGACTTCGGGTGATGGACAGCTGGGTCATACACACACCACTGGGAGCCCCAAGGCATTTTGTCATGCCCTGTGCTGTCCCCACCAGCAACCTGACAGCAACAGGCAGCCTGCGCAACAAACCCAGCACCACACGGCTGGGCAAGGCTTGGAAAATCCCATTCAGACCCCGGGAGAGATGGGATTAGAGCAAAATCTGAAACAGCCAGTTGTCACTAACTGGGGAGCAGCTGAACACGGGAAAGCTGGCAGGCTCTAGAATACCTGGAAGTGCTGGTCTCTGGGGTGAAAAACAACACAAAGGAAAAAAAACCCAACTGATACCTTTCCCGATATCAGGAAATCTTATCCCAAGGTTCGCTTAACTGATCCAAACTTATGTCAATCTGTCTCTTAAATAGAACTTGAAATCTCTTGTCTTGCTTTCTCCTATCTATTGCACTACACAGAGCACACAAACCAAGGCTTTGTCTGGCCACCTGTCCCAGGTTTTCTGCCACAGTCTATTGATTTACAAGCTTTTTAATGTATTCAAAATAAACACTTTCACAACTGATGTCACACCACAACATGCACTCTCCCAAAACAAATAAAAAGTACTAAAATCCTGCTCTACATCTCAACAAGTACTCTTCCAAATTACACAAAAGATGGGAAAGAGTGAGAGCAGAACGAAAGATGGATTGATGCCCTTCACTAGCAGATGGCACAAGCTGGCACTAAGCAGGGTCCTCATCCTCACACTGACCATTATTTAAAGCTGCAACAGGGAAGAGAAAGAAAAGAGGTTACAGCCCAATCCCTTGGGGAAACCAGAATTCAGAGTGAGGAGGGAAAGTCTGGGATAGCTGTAGCAACATAATTTCTAAAGGATTGAAATTGCTTTTGCTGTCCCTGAAAAATGGTTTTCAAGCAACTTAATAGAAAAAAAAATCAGGAAAAAAGGATGTCTTGGATAATACACTTTAATGTTTTCTGCTTCCTTTGTTTTAGGTGCCAATGAGAAAAATATGTAGAGATTTTCATGACAGGAACAGAGGAGGTTCAGCATTGCCAGAATACTGCTGAGAGGATGGCTTTCTTTTAACCTGTAACATGCACTCTTACACAATCACACAGGCTACGTTTAAACTGTAACACCTATAAACCCCAGAAACACTGATCACAGCACTGTCTCTACTGGAGATTTGTTAACAGTGTATTATCCTCCTACAGCTGTTTCATTTGTTGCCCAGCATAGTGATTGTGGAGCTTGTTAAACCTGAGCAATGAATAAACCTAGACACCCACAACAATTCTGTGATGCAAAGATTAAAATAACATCATGGTTTTGGGCAAAAAAAAACCCAACAAAACTTTGAAACAAATTCTAGGCAAGTGTCATATAACAATATAACACAAGGAGATTAAATAAGGCTAAGAATCACTGTTACAATATGAAAGAATACCTAAAAATAAACTTAAACATGCACTAAAATTTCCTCTAAAACCACTTAGCCGGGGTTCCAGTAATTTTGAACTTCAAACATTAGTGTTAGATGAATGACACCACTAAAGCATCTCAACTGTTCTCCTTGGGAGAAACAGCCACAAACCTGATGGCAAATACCCCTAACCCTGTATGGCCGAGTGGGAAGAGAGCTCTGGAGCCAGCCCAGTCCTGCAAACACACACAGCACTGGGGACAGGCAGGAGGAGAATGTAAAAAAACAAGAGATACTCAGATGCATCATATGCTTATTTTACCTACCAAAACAAATTTCACAACTTCAGTATTTTGGGGCATGCAGCAGGATTTCAGGTAATTCCAGACTGGCAAACATGGTTAAACAGCAACTCCCAGATATGGAATCCTGAAAGAAAACCATCACATTTCATCAGACAATGATGCAAAATAACAGAAACACTGAACATAAAGGCGAATAGTTCCATTTGTAATATGCAGTTTTGCACCAAGTTAAACGCTCTCCTCAGCAATGTAAAAGGCATGTTACTACATTCAGATTCAAACAGCAAAACCTGAGGAACTTGAAAAATCAACCTTTCAATACGGGCAGAAAATTGAACACTTCCTTTAGATGGAAATGACATTCTATTCTTCTAAACAGGGCAAGTTTTATCTAGAATAATGTATTTATTTAAGTTTTAGGACAAACTCATCTAGATTAAACTAATCTTCAGAACGGAGAAATTGGCACAGCCAGGACGTCCCTCAGCTCACCCGGAGCAGGTGCCTAAACCCGGTTCAGGCTAAGCTCCTTCCAGAAACACGTTCCGAGCCCACAGGACCACCTCAGACAGACATTGTTGCTGCAGGTGGCCAATATGGGAAGGTGAATCCATTCCTAGCCCCTGCTCCTGGTCACGGGCTCACCAAGCTGCACTCCAGCTCCTGGGATCATAAAAACACAGCAGTAAAGCTAAATGGCTTCGGGACAACAAAATATCGCCCCTCGAATCAACGGGATTTAAAGGCACAGCCCAGGGGTGGTTCTCAAGGAGATTTTCTGCTTACATGCTTGCCTGGTCATCACTGGGGAAGGGGACTGCCCAAAAACAAACAGGTGAAGCAGAAGAGGGAAGAAGACTCAGAAAGAAAAAGCAGAGATTTGTTGTTTTCTATCTAGACAACAAAGCAAAATTGCTTTAAAAGCCTTCTTGTGCTATAGCCTTTGCACTTCTGTCAACCCAGCAACTCAGAGAGAGGGAAAGAGGTTTTACATTAAATCAGATCATATATGCTTTGCAGCACTTTTAACAGTCATCTAACACTTTTCAACCTCTCGTATCTTCTTGTATTTATAAGTAATTGTAACTCAAGAAGTGTAGCACCAAATCGAAGGTCTGATGACTAAATCACAAGCAGTGACCTGTTTCGAGCTATATGCACCTGCCTAAATACCATGACCAGACACCAAGCTGAGGAACAAAACCAAAATCTGAAATAGGAAATTTTAGTATTGTTTGTTGTGTAAGCCAAAGCTAAAAAAGGTTTTCACGTTCTACAGCAGATACTGCATTAGTTTTACTTTTTCACCCTTTTCATAAAAGGATGTTCCACAGCCCAAAACTGAGTCCCGTAACAAACTGGCTGGTTACCTCCAAAGCCAGGCCAAGACTTCACAGGAAAGGCCAGGCGTTGTAAAAGCTGCCTTTAAGGAAGCCTCCAAAGTGCAGCAGCCAGTCCCCATGCTGAGTGCCTGTGCCTTAGCCCGGCACGGTGAGGGTGATTTTGGCTAAAGGGCGGGGAAGCGGAGGGAAGAAGAATCTTCTGAACTCCTTGGTGCAAGGAACCAAAGGGTTTTTGTTCCTCCAGTTCTCCCTTCTGAGTGTCTCTCACCATGACACCTAACTGCTGCAAAGGACTGGGAAAGACAGGCTGCCCTAGCAAGATCCAGTGAGAAACTGAGAATGGTTAGCCTGGACTATGGGAAGAAGAAGAAAAAATAACTGCTGCTGTCTCCATTCCCATTGTGCACATGGGATGAGACCAAATTTGGTAATGAAAATAAGTAATCAACATTGGTTCATTAACTCCCACTTTCACTACAGTAAGTTATCTGACAGACCTGGAGACTGAGCACACACCTTAGCACACCCCAAGGAATCACAGAAACAGCCCTGTGAAGTGTTCCAGCTACAGAAAGAGTTTTGTTTAGAGTTTATGCTTTCCCAAACACCAAGAAAACAAACCAAGTTAGTCTCCAGCAAGGCAGGCTTTGTTCACTCACACTGACACAGAACTGGTCACCACTCACACTGGTCTGGTGCACTCCCGCAGCCCTCAAGCATAAAACACTGAAACCCAAATGTTTCCAACAAGGAGAAAATTACAGCTTGTTATAACACACATGACTCTTTGCAGTGATATCCTGATGTAGTCTGACAGCACGTTTAATGAAACATCAGTTTGTTAAAGTTTCATGAAGTTTGCTGAAAGCCCACGACTCATGCCAAGCTGTAATGGACACGCCTCAGCCGAGGCATTCAGTTTTATTCCAACAGAATTTGACTTCCAAGATGCTCAGGATTGCTCTAAAACGCAAGATGATAACTCCAGAATAAGCAGCTAAGTTAGCTATGTAGAAATTACCCCTTTCAGCGGCCGAGATACAAAGCAAGGCAGCTGCCAGGCATAAGGGAAATGGGAATCAGCAACTCTCTTGGAAGCTGCAGTCTACCCAGGACAATATTTGGTCAATCAATTCCCATTAGCTGAGTTACTAATTTCCCATGTTAAGGATATTCCATTTAGAAGAAGCACACTGTGAATACTGACAGAGCTTTGCAGTACATAACTTTCCACAAAGATCCACCAAATCAATCAGCAAACAAAATGATATGCTATTTAAAATCAGGAGCATCTTGACTGTATTCAATCTTGACTTCAAAAGTTATGAAAAAGGCCTTTTCAAGTAGCAATCTGTGCTCTGTGTTACAACAAGCTTTTTATTTAAACCTGAATTTAACCAGTACCAGACCTTTCTGGGCTGACACACCCCACAGGTGCTCCTTTATCACCACATTCTCACAAGGCTTCCTAAACACCAATAGAACCAGCCCAGAAATTCTTGTGATCATCAGCACTGAACTAAGGTTTGACTGAAAACTGCACCTTCTGCAATACGATTCCTTCTTACATCTAATAAATATCTAGGAAATCTCAATGAAGCTTTTAAAATTCTGAAACGATATAACGGATGAAGAAAGGATTGAAGATAAAACAAACGGCTTAAAAGAAATTCTTTGACAGGAGACATTCAGTATCAAGGAGATTGTTTTCCCTGACCAAAAAATTAATCTTCATATAACAGAAGCAGGTACAGCTTTGGTAGAAATCAAGATTATTCTGAGAATTTCCTGACTGTATAAAAACTTGCAGTTTATTTTGTGCTGCTCCAGGCTTTTGGAAAAACCAAATTTCAAGTGTTATTTATTGTCACTACTGCCATTAAGAACCACGTAAGCAGCTTAGGATCTTCTGGTAAAACGTGGATGCAACAGAACTGGAGAGCAATGCATTCTTGCAGGGATGGGAAGAGCACTCCCAAAAAACCCTTCGAAGGAACACTTTGCCATGCAAAGGCAGTCTTTAACATCTCCCCTAACCCAAACCATTCCGGGATTCTGTAAATGCAGAACAGAGGCTTAACTCAGTCTCTGTGAGCACCACACAGAAACCACAATGAGAAACACAATCTTACACCAGCTGCGTGGTCCTGGCAGGTCATTCCATTTTCAAAACAATAACAATCATAAAATTAAAATGATTTGCATAGGACTTGGAGAATTCAATAGCATGCATCTTTTGGTGGAATAACTAGATGATGCCCTTTCATACTTTCAGACCTAGAGCTTGGACTTCCATATATGCAGCTGAGCATAAGCAACTTACCGTCCCAAATTATCAGTTTACACAAATTAATTTAGACAAGGTATCATTCATCTCCTGTACTTTTCTATTTTCATACAAATCCAATCCAAAGCCCTGTGTAGGGCTATGCTTCAGGGCACTCATGCCAGCTGGAGAAGAAGGCAACTGGTCTCAGTTCCAAGAAGAAGATGGCCCTCAAAAGCTGTGGAGTCCCACATGTGTCTCCATCCCTCACCCCAGCTCCCAAACCAACATGCACTGTGACATGCACTGGTTGGCTTTATTTTTTCCCAAATGCATAAAGAAGGGTTATTTACTGAGTTACAGCCTCAGGGCTGTCACATATACATGAGAAATTCAGTACTGATTTCTATTTTTGATTACTACAGCAGCAATTTTTGATGTGCCATTCAGCGTGCAGGTGGGATGCTGTTCCACTGGATGGAAAATGATGCTCAGTGCCCAAGGGACTGAGGAAAATCCCCAGCTCCTGGACCTCTGGAAGACTTCCACTACTGTCCTTCCGAGTAATCCAAAGCTTAGATTAACTTTAAACTCCAGCAGCATCACTCTAATTATCCAGGACACAAGACAGTCTAAGTTATCTTCATCCTCTTGAGCTAAACCTCCAGCTCTCCATGCAGGAACACGCCAACTATGTGGCTGAAACGCTCAGTTATCTGCAATTAATGGGTGGCTTCTGCTGAAGAACATCAGTGACCCGCTCCAGAGAGGACAGCCGAGTCTGTAACAGTGTCAAGACAAAACACAAAATATCCACGTCTCTGGTAAAGCAAAGGTGAGTTGCTTGTCTGGCTGGTGGAAATGGAGACTCGCCTGGAGATAGAAAACACCTCACTTGGAGCCTGATGAAGCATCTTCCCTGCTGCCTCAGTTCGGTATCATCTGGGGTTGTTTCCCCTTCCACTGCTGGCCCTTACCTTTTCCCAGCCCTACACATTCTTTGTCATTCCTTCTGCTCCAGCTGTGCATTAAGGAAAAAACTTACGTTTGAACCCAGTTTTTGCGGCACCGAGGGTCAAGTCCTGCTGCCCAGTGCCCTACACGCCAGCAGGCCTCCTGCTCCCTCACACCATCCCTGCACCACAGCTTTGTATTTCTCAACAGACACCACAGGATTTTGAAACAGACACCCCCATCACGCCTTCTGCCCTTCAGAGGTTCTCTAGTGACCTATAAAATTTCACCATTCTCAATGCAAACTGTTACAGTCACATTAACTCTTCAATCCCTTCAGCAGCAAACCCTTTGCCACTGCAAATCCATTAAATGTAGTGACTCTGTAATTGGGTTGTAACTCTAGCTTGCATCTGAAAGCAATCACTATGGTACTAGAAAATCAAAATATACTGCCAATCTAAGGCTTAGTTATTGTGTTGAAACATTTAACATCTCCCACAAAGGCAGGAACCTTTGTTGTACTCAGACAGCACAAAGAGTGGCCTTACAGCTGTTCAGTAGAATTTACCTCCACGACCTGTATTTTCAAATATTTAAGCCACTGAAAAATGGAAACACCAACACTTCAGGATGCACAAGGACCTGGAATTCTTTGGCTTCTCTACACACAGTTGTTTCTTATTTTAGAGAAGCACTTGCTTTTTTACTGGAAAAATGTAAAATTACTCCATCACCTGGAAGCCTATTGTAAACAACTCCTTCCTCCAAGTCCTACAGAAGGACAGGCCTTCCAGAGAGAATGGCTGGAGAGCGCTGCTGGGAGTTTTCCAGCCAAAATCCAACGCCTAACAGAGACCCTTCCTTGGGTTTAAAACACTAACCAATGTAATTTCTGAACCGAAGGTCAGGTCTGTGTGCAGCCTCCCATGTTCTGATCTCCTTTCTTCTCATAGGAGAGTCCGGACACAGTGTTACTGTGAAACATTTCCTCCCAGAGACGGGTAACTTTCAGAGGAAGCCACAGGGCTCAGTGGATACTTAGAATCTCTAGGACACACCTCGATGCTGTGCTGCAGGCACTGCGTGCAGTCCCCAGGCCCACAGACCTGGCCATTCTGAACATTCGCCTTGAGACCTTTGTTTCTCACTCCACAAGATACGTAGAAAAGCTGGGACCATTTGCTATAATTCGAAAAGAGCTGCTAAATCCAAAAGTTGTAGTTATTACACTCGGTAACCTTTATGGAAAATGCCAGTTTTGTTCTTTGTGGTTGTTTTCCACATATAGGAAATACTGAAAGGCACCTTAGCTAAAGAACCAGTCAGAACAACACACAATAATTATAAAACCAACAAGAAGTACTGTCTTTCTTCTAAGGGAGGTTTTACTGTAGTAAAACTACTGTAGTAAAACTCTGAGAAAGGTTTTACTACAGTTACCAGTGAGGGGAATGAGCACAAATGTGTCTATCAGGAGGCTGAGGGATTATGGAGAGACAAATCTCATGAAGCTCCAACCTGCTCCCGGGATGCAGAGCCACAGAAAAGCTCTGTCCTTCCATTCCCCAAAGCAGCGGGAAGGAATCAGAGCCCTGAGCTTTCTGAGATCTTTTAGAAGTAGCTGAAAATTAGAGAAACGCAGAAATCACACGGAGGTGACGAGTGAAGAGCCTTTTTCTGACCGGTTTAAGAGTCACCGAGGACTCGAACAAAAGCGAAACGTCAACGCGCCCCGGCTGACACGGCACAAAGCCGTCACCGCCCGCATGAGGTCAGGGCTGAGGGACCGGGCTCACACACAGTGGCCGGACCGCGGGGCAGCTTCCGAGGCTGACAGCGCTGCCGGCCCGGACGCGCTCCCTCTCGGGCCGGGCCGAGCCGCCGCCT
>VZTD01002942.1:171728-196987 GCA_013397725.1 Rhagologus leucostigma
GGGGGGGCACCGCGACCCCCGGGCCGGCCCCGGGACCCCCCGCGACACCGCGGGGACACCGCGGGAACACCCCGGGGACACCCCGGCCCCGGGCACCGGGCGCGGCATGGCGGCCCCGCCGCGCCCCCGCGAGAGGGTCCCCCGCTGGTCTCCCCCGCCACGGGAGAGCTGTGTCCTCCCCGCGAGGGGGGGCCGCGGTGGCGGCTGCTTCTGGGGATGGGGACAAAGTATCTGCCAGATGAAGTTGAAGAAAAAATGATAACTGGGGCCTTTACTGGGAATTTCCGGGAAATTAGGTTTTTAATTCGGATGAATTTTAGTTCAGAACGTTTCATCCGAAGGTTTCAGATTCCTTGAATATCCCTGAATTATACTTTCGTTTTACCACTGGGGAGATGGGGAAGAAGCCAGGGAGTGACCTGGTATGGACTCAGCGAAGGCCACAATGCTGAGTTTTAATTAAAGGTCTATTAATGTGATTAATGAACAGGTCCATGGGCCCAAAATCCCCAGTGGGCGATGCTAGATCCCTAAAATGTCCCCTCAGCACATAGGGGTTTTGCAGCTGAAGGGACCCTCACAGGATACACAGCCCATTGGTTTGTCTCTTCCTACATCCTTTATTAATATGAGAAATGGTTGATTAATACAAAAACTCTGAAATGTCTGGTTTCCTGCCCATCGTTGCTGTGGGCAGAAAGCTCTCGCCGGGCACTGGGGAAGAAATGAAACACGTGGCAATTCCTATTTCAGGGTAGGAAAAGAATCAAAAGTCCTTTATGGGAAAAATAAAGACTTTGGTCCTACAAAAGCAAGTGTGATTCAGCAGCTTGAGCAGGTTCTGTGGCTTGAGGAGGGAGAGCGTGTGCAGCTGGAGCCAGCCCTCACGGCCCCCCTTGGCTTCATGTGGAATACTGCTGGATAAATGATGTGGAGAAGGGATTTTTGTTTTTAAATTTTTTTTTTTTTGCGAAACCTTTTAAATGCAACAAACCCACATCTCACCAGGCACTATAGCTTGCAATACAGAGAAAAACCCTTTTTATAAATTCACATATAATTGCATTCCACAAAACCCACCAAAACGAAATAATTAATGTCATGGTTAGTACAGGACTTATCTCAAGCATTAAATCTGGTTGGTGTGTGCAGAGCTGCGGGCAGATTGCCGCTTTCCTTCGTGTGTGCGGCTCTCAAGCTCCCCGCTGGCAGAGGGTGAGGAATCCTTTACTCAAGGATTGTTCTGCTCGTGCCTTTTTGAGTCTTCCGCAGTCTCTAGGGCAGCAATTCCGGTGTGCTGAGACAAGGGCAAAGCCTCCCCGAGACCCTCAGGGATGTCAGGTCAGAAGAGATGGGGATCAGTCACAGGGGTGGGAACAAGGAACATTTGATTCACCTGATCATCTACTGGAGTTTCCATTTGCCTTCGTGTGGGTGATTCCCAGACTTTGCCTAGCTCTGCTCCTGGATTTTGGGACTGGCTGGAAACACAAGGAAGCGGAGAGAAAATTTCTTTGGTACCAAGAATTAACCTTTCTTCCCCACGTGACTTCATGTTTTCCCTGTTTCATGAGACTCTTCTTAAACCAGCTGCACTGAACTTCCTCCTCCAGCCTCATCTTCCCCAAAAGGCATCCCTCTGGCACAGAGAGATCAGAGCGCTGCTTCCAAAAAACCCCAGTGTTTCCCACTGCTGTTTCTGTGCTTGTCATGCCAGATTGTCCCTCAGGATTCTTGGCTTGCTTGGTTTTATCTGTATTACGCACATTAATACCAGGCACATCTCAAATCCCTCAGCAAACAAGAACAAGTCAAATGCTATTTTCCAAAACCCGACTTTTCTGGAAGCACAATACTGAGGTGTCCCACCAAGATCTGCTCAAGCCATTCAAGTGCTGTGACTTTCTGATCTGGGCTTGAGAGATCCCACACAGACAACTTCCCTATGCATAATCACACAGAGAGTTTGCAAACAAGCCCTCCTTTCCTTAGCAGCTTGAGGCCTGTACACCCCCTTCACTCTTCAGAGCACACTGCTTCCCATAGCTTCTGATGCTTCTGCTCACTGTTGGGAAAGACCAGAACTGGTTCAGTCTCACATAATTAAAATTAACCCCAATTCTCTTAAAAGAGCTTTGTCACAAGTGTAAGGAAGCAAAGGGAAGGTGGAGCTGAAGGGACACCAGGGTAACAGGACACAACCAAAGACCTTTTTGAGGCATCTCTGCTGGACGCCAGCAGTTGAAGGAGCCCCAGGTGGCCTTGCCATCTGTTGGCAGTGGGGAAAAGGGAATAATGTGATGTGGAGGGGCGAGAGGGAAGAAACGTGGGACAGCTCCAGACCTGCCACACCACATCTCTGCAGCAAACTGTGCTGCAGGCTGATCTCCAGAGCTGAGCTTACTACACAGCCTGAGTGTTCCTGGGTCTTGCCCAGGCTCTGTACAGCATAACCAACACAGGAGAAGCTGTGGTTGCCCCATCCCTGGAAGTGTCCAAGGCCAGGTTGGACAGGGCTTGGAGTGATCTGGGATAGTGGAAGGTGCCTCTGCCCAGAGCAGGGGCTGGAACTGGATAATCGCTAAGGTCCCCTCCAACCCAAACCATTCTGTGATTTTTTGTCATTCTCTTTGTAGAACTCATCCAGGAGCAGACTCTCAGTGTGTTTGGGATGCTGAAGCTTTGCTGCAAAACAGTGACACACAATGACACCACAGCACCTGCAGGGAAGGAGGGCTACCTGCAGCAGAGACAGCTGTTTGAGCTGCCTCACTGTCCACAACAGAACACAAATGCATTTGATATCATGACAATTAAAATTGTGGGTTTATTTACACACATTTTCATATGGCAGTATTTTCAAAGGACAGGTATCACACAGAAAAAGTAGGTGGACTCATGACCAGCTTTGGATTTTTCTGGATTTAAATATTGTACAATGACTTGAACAAAATAATTTCCTCTCCAACACCGGTACAATGCTCACTTGGAGAGAAGGAAGTAAGATCTGTTGCATTGCAGTCACTATCACTTTTGATCCAGTGTTTTGTTAAACTGTGAGTGTGGTGAGAAAGAGAGAGGTGGGCAACTGGCCACAGATGTGATAGGCAAGGCAGGGTTACGGAGGAGTTAATCTCTCCTCCTTGACTCTGAGGATATGGAAAGGTGGAACCTGCTGGGTGGGGAGTCTTAGCTGTGCCAGGAACAGTCCTGGTGGGCGAAGGTCCATGGCTGCCCAGGAGCTGTTGTAACACGGGATGCTCCCCACAGGCAGCAGGGTCAGCTCTGCCAGGACAATCTGCACCTAAAAATGCTGCGACCACTGGAGAGCCCTTCGAGGGCGGAGTGTGTCAGTGCTCTGGTGCTCCTAACTCCCCCTGCCCTCCACACAAGTGTGCTTCATTTTTAATGGTGCCCTGCCTCTCCAAAACCAGCTCTGCCTGTCAGAGCTTTCCCTTCCCTGGCTAGGTGCCAGTTTCCATCACTGGGGTATGGAAGAGCTTTCCAAAACCGCTGGAATCACCTGGGTGCTACAGGAGCTCTTCCCACTCCATCTGATTCTCTGCAAAACTTTACTGACCCCTCAGTGATTTTGATGTTCATAAAAGAGATGCAGGTTTCCTCTCAGGGTGTTTACCGAGGCCTGACTCCCCTTTCTCTGTGGGATCAGCCCTGTCGAGTTGGGCAGCAGTGGAAGGAGGCTTTGAGATGACCTGGGCAGAGTGTCCAGCAGGCACCCGGAGGCTGACCTGGCCGGCCAACACTCAACGGCACTTTCAGACTAGCTGCCCCAGCTGAGGGACCCCTCAGGGTGACACTGGCAGAGCTGCAGGACGCTGGTCATCACCCCTGGAGACGAGAGACCTGAACGTGCTGCCCCAGCTATGGCAGCAACGGCTGCTCTGTGCCCTGCCCTGCCCCTGGCAGTGCCCGCTTCCCCGGGGACGGGGCAGGACACCCTGCCGGAGCTGCTGGAGTGCAGCAACAACCGGTGTGCCCAGGGCTGCTCTTCAGCAGGTCCCACAGCCGTGCCCAGGGGTCCCTTGTCCTGTGCCAAGCCACACCAGCAGTGACTGACCACCCTGACCACCTCAGCAGCCCCTGCCCCACCCGGAGTGCTAGGAGCAAGGCGGGCTCCAGGCCCTCTCCATGTCTGGGCACCCACGGGACAGGGATGGGAACAGAATGGCACAGCCCCAAAACCAGAGCATCCTCATCCCCGTGCTGCAGGAGGGCAGTGCTGGCTCCTGCCTCGTCCCTCTCTGGGTGCTCGATGTGCTCAGCACTGCAAACCTGGGCAGAAACAAGCTGGCCACATTCCAGATCATAATTTGTCACATTTAGCAAAGGCATCTTTTTTTACTTACTTTGTTTGTGTTTATTTTGTTCCTTTTTAAATCGTTATTGTGTTTCTCAGCCCCTTTGTATTTTGTGTTCTGAGCTCCTCACTGACACTTCCATGACAAAGTTTCAGGACAAATTCTGCTTCAGAGCTATCGGATGCCTGCAAGGGCCAGGCTGAAACCAGCACAGGTACTCCGCACACACACATCTCTGCAATACAGCCCTTTATTTCACAATGTCCATCTCACTTGTACTGAGGGAAACGTCAGGTATTTCTTAGTACCTCATGTTAAATTCATCAGCTCTTAAATTCATTAAGCGTTAAATTAATCAGATCACAACAGATGGGCTCAAAATACTACAGACACTGGGCCAGTTAGCAGATTAAGGGTGTCCATGTTGGATACATCTGTGCTTATACCAATGCTCCTTTTAAACAGAAAAAAATGGGAAATAATTCAGAATACCTTTACTTCTCTTAGCCGGAACCTAGGAGCATAGGTCTCATCTTCCAGTTATTTTCAGTTTTCTCTTTTTTTGCAACACAGGCCATGATCCAGCAGAACACCTTGGAACATGCTTTATTTTAAGATTCTGGATAATTGCTGTGAAATTGTACTTTGGGACATATGAGTGCCCTTTTGAATCAAGATCCAAGTCTTTTACTCCCAAACATATACACAGAATCCAGCATCAGAAGTTGGTGAATTCAGTTAATGAGGAGGAATTTCATCTTTCAAAGTGTTTTGTGACATTTCATGCAAAGTCCTGCACTGACAGTGACTTGACCACATATTTTGCAGCTGTTCATAGAGAACCTCCATGCCCAAGGGCCAGATCTGGGCCAGGACAGACCAGAAACCCCCAGATCATCTCCAGAGAGATGCAACACACAAAACTGCCTCCTTCCCTTCCCGTGGAGCCCGGAGAGGTCTGCTCCAAGACACATTTATGAACTCTCCATCTTCGGGCAGTGACCAATTCTAGTGCTAATGACAGAAAAATAAATAAATAGATTTGATGTCCCTGTGCTGAAGAAAGTCTCTTCTTGGTGGCACAGAACATGTCTCAGATACAACATTGTGCTTCCCCTGTCCCAGCTTTGGGCATGGATGCACTTGGAATGGGAAATGCTCCTGTCAGTGGGAGCTGCTGTGCTCCTCTCATGGGTGGCTGCACTTCAGCAGAGCACGAAAACACCTCTCTTCTCACTCAGCCCAACACGCTTCACTGGGTGTTCTGAGATCCGCAGCTCTCGGGTGGCTGGAACAATTACTCCAGTTATCTGCCCTGTGGCCCTGACTACCCCAAAATGATCCACACACTCCCCATGGCATTGAGTGCCAGAGGGTGGCACAAACAAGGTGGCACAGGATGTCTCGGGAGGAAGGTTGGGGTGAGTGGTGTGATCATCAAATCAAAGAGCAAGACAACCATAAGCAGACATACATATATAATATGTACAGTGGCCATGGGTGCATTTGCACCATAAGGGAAAACATCACATTTTAGACCGCAGAAAATGATCAAACTCCAGAATTTTTTAGTGCAAGATGTCTCTTAACTTGCCAGCAAAAAGAGCAGGAAATGTCCAAATGTGGGCTGAATGATGTAGTGCAGATGTCAGCTGGGGTATTCTTCCCTTCTAAATTTCAGACACAAAATGCAGAAGCCTTTTTTATTTTCACTACATGCTGTGGACAGAAAATTATCTCAGTAGTGTTTGGTTTCGTTTTCTCTCAGTCTCTTCAGCTTTTCCAATAGATTCACTGGTACTAAAACATGGAGCTAAGTTACAGCCATGAATTCAGTCAGCAGAAATTCCCAAGCCTCTCTGTAGGAATGATGCAGGCTTTTGGAACAGACTGAGATAAGGCAGCGGAAGGAAAGCTCTGAACCCACCCAAACACTCTCCACGTGGTCTTCAGGCCGTGGTCTGTGGTTTTTCACAACTATGTGGAGTACTGCTAAGATATCTCCAAAAAGTGTCTAAGAAAGTTAAACCTGTTACCATTAAGCTGAAATTCACCACTGAGGAGGTTGAACTTCTGTAAGAAAACTACTGGGGGGTGCACAGGTTGTTAGAGGAAGAAGTTGTTGGAGCTGTTGAAAACCATTGCTCTGGTTACAAAATCGGACTGCCAGTGAGTCTGTGCAGCAACTGGATTCAAAATATTTACTGCCAAAATTCAAGGTATGTAGTGATGTGAGCACAGGAACTTCCCTGGGATGCTGCACGCTGGTAAAAATCAGCTGGCCCAGATGGAACGTTAGAGGACTCCCCAGAACTCCAGCTGCAGGCACCTACAAACACTACATCAGGCTGAATTAATTACTGGCTTACACTGGAGACAAAGAAGGAACTTGGGAAAGACAGGGAGGTGAGGATAATCATCATCAATAATAACATCACCAGCTGTTTTCTCCCTTGCTCATGTTCCTGCTCCCTAAAAGTAAGATGCTGGCTAGAACTGGGCTTTGGAAAGATGGAACTATTAGCAAGACTGCCAAAAGAAAAGTGTGCTCCTGCCGCTCCTGTAACAAGGACTGGGCTGCTTGCAATCCAAATCATTGAAAAATAAAGAGAGCTGCATGTTGGTGCTGCCGACTCCTCTGGTGCTGTCAGGGTGGGGAGTGCAGAACTTCCCAGCAGTGTGTGGGGCTGGAGAAGGGGCCACTTCAGAACATGCACATCACTGGGGTTGTGTGTCAGCCTTGGTTACAGAACATGTCCCCTGGGAGCTGCTACAAGATCGTGGCTCCGGCAGCATCTGCACTCCTGGGGTCCTTCAGGCCAATGATGAAACTGTTGGTTCTCCTGGCCCCGTGAACCAGGGACACCACTGGGACTTTATCCACCTGATGGCCCCTGGCCACAAGAAATTCAATATCTTCTTCAGGAAACTCACCTGCAAGGATTTGAAAAGAGGAGTTGGTAACTGAAACCAGTGTTGCCTTTGATGCAAAGGTCTGTCTAACGCTGCTGGGGTCCGCAGTAGGGAGAACCTGCCTGCAGCCCCTGCAGAAGGTTCCAGCTGGGCAAGCCAAGGGCCAGGGGCCACTGCTTTGTGCCGTGGGGTATGGGAGGATCTACAACACCAGTTCAAGATATGGAACATTCTCCTCTTTGGAAGAAGGGGAAGATATGTGGTTGACACCAATTGTAGTTAGTCTTCTTAGAGAACACAAGGCAGTGCCCACTCTTAGTTACAAATATGATTATTAACAATTATTAGTCAAAAAAAGATGTGAGACAGCTCAAAACAAACAACAGTGGAGCAAGTTGCCAAATGATAAACTTTGTGCTAAGTGTCCCAACTTCCCCTGCACATATTTCTTAATCGTCCAGACTTCTACTTCAGGTTGCTGCTCTTCTGCTTTTATTTGGTTCATTTGATGGTTTGTAATTTCTGTATGAGTAGAAGTGCCCAAGGCCCTGGAGCTGGGGGTGCAGCTGGACAAATGGAGCAGGGACACAGAAACCCCACTGGTGTTTAAGCTTTATATGTTGTACCTCAACATGTATCTTGTTGATACCAACTGTCCAAACTCACAAATTAGGACCCTGTGAAGTTTTAGATTTAATTCCATTTTAGTTTCCAAGTCTGCAGGGCACACTGCAGGACAGATCCTTTTTAGATTTTCCTCTGAAATGGGAAAGCCCAGAAACTTCGGCTATCTGGCGTGGAATGAGAACCAAATTTCACTTATGGTTCGCTCTGGTGAAGTTTGGGGCAGCGTGAAGAACACCAAATAGACCAAGACTTACAGTAACCAGGACAAGAGCTAACAGTACAGACCCCAGAGTGCCAGCATTGATGCTGTGTTTTCAGCACTGTCAAGCTACAGGCCTTGCCATAAGCCTTGCCTTCTTCCCAGCTGCTGGAATTGAGGGACATGGACTGAAAAGTGAAGGAATATAATTTATGGCAGTGGGAATAAAGTGCAGGAAGCTTTGAGCACAAGTCTGGGTGAAGTTGAAGCTGCAGTCTTGTTGATTTGGATATCCTCAATGGCATCTGATCTCCAGAAGGATTTAAGGACAGGACAAGGCCACTACCAGGAGGTGAGTTGGGACAGAGGGAGGGCTAGGGAGAAACATCTGAAAGAGCTTGGAGAGGTGGTGCTGGAGGGGTCAGGAAACATTTCCAGGACAAGAGGGAAAGGACATGGCTCAGCAAAGGCTCCAAGCTTTGAAGAAGTTGAATTCTGATTTTTGTCTTTCCCAAAACCCTCCACACCCCTAGGGACGTTAGAACATGGTGACCTGTGGCACTTCCATTGCAGCGTGCTAGGAAAATCCTGCTCTTTTTCTAAACTTGCTGGATTTGTAGGCTGCACCCCACCCAGTGTCCATACTCACTGTCAACCTGCAAGGTGTTGGACTGAAGCTGGGGGTGAAGTCGACCAAGTGACAAACTTTCACTCAGATTCTTGTTAAACGTTAAAACATTTACCAAAACCTGCAAGAGAATAAATTATCTTCAATAATAAAAAAAGTGATGAGAATAGGAGAAGCCAACTTCCTGAGCATCCCCCGAATTGGTGGCTCCAACATCTGCACATGCAGCAGGCAAAGGAGAGTTTGAACCATTTACTAAACTGCATGAACTGCTGCAGGGGTGTGCACACAATAAGAGGTCCTTGGAATATGGCCTGTGTGTTGTTGATTGTAAAGCAGGACATTTTCAGGGTAGCATGGGCTTTTTGTCACATAGTTCCTGCTAAACTAGCAGAGTTGTGTGTCTGGAACATGATGTAAGCTCTAAATAAGTGTTACAGCCAAAAGCTCAGCATGTGACTTCTCCGAACAAAGCACTAGGAAGCAGTTCTTGGCTTTGGTTTTGCTCTGAATAATGCTTTCCAAAAGGTAAGGAAACTGGGAGCCCTTCTCGTGCTTTTCTTTTTAGCAAACCATTACTGCTGTACATGCAATCAAGCCATTGGCAAGTACTTCTCTTCACTAAAAATCATAAATTAAGAGGAACTGTCCAATTTATATCCAGTGTTGAGCAAGAGGAATTCAGTTGGGAATGCCCTAGAAGGAGCTTTTCATACAGAAAAGGGCTAAAGGGCTGCCAGTTTCCTGCAGTTCTCTGCATAACAAAATGCTCCTTTTTTTCTTAATCATCCTTGAGATGAGTTTTGAACAGGTATTAGAATGACAAAAACCATTATAGGTTTTGCCAAAATGCTTCTCTACAATTGAGTGGTGTCACCAAGAAAGGTGCAAGAAAAGTAACCTGGTAACCCTTAGAGATTTGAAAAAACCAAAGCGTGGAACTGGTGACATGAAAGATTGAACCAGTAACCTGTGGTCACCAGTTTTGACCCAGCCTGGGGCAATTAAGAAGGGAAAGGAGGGGACCCTACTCAGCTTTGAGCTGAGCAGCTGCTCTGGGAGGACACGGCACTGACCTGGACGATGCTGCTCAGGGCTCTGTCCCCGTTGTTGGCTCCCAGACACAGGTAGGTCCCACACATCCCCTCGGAGGGCCTCACGATGGTGGGCAGCAGGAAGGACCGTGGCCGCTTCCGAGGCTGAAGGAGGTTTTGCTGCAGTTGAAGAAAAGCCACACCAAAAAATGTCAACAAGCCAACTCTCCCACAGAAGGAACATGAAGCCCGACGCCCTCTTCTGAAGAACCACCCCAGCAAAGTGGGGTGGGTTTACAACGCATAAGGCAGCACTGAAGTCACCAGTGCAGGTCCGTATTCATTTCTTTCCAAGACCTGAAGACATTTTTCCTGCTACCTGTTACTTTTTAACCCACAGAGCAACAATTCATAAAGAGAGTCCTTAATACAAGTCCATACTCTTACTTAAAGTGCATCTGGGCTGCACGGAAAGTAGGTAACAGTGTTGTTTGATGGTTCTGCATTGTAATAATAACTGATGGACATGGAGCCCTCTGTTTTCTCACTTTCAGTGGCTCATATAAAGAAAAAAAGCAACTTTCTACAGGCTGTTATCTCTGTTATTAATAAGGCATTAAATAGCTTCCCTGTTGTGAAGATGAGAATAAAATTGTAAAAAAAAATGGCAAATGAAGATTTTGTCATGCCATTCATTACCGGCCTGGGAATGGAGTGGTTCATTGTTTTATTCTGCCAGGAGAAGTCCAACATCTGGCTGTTCAGGAGGATTCCAGAGGGTGTTATTATTCCACTGCCAAAGGGACGATTCAAAGAACTGAAAAGAAACACAAAGAAATTTCATAAAAATCATCCCAGAGATTTTTGTACACCTTGAGGGTTCCAACTTTCTGTCCCACCTTGTCTTGGTAGAGATTCTTCAGTGGTTCTCTGGGGCTGGTGAGATTGAGGAGAGGCAGTTTCCCTGCACTTAGGAGCAGCAGCCACGTAGGCCACAGCAGCTCTGTCCCTTCCTGAGGATTCCCTTTTCTGTGATGGGTCTGCCTCCATCAGTCCTAAATTTGCCATCACCTCTCCCCCAGGGAGCAGATACAGGCCACTCCAGCCATGTTTCATTGTGAGAGGGCTCCAAGATTGCACAGGGCAGAGGAGCAGCAGCCCACACATCTCAACCCCATCTCCCCCATTCCTCTGCGGCAGGACTGACTGGGACAGAGCAGCCTGGCTGCTCCAGGTCCCATCCTATCCTGCTAAACCTATTCCCTCCTCCCTGCTCCCACCCCTGAGCTCACTGTCGAGGGCAGAGGCCAATCCTTTACCTCACCACGGCAACGATGAAGTCGTCGGGGCCCATGACAAGGACCTGGCTGGCGGCGGTCCCGCTCTCCAGGGGGAAGTGAGGCGTGTGGAGATCGGATGGGAAGGACTGGGAATCATTGATCAGCTGGCGCAGGGAATTGGCTTCTGATTTACTTCAGCAAGGAGGGAGAGAGAGAGAGGAAAGCAAGCCGTGAGCCTGGGCTGCTGGACATGTCCTGGTGTCTCTACACAGCTATGGCCAGGTGTCCCTGAGGGGCTGCACGGGGACAGGGAGCTGTTTTGGTTCACCCCGAGGAAGGAAGGGGGTGACAAGGTGGCTCAGTCTGCACAGAGAGGCACTCAGTCTGCCATGGACCTTCAAAGGCTCTGTCTACCCCTGTTTGCCCTCACCAGGAGTAAACCCACCACCAATGGCCAAGGTGACAACCCCAGCTGAATTCCAGTCTTCAGCAGGAGGACAAGTCAGGCCTAGCCCAGCCACCAGCTGTGGCTAAACCTGGCTCTGAGGCGGGAGGGTGGGCTGAAACCCCAGGCCTGGCCTCTCCTGCACATCTGGGTGTTCTGCAAAGCCCCAAGCCCCACACTGGGGCAGGGAGAGGCAGAAATGGCACGTGTGGCCATGCCCACAGAGATGGCTGTTTGTCTGACCCACTCAAAGGGAATGTTTAGAGGTGTGGCAAGGTGGGAGGAACCCTCAAGCTCAAGCTGGCTCCAGGAAACCTCTGAGTGAGGACATCCTGTGACCCATCCCCAGAGCCTGGTGGTATCAGCTGTGATCCTTGTGAAAGAATGAGGCCTGGGAGGACACTCAGGGTCTGACCTTTCCTTCACAAAACAGAGGGAGAAAAAGCTCAGGGCAGAGCAAACCCAGGAATGCTATCCAACCCACACATCCTGCAACTGTCACCATGCCTGTCCTCCTCAGACATACCTCACCATGCCTTCTGCTGTGTGAGTGACAGACACGTCACCAGATGGGTCTCCCAGGTTGCTTGCCAGACTCAGGGCTATTTTTAATGTCTAAAGAAAGAAAGGAAAGAAAGGAGAAGAGGAAGAGAGGAAGAGATGAGGAGGGGAGGAGGAGAAGGAGAGGAAAAGAGAGAAGAGGAAAGGAAAGGGGAGGGAGGGGAAAGGAAAAACATTTATGTGGCCCTGGAAATACAACTTCTGATACTCCAAACTGCAAGAGGTATCTGGTGTCCTGGTGTGTTGGCTAAAGCTTATGAAGAAAAATGACCAGAAGTCTGGGTTCTGGGAACACCTCAGTGCAAAGGGCTGCCACATGTGGGTATGGGAAGCAAAGAGCCTCAGTCTGGCACGGCAAACTGTGCTGGGGGAGCCAAGTGAATCCAGCAGCATTTGTACAGTCACAGAATCACAGAATGGTTGGAGTTGGAAAGGACCTTAAAGCTCATCACATTCCACCCCCCTGCCATGGGCAGGGACATCTTCCCATGCTGCTCCAACCTGGTCTTGAACACTTCCAGGGATGGGGCAGCCACAGCTTCTCTGGGCAACCTCCGCCAGCAGCTCACCATTCTCACAGGGAAGAATTTCTTCCCTATACCCCATCCAACCCTGTCCTCTGGCAGCGGGAAGCCAAAAGTGCAACATGCCTGGCAGGAGCTGATGCCCAGCTCAGTGGTTCAGCTTCATCGCCAGCTGGCAGATAGCGTCTCCAGGATGCCATTTACTTTCTATTTCCATTCCTGAGTGGTCACCACAACAGCAGAGATCAGACTGAATCCCAATGGGACAGTGGGTACTGGGCTCGCTGCTGCCTCCGGATCCCAGCTCTGCTGGCCCAGCACCAGTGCTGAGCAGAAATGAGCTGTTCTGCTCCCCAGCTGCTGCCCAGCTCCTGGCTGTAAACCATCCAAAGGGTTTGAACAGAAAGCATCAGTCCCAACACACGTCAGGGAATGATGGTGCAAAAGGAGGAAAGGATCTGGTTTCTCAAACGTGCAGAATCCTGTCTAAGCCAGTCCATTGAAAATGGGAAGATGCAATTTCAAAGGACAGGGTTTATCTAGCCCTAGGATTACAGCACAGCCAGGGCAGAGCTACAAGGAGAGACAGGGCTGCTCCTCAGCCAAGCCAGCCTGTGCCGAGCAGAAACACACTCAACGTTCAGCTTGCAGGTCGTGCCATGGTCATTCAGGTTCCAGAACAGTCCACTCCCTTGCAGGCAGCCAGTGAGATGGGACTGCTGGTCTGGAATGTGCCACACAGCAACAGCTTCTCCTTGGTTATCAACTGTGTGGAGAGTAGAACGTGACAAACCTCTGGAGAAAGCAGCATTTCCATGGAGCAGTGTCCTGACCACCACACTGTGGCAGGGGGACAAGGGCTTGGTGGTCAGGGAAGAGCTCCATGGAAACACGCAGAGCACGTCCACCCCAGAGGTTAAGGACATCTTGCTCCTGGTTGTCCCAGGGTTGGTTACCTGATGCTGGCCTGGCACTGAGCCTCAGCTACATGTTCAGCTGTGGGACCCAGGCAATCAGGGTTACACGTCTCCTGAGGCGACTGCCTTGGAGCTGGAGGTTGCTGCTCCAGGATAACCAACAGGTGAAACTCTTGGCAGAGCAAATAGATTCACCCAAAGCTTCCTGAAGAGAGCTCAAAAATAACTCAGGTGAGTCAACCTCCTCAGTGACTGTGCCTCTGCACAGTGTGTAACACCTCCAGCTACTGCATTTTTGCTGAGACACTTCCAAGCACCCATTGTCCTGTCTGCTACAAGGATGTGGTTAAATCTTTGATTAAAGTTCCCAGCTCATAAAGCCCAGCTGTGGATCTGTAAATTCCCAACTCATAAACCCCATCTGTGGATCTGTGGAGCATCTAAGAGCATAACTCTGCTTACAGAGCAGGAGACAGAGCACTTGCTCAACCTCCTGGGAAGCTGCAATGTTTTGGTAGGCCAGTCCTAAATACTGGAAAAATTCTGGACCACAGAGATCAGGAGGTGGGCAAAAATGTAAACTTTTTTTTTAAATGTGAAGTATTGGGTCACTTTTCCTTGTCATCACCATGTAGAGGCTTTTGCTTGCAGCACACCTTGCAGTGCCCTCGGGTGCCACTGGAGCTAGGAGATGGAGGAACTTGATGGGACCACCTTAGGTGCTGTGGGGTCATTCTGCAGAGATGATCGTATACAAGAAATGGGCAAAAGCCACAGTTTGTTCTGAAAAAGCTCTTCCTAAGCAGGAAAGATCCTCCTGCTCAGCCTCTAAGACAGTAGCACTGCTCAGTTTTACACCTTAGCAGTCTATTTGCTCATTCTCCTCTGGGAATGACCTACAAACATTTTTGTACAACCACGAAATAAATAAATCATTCTCTAGCAGCACAAGCAATTCAGCCAAATGTTGAACCTCCTCTTACCTCTGCCATCCAGTGCAACATATTCCCTCTGGATCCTTGACTTGTGATGTTAAAGCCCTCCAGGATGTTCAGTGCTGCGATCAGTGCAGGACCTGCATGTGGAGGTGGGGGCGTGAAAACAAGGTGACCTGTGGAGGGAAGAGGAGAGGAATGAAGCTGCTTTTGTCAGATACCATCCAGTGAGAACACTCGTCCATGAGTCATGTCCTTGAGGACAGGGAAACACTTCCAGGTTCGAGGGAAAATAATAGAAAGCAACATGATTTGAGAAGAGTTTCCCAGAACATCCCTGTTGTATCTTTCTCTTTCTTCACGAAGGATGAAGGAAGCCCAAACAGGGATGCTGTTTTACCTCTGAAATTCAGTTCTTACTGGTTGGTTGTTGGTTTCTAGACTGCAGTATGAAAGAATGGTGATAGAACCATAGAAAACCAGAATGGTTTAGGTTGGAAGGGATCTTAGAGGTCATCTAGTCCCACCCCCTGCCATGGGCAGGGACACCTTCCACTGTCCCAGGTTGCTCCAAGCCCTGTCCAACCTGGCCTTGGACACTGCCAGGGATGGGGCAGCCACAGCTTCCCTGGGCACCCTGTGCCAGGGCCTCCTCACCCTCACAGGGAGAAATTGCTTCCTAACATCTAATCTAAATCACTTCTATTTTAGTTTAAAACCATCCCCCTTGTCCTGTCACTATCTGCCCATATTAAAAGTCACTTTCCCTCCTTTTTATAAACCCCTTTTGCATACTGGAAGGCCACCTAAAAATGGGTTTGCAACATTACAGCTATAAGGAGGGTAAATACAGGGACTGATAGAAAAGAATGACATTTTAGAAACTTCTTCCATAAAGTTAGCTTTTCTCCCTTTGGGAACTGTCTTCAGCTGTAGGTCCAGCTTCTACTGAGATGTTGCACCAAGATGTGACCATGTTGTATCTTTAGACTTGCAAGGGAAAAAATATTTCAAACTGCTGAAAATCTTCTGAACCACCCATGATGCATCAGTGTCAGCAGGGAACAGCAGGAAACTCCCTGGAAGGCCTTTCTGCAGACATCTCAGTACAGCTTTGACTTCAGCTCTTGTTCAATGCTGTTGCCACCCCTTGCGAGGTGAAGAGAACTTTCCCTTGGAGCTGCATGGCAATGGGTGAGGGTGTACCTCGATAGATTGTGTGCACGGGATCCTCCACAGTGACACTGTAATTGCTGAAATCGTCCTCCACCAAGACTCCTCCGTAGTTGTGGACCTGCACGAAAGCAAAGCAGCGCACACTGAGCAGGCTGGGCCAAGGCTCTCTGTGCTCCTCGTGCTGGCCCAGGGGAACACACCAACACACCCCTCACTGAGGCCCTCACTCCACTGAGATTCCTGGGCCAAGTGCCAGGTTCCTTAGGATACCCTGGAAATCTGTGCTGTCACAGCCCTGGCGACCTGGCTCACTGTTCAGCATCGCAGGAAGGCTCTGCACTCACCTCCAAAAGCTCACCCACCCCAGGGGTGCTCCCAGGACATTCTGTCTGCTTGGGAAGGTGGGGACTGGCCCTGCCCTGCGGCCTTCCCTGCCCTGGCTGGCAAGCATGGGTGTGTTAAGGGGTATTGAACATTGCCAGGATTATGGATCCAGGAGACAAGGAGCCCAGGTGTAGCAGGTGGCCATCACCAGAAATTTCAACTAAAAAATCACTGTTCCCACCCTATTTGAAATTATTTCAGCTGACAGTGGGCCTGCTGTAGCCTTGGTCTTCCTGTCAGACTCCCGTCAGAGGTACAATTTACCAGGGTTGGTAATTTTCACGAACACAGGAAAAGTGGGTGGTTGCCTCCACTGCAGGTTTTCTGTGGTTGAGTCATGATGGAGATGAGGGAGGATCATCAGAGGGTGGTGGGGCACTTACCAGGCTCCCCAGGGAATGGGCAGGCCCTAAGGCTGCCAGAGTTCCAGGAGTGTTTGGACAATGGTCTCAGGGAGAGGGTGGGATTGTTGGGATGTCTGCATTCTCTGATCTCTAACCCAGCCAGCTTCCTTGGCAGGAAAACTCCTTCTCTGGCAAAACTGAATGAATCACTGGAGCAGGACAGCTAATGGAGGGCATGCTGTGGGGCCAGAATGTCAAACAACCTCAAAGCTGCTAAAGATGTCTCTCCTACTTGGGATCCCTGTTTCCCTCCCAGAGAAAAGGCTGGTTGAACCCAAGGGCTGTGCTGAGCCAGGACCTGGCTCCCCAGACCCAGCCAGTGGGGAATGGGGCAGGAGGAGCAGAGAAAGGGGAGAAGCCCCAGTCAGCCACACACTGCAGACAACATCTCAAATTCCCAGAGAGCACTATTTTGCACCTGTGCCTGGAAGCAAAGAGTGGGTGTTTGGGAGCTGTTCTTGATTTCACCGGATGGATGCCCTCCCTGTGCTGGAACAATAAACACTGTGTGAAGCCAGCTCTTTGCTCTGCAACCAAAGCTGGAACTGTGCACTGGATCCCAGAGACTGTCAGGGTCTTTGATGTGGCAACCCTGGGCCTTGCTCCTCCATAGGGAATTTGTGCTTCCCTGTGGCAGCCCCCAGGTCAGAGGAAGAGGGTGACAAAGCAGGGTTTAGCTGTGGAGATGCTCATAAACTTGGGACTTTTTCTGCTCCTCATCTTTCACCTCTGATATAGTTCAGGTGAACTGTAGACTTCCAAACACAGAGCCCACAGATGTCTGAGGCTTGAGTGGAATGAACACATTCCAGATTCTTGATGAGCTATTGAAGGAGCATCATTTGAACCATGGTGGCTCAATAAAATGGTGCCCCAACCACCCCAACTGCAGCCACACAGATATAAAAGTTGTTACGGTTTGCTGGGGGCTTTTTTTACCAGAATTACTTTGTTGTTGATATTTTTTCCAGAGCATCTCTAACAGGAGTCAAACTAGGGCAACCCCAAGTGGGACCAAACCTGTCTAATCCTCTGCTCACAAGACTCGCAGGTTTCTTTTTTTAAACCGTGTTCCTGGAGTCTGTATCCTACAGTCCCATCAACCACAACAACTTGTTTCTCAACAGCCTCTCATTCTGGGGGATAAGGCTTCATCACCCAAATGAACAGAGCCCAGGGGGGGCTTCAAACTGATTTTTCTTTTCCTTCCAGACTGTCCTGGTTATAGAGGAAACGTAGGTTTCACTTCTGTAGACTGTGGGAATGGCCTGTGTGTCACACTGCTGCAGGGACAGGATAGGAAAAGGAGGCATCTGTCCCCATCGTTGTGCTGGCACCTGGCTTATCTCCTGTTTGTCACCTTAAGCAGGTGGCAGCCTCAGCCCGGCAGGTGACAGGGACAGTCCTGGCTCACCTCGGAGATCATCTCCTGGGTCAAGTTTCCACTGTAGAAGGCTGACGCCCCTTCTGCCCCCAGCAGCTGCAGCACGGCTGCAAGGTCCAGGCGCCGGACGAACATTCCAGGCAGCAGGGGCTGCCCATCCGGCAGGAAGAGCTCGTGGAATCGCTCAGAGTAGTTCAGGTGCTTCAGCTCACTCAGGGCTTTGGCTGCAGGTGAGAAGGGGAAGAATATCCAGAAAAAGCAGGGGTCAGGAAGTGCAAAGGACCTGGAGTCACCGTGCACCTGATGGGGACGTTGGAGGCCTGCTGCTGCCTCTGGCCCTATTGCAAAACTAGAGGGGAGCTGGATCATGAGTCCTTTGGGACTGGCAAAGAAAGCCAAAGAAACCCCAGCACCCTTCCCTGCCTGGCCCTGGGCACTGCCCAGTGTGGCTGCTCTGCCCTGGCTCTGCCCAGCCATGGCAAAGGGCTCCAGTCTGGCTGCCACCACGCTGTCCCTTGGCAGACCGTGGCTCACGCATTGCTCAGCTCCCAACACCTTCCATCTCCAGGTCCACAAAGCCCTGATTTCCCATGACTGACCACCTACATCCCCAGTTCCTTGTACAGTGAACTGCCCTGTGCTGGGCAGCTGCCCATCAGGTACTCACCCAGGTCATGTGTGACATTAAAGCCGTTCTGAGCGACATCGGCCGTGAGGCCCAGCAGCTCGGACCACGGGAGCCTGCCAAAGGGAGAGGACAAGGAGAAACGGGCCTTGGAGGGCTGCAGTGGGGCAGGGTGGTGGGGAGCAAGCACAGGGCTCGGCTCTGCAGTCAGGGGCTCCTGGAAGACCAGGCTGTGGGGCCAGCAGTGGCCAAAAGAAGCACTGAGCTTTCAGTGCTTGTGTTTCTCCTTAACAGGATCGTCTCAGTGCTCCAGGATGTGCCCCAGAGAGGAATGGCAGTGCATGGATGGGGGGAGGGGTGTCTCAGGAGCAAAATCTCAAGCCAGGCTCTGGTCCTGAGCAAGTCATTCAGATCCCTCCCTAGCCCAACAGAGCACCAAGGACAGGCACACCTCTTAGGATCCAGCTAAAGAGAGAATAAAAACGCACAGACATGTGAGGCAATGTGCTGCACCCCTAACAGAACACTTATTGTACATCTTCTTAGCCAAAATTTCGCTTTGCAGAAAACGTGACCAAGCTGAAATTTTTCTTTTGTACATGAAATACCAAAAAATAAACATCTCTTTCAACACAAGCCTCCAAGTACCCCTTAGCTAATGGTTTTGACTGGCGGCTGAGAACGTGGCCTGATGGCAAGGGCTCGTGGGCTTCCAGCTTCCCCGCAGGGACCCCAGGGCACAGCCTGTGCCTCATGTCTTACCTGCCATGTAACTGGTGTGCCTGGTGCATTCCTTGGATCATGCCTGGCACCCCTACGAGCAGACCTGGCTGTAAAACAGGAAGGACAAAAAGGAAGAGAGTAGTTTCCTTTCCATGAGGACATGGGACATGGTCCCCAATTGCAAGTCAAGGAGGTGCAAGTCATGTTTACTTTGGAATTATCTGCATAGTTAGGAGAGGGGAAGAGGTCTGTAGCAACACACTTTACTATGGAACAAAAGCTTTTGGAAGGAGAGAGGCAAATTCAATCTTGTTCTCAACCCAGTTTGGTCAGGAGAAATAACTCAGCAGAACAACCTGGGATTATGCTCCTTCCTGGAGCTCTTGTTCTCCCACCACCCTGCTGCCTCTTTACTCCCCAAAGCTCTGCAGGCATTTTGGGGCTGATAAAGAAGTGTTTCCCCTAGATTCCCCATGTCTGTAGGGCCCAGGATCTCCCATGATGAGAGACCTCCTGTTGCTTTGCTGGACATCTGCCCCTCAGCCTGAAAGTTGGAGAGAGGAGAGCTGGAGACAACAGCCCCAGAGGCAATGGTTGTGGGATACTGGTTCTCACCTTGGTGTCCTGCAGCAGGTCCCCTTCCAGTGGGATGCCCAGGGGAGCCATCTCACGGAAGTCGATCACCCAGCTCCTGTTCTTGCGGATGTCATGGACCAGCATCACCCCGCCCCTGCGGCGAGACAGTGTCAGGGCACGGCCCCGGCTGCTCCTGCAACAGCCGCCACCGGAGAGCTTGGGTGGCACTGGGATCAGGGCTGGTCCAGTGTGACGAGGGTCACTGTGGCAGGTCACCAGCCCCAGCAGGGCCCCGGGGTGGCCAGCGGAACAGGGAATGCTGCTGTCGTTCCCTAGGCCACACACCAGGACAGCCAAGACAGGGTCAGTGTGGGACACAGGCAGCCCTGTGCTGAGCCTGGTGAGGCTGGAGCAGTCCCTGCCTGCCTGGCCAGGGAGCCACTGGCTCTGTTCCACTGCCAGGTTGGGACAATCTGGGATTTTCTTTCTAATCTGAGCAGTTTTGCAACAAAAGACGGTTTTTGCTTACAGCAGCAATGGGTGGTGCAGCTGGAGCAGTGATCAGGTGGCTGCAGTTTATACGACACTCCTGAGCCCTCCTGCAGAGCCAGGAGCATCAGGCTCACGTGGACGCCACCCTGGGTATGAGGGCTGGGAGAAGGCCACCCCTCCCTGGCAGCCGCCTGGAGCTGGGCTCGGACTTCAGCCTCAGGAGCAGAGTTTGTGGAAGGCAGGACTCAGGCTCTGAAAGCACTGGAACTGAGCCCGGGGTGTTTGTAGCTGCTGGCACACTCACAGCAGGGCTCACCAGCCCTCCTGAGCCTGGGGCTTCGATGTTCCCGGCAGCCACTACAGCAGAAACAAACTGCCCTGCCTGGGGTCTCTGTCCTGTGCTGACAGCACGGTGCACAGGAAGGGTCACTGTGACAGACGTGGACACATCACTGCCTGATGTCAGAGCCCTGGCACCACACCCTGGGCCTGGCACTGCCATGGAGGCATTTCTCAGCTGCAGAGGGACTTTTTACAAGGGCAGATAGTAACAGAACAAGGGGAAATAGCTTTACACTGACACAGGGCAGGTTTACATCATTTATTTGGAAGATATATTCCTCTTTCTGAGGGGGAGGTGGTGGGGGCACCAGGCACTGGTGCAGGCTGCCCCATCCCTGGAAGTGTCCAAGGCCAGGTTGGACAGGCCTTGGAGCAACCTGGGATAGTGGAAGGTGTCCCTGTCCATGGAAGGGAGTGGAACTGGATGGGTTTTAAGGTCTCTCCAACCCAAACCGGTCTGGGATTCTGTGAAACTACTCATTTGAGGACACCTGAAGCCAGCGAACGCCCCACACTTACCCTCCCAGCCCCGAGGTGTGAGGGTTGACGATGCCGGCGCAGAGGGCTGAGGCGATGGCCGCGTCCACCGAGGAGCCGTGCCTGGCCAGCACATCGGTGCCCAGCGCGGTGCAGCGCGCGGCATCCGTCACCACAGCGCCGCGGTGGAACAGCTGCCGGACAGGAGAGGGTTGTGCTGCGCTGTGGTGCTGGTGTCGCCCAGATCTGCACCCACCAATGTGGGACCTGAAGCCTGGGGCCAGCGCAGACGCCGTGGCTGATCCAACAAATGCCAGTGGGAACCGTACGTCCCTTGGCACATCCCCGCTCCAGGGCAGCTGCAGGTAGCCACGGCCACCAGTTCAGACAGCTTTCCACACTCTATGTGCCAAGCTGGGGGCCACGTCTCCCTCTGCCCCTCACAAGCCCAGAGCTGTCCCTGTGCTGCAGCCAGGCAGTCGCTGGGAGTTAGGGATACAGCTGCAAAGAATGCAGCACGCCACCAGAACCACAGCCTGTTCTCATCCTTGTGCCAGTGCTGTGCTAATGCAGTCACACGATGTTTTAAAGGGTTGATTTCATCCCTGTGGCACAAATTGCAGCATCTCAACATGAGCCAGGCTGGCCTGGGGACGTGCAAAGACAGAAGGGCCATGGCAGCACATGGTGATGGTAATGGTGACTCCTGGCTGACCGTGACCCTGGCAGAGGTTCTGCAGGAGGATCCAACCCTGTGGCCATGCTGCCTTGGCTCTGCAATCTAGCACTGGGCCGTGGGACAGATTAGCAGGAGGTTCACCTCTGTTTTCAGCTATTTCCCTGCTTGGTCCTGGATGAATCTTCCAGAGGTGAATCTGGGTGTGTATGCCTATAATTGATAAAATTCTGTCCAAGTGGACAAGACGCCTACTGTTTAACTAAGGATTATTTTCTGAAAGCACTCCCATCTGGCTCACACCACAGCTGGAGTCACAGCAGTGGGGCTGTCTGTTCCCCTCCCAGCAGCACCCCCAAACCTGTCTGGCACAAAACCCCCCCCCACCCTGGCCATGGGGCAAGCTCTGAGAGTCTGACTCGGCTCTCCAAGCACAACCTCCAGGCACAGGAAAAGGCTTTCAAGCCAATTTAGGGTGGAACCGGGGGAGACTGAGCACCCAGCGCCTCACTGACACCAGCCGTGGCTCCCCAGTACTCCCCCTGCTGAACAGCCGACCAGGAGGAAAGTTAGGGAGCTCTCCCATCTTTGGAGCCAAAGCCCAACCATAAAGCCACCGTTTTGTCTTACCTGAGGGTCCCCAAAATAGATCTGCATGATGAGGGCCACAGTGACCCCTGTGGCAAAGGTCAGGCAGGCGGTGATGATGACAGTCAGCCCATCCTGCCGGCAGCTGCAGTCTCCTGAGAAGGGGTCCTTGCTGGTCTCCTGCAGAGGGGACACGTCCTGGCTTCCCATCTCCGAGGAGGACGAGGGCAGGCGCTGCAGGCGCGCAGACTTCAGGAAGGAGTCTGGGTCTTTGTGGGCAGCAGGGAGGAAACAAGTGTGAGTTATTGAGCAACTTGGGGCTCTTATTGCAGTGTTTACCCAGCACTAACATTACACTGAGCCTCTTCCAGCATGGCTATCACCTTCCCTATTGATCCCAGCTCTCAGGAGCCTTTCTGGCCCAGATACTGCTTTGGGTCATTTTACTGATCCCTTCTTTTAGCTCTAGTTATTCCAAACTGACTTCCCAGGAGATTAAGAGAGACAAAAAACCCTTGAATTTTACTCCATTTCAGTTCATTCATCAGTCTTCAGTGACAGGCCCACTCCTATGCTCCATTAGGAGGGGTTCTTAACACAGCAAACAGGTCTCTGAAATGCAGCAGGACTGAAGAAGGAGAAATTAAGATCTAAAAAAAATGCAGCAGCTTTACTTGGAGCTGTGATTAGGCTAAAGCACCTGAGCAAAACAGAGGTAAAGCAAAACATTTGGCCCCAGCACAGAAAATACCTCTAGGGAAGCGAGGGCAGAGAGGAGCAAACCTGCAAACCGGAGGCCTTGGAACATCCACTCGCTCCGCTGCAGGAAGGACTCTGCTTTAATTCCTTGCTTCCTCTGGCAGATGAGACCCACTGGGAAATGAAGCCGCACACTGGACACCCGGCTCCAAGACGGCAAAGCAGTGGGACAGGGGTTTGCTGGGCCTCAGCAGGACGAAAAAGTCTCTTTTTTGCTCTGAAAGATGCCTTGAATCTCTGCGAGTGTCAGCTGCTGCCCTTGTGCTGGGAGGACACCGGCTGAGGATGCCCTGCCCATCCCAGTCGCTGCCAGGCACATGGAGCTGCTGGGGCAGCTGTGAGGTCGTGCCCATTTCTGCTGGGCTCTGAAGGGGACCAAGTAGCTCAGGGCATCATCCAGGGCTCCTGGAAGAATTTTTTCAGGGGCTGCAGTGCTCTGTGCATCCATAGTGGGAAAAAGAGGAGCACCAAGTGGAAAAGACAAGATGAGAAGCTTGTCCCTCCATACAGGAGATGCTTCCTGGGTTTGGAAAGCGAGAGGGGAGTGAGCAGGAAAGCCCACATCCCCCATCAACTGCCTGTCTGTCTGCTCTGGCAGGTGGTGTTGCCCCGGGCACTGCCAGCCCAGTCCTTGCCATGGCATTAACATGACCTGGCTGCAGCTCTCCTGAGGCCAGGGAGGAAGGGAGTTTTAATTTCAGTGATGCTGCAACCAGGAGGAAACTCCCACAGCCAGGGAATCCTCTCAAGGTGAATTTAATCTCATTTGTGCTGTGGTGGTTTAGGAGTGTGACTGGGAAAGGCTCAGCTTTTCCAGACTGAGCCTCTGAGCACACGCTGAGCCCCTCAGGGGCTTTCCTGGTCCAAGTGAGCTGGACGGAGTGGGAGGACTGCCTGGTGGCCTCAGCGGGGGCCACAGCTGGCCTGGCAGGGGCTGCCATTGGGGTGGGGTGTCACATACAGCACCTGGCACACCCGAGTGAGGCCCCAGCCCCACCTGCAGGGAAACAGCGAGGAGTGAGCTGGACTCCTCTGCCCAATCCCTCCGCTCTGGTGACAGGCCAGCCCAGCACGAGGGGACATGAATACCTAGGAAGCAACTGTGAAAGAGGGCAGACCACAGCCCTTCCACCACGAAGTACCTCCATTCTCTGCCACAGACATCCTATTTTCAGTCTGGTGTTGCATAGGGACAGCAGAGCTGTGGTTTGGGGATGGGAGCAGCTGGAAGGGGTCACTTGGGAGCAGTGGGAGCCAGGAGCCTGCACGGCCAACGCACAGCGGCCCATCCCACCACCAATGTGCATGCCACCAAATCCCACTTGGCTTCTGTGGGGCTGCGAAGGAGACCTGGCTTCACGGGCGAGCCAGTGCTTTGGAGAACCAGGGCCACCTCAGCTCTGGAGCTGCTGCAGAGAAGACAGCAGAGACTGGAGCTGCTGGGAGGCTCTGCAGGTGCTCCTGCAACAAGTGTCAGGAGAGCAGCAGCTTCTCCAGCCGCCCCACCTGCAAGCATGGGCACAGCCAAAACTGCATCAGATTCTGGGTGTGTGATGAGGGCCTCCTGCTTCTGGGAGAGCTGTTCCCACATCCCTGCAGGCAGCAGCTTCACTTCGACGGCCAGGAGAGCACAGGGTGGGGATGGGCAATGGGAGCTTCACCCGTGGGCACGGTGGAACAGGGCAGGGGGCAAGAGGCGCCTGAGGCTGTGCAAACATGTGCCTGGGGGCTGACGGGCACCCGGACTGGGAAGCAGCCCCAGGGGGGAAGGGCAACGCCGCTTGAAGAAACATGACATGGGGGAGAAACAATATTTCTCTCAGCTACGGAGGAGGAAGCAATCAGTTAAAAATAGGCAGAGGATTTTCTTACGGATCAAATGATCACCTGACTTTATTCTAGCTGAGCACCGGAGGGATGGAGCATCCCAGACCGAGGGATGTGCAAGGAGCACCCCAGGGTGGGGGGATGCTCAAGGAGCATCCCAGATGGAGAGATGCTATGGAGCATCCAAGGAGGCCATGCATAAGTGGTGTGGGCTGGAAGGCCAAGCTGGCTGTGGGAGAGCACATTCCAGGCTGCCCTGGCAGGCTCTGTGCCGAACCCCTGGATCTCTGGCTGCCTTCCGTCCCTCAGGGCGAACGCGGGGCCTGGGCACAGGGACGGCGGCAGCTCGGGGAGCCCCGCTCCGGGCGCGGGGCCGAGGGCCGGGGGGTGCCGGGGGCCGCGGGCGGGCTCTGCCGCCGCCCCTCACCCGTGTCCTGCTCGCCC
>VZTD01002942.1:197078-208050 GCA_013397725.1 Rhagologus leucostigma
GGGCCGCGCAGGGGCGGCTGCTCCCCGCGGCCGGCGGGAGCTCCGGGCCGGGCCGGCAGCGGGGTCCAGCCTCCTTTTGTCCTGGGTGCTGCCAGGGGACGGGGACCCGGGACCGGGCGCGGCGCGGTTCGGGTCGGAGGGGAAGGGCCGGCCCCGGCTCCAGCCGGGGATGCCCGTGGCCCGAGCTCCCCTTCGCCCCTGACCCACACAGAGGGGATCAGCCCCGGCCCCACCGCACCGGGCGGGTTCGCGTCCCAAGCCTCCAGGGAGCTGGATCCGAGATTCCTCAGTCCTGCCTCCAGAAGGCTGGAAGAGTTTTCCAAGGGATGTGCATGGACATTATGTCGCTGCCACAGCCAGCCCGTAGCAGGGGGACTCACGTGTCACCCGTTGTCACGGGGCAAGGGGGCACCAGCACCCAGTGGGACCATCAGCAAGAGGTGCCGTGACTCTGCCACAGCCGGCCATCGTTGGCTGCTCGTGAGTGTGGCTCCCTGGGATGAGAGCTGGATTTCGTGGTCCCCTCTGCAGCACAGTGGGTTTGGGTTGGTGTTGGCAGGTGCAGCTGGCCAGGCTCACCTAGCACTGGTGGCTCCCTGCTCCTGGCTCCAGCAGCACCGGCACAGGTGTCAGGAGGGTCTGAGGCTGCTGTGCAGCACAGGGAGCCAGCACAGAGCCGGGGAGCCCAAATGGGGGCACAGGACCAGCCATGCCTGGGGCAGGCCTGAGCTGTGGTTACCAAGAGCTCCCATTTGGCAGAGTTGTGGTGGACATACCTGCGGGGATGGCCTGGTTTACATGGATGTTTCTGAGATCAAACTGGCTGAAACATTTAATTTTTCCCCCTACACTTCTTTCAGAGATTGACCTAAAAACCACCAGTGAAATAACTGGAAGATGGAAGATGTTGTTTCTTTCCATGGTCCAAGTTTGTGAAAATTCCTTATCCCTGTAACAACACTGGCCTCTCTCTCAACTTGGCACACACTCTTGGCTCTTTGGCTGCCAGATCTGAAAAATCCATGTACTGCCCCAATGTATCCTGGACATCTGTTGTTTTGGGAGGCAGAGCATGTGGAGTGCTGGGCTGTTTGGCCCTGGGGAGGTCACCTGACAGGTACATGTCCTACTTTCTCATCCTCCACTAAGCCAGCTAATCCCCTGCGTGAGCAGCTCCACTGGCTCGGTGTTCCTCAATGCAGGGACTTGTAAATCTCCCTTTGCTGTGCCACTGGCAAGGTTTTGGTTGTGCCTCCAGGAGCCCGAGGGCATCATGGCCACTGCCAGCTATAGCAAATAAATAAATAGGAATAGGGATAGGAGTAGGAGTAAGATAGTTCGGCTTTTGCAAGCCAGTCTCAGCCTGCTCAACTTTCAGGCATCTCTCCAGTCTCCCCATCCCCAGCAGCTGGAAAGGTCTCTTCCCCACCACTGCATCTTCTCCAAGGCCAGGAGCTATGTCCATACTGCATCCTCTTCCACCCACTGCCTGGCAGAGGATCAACCCACCAACCCAGCCTCTGCCTCTCTGGTGTTTATGACAAACCCAAACCAGTTGACTGTGGCAGGAGCAGCCACCTCAGCCCCTCTGGCCGGTGACCTGTCACCCCCCTCGGTCATGTCACGGCTGGCTCCAGCCTGACCAGCCCCTGTGGTTGTGGTGGGGCAGAAGGTCAGAGCCCCGGTCAGGGAGGGTTAATGAGACTCTGTCCTACCATGGATCAGATCCCACGGGGCTCTAGAAGGAGCCATGCTGGGGGGCAGTGGAGTCGCTCCTCAGAGCTGCGGGGACTCTTCCCAAGGGTCAGCAGGAAACTCCTCGAGGCTGAGAGCCCTCAGTTCATCGCATAAGGATTGTGCATTCCAGGGTACCCTTCTAAAATCTTGAGAATTGTTACAGTCAGGTAGTTCCAATTCTGCTTCACAGCACGAATCTGTATTCAAATGTTGGCTGAGGTTTAATTGGTTTATCTGGCTTAATTGGTTTATAAAAGAAGTTTATTTGAATAAGTTGTCTCAATGTTATAAGCTTTGTGACACGTGTGGGCAGCTGAAAGCCAGCAACTGTGAGCGTGGCCTTTGCAAGCTTGGAAATCGAGCTGGGGAACTGCAGAGATGGTGACACCCCCTGAAGGGGACAGAGGCTCCTTGGGGGGTGCTGCCACCCCAACAGGCACTGCTCGGTGCAAGTGGCAGGTCTAGCTGGGCTCTGACAGCTGGGATTGGCAGGACTTGATATGCCCGGGGGCACAGCCACCCCCCAACAGTCCTTGGCACTCACCCCAGTTTTCTCCCCTTAACACCCACAGTAACTTGCATTAGTTTTAGCACATTCTGTGCCTGGAGCCCAAGGACCACCAGAAACTCCTTTACCAGTTCCACCCCACAAAACACTTGCTGCTCGCCTCTCAGCAAGGTTAGGCCAGGGGATATCTCTCTCCCTCCTGCCAGGGACTGGCTGCTCTTTGCTGAAAGGCAAGGTGATGTTCTGCAGGTCTGCAGCTTAGCAGGGAGCTCCACTGTGGGCAGTGCAGCCTCCTCTCTGCACCCTCGTGTCATCTCCGTAAGGATACAGCTCCTGCTGGAACTGTATCCCAACAGCTGGGGCTCCCACAGCCCAGCTCTCCAGTGCAGGAAGGACCTTTTTCTCCCCGAGCTGAGGCTCTGTGGTAGCACTGACTCCCACCAGCCATTGGCTCTTTCCCACCAAGGAGTAGAGAGTGCAGAGCAAGCTTGTGCCAGTGCAGAACTGTGAGGGCAAGAGTGCTGCCCAAGCCCTGCTCTCCCACAGCATTCCCTGCTCCTGTCAGCCACTGCTCTCCTGTCCTCCCAGCACCAAACCATGCTCTCTGATAGACCATTCTTGTGTTAGCCTCTCAAATCTCTGCAAACCCCCCCATATTTACAGTTCTCATCATTTGCAAGATGCTCAGCTCCCTTCTACTGGCTGCCACATTCCCTTGGGCTTCTTAAAATTAACTCCTTCCTTTGTGAGCAGACACCAAAGCTGTAGTTCTCTTGCTGACCAGCACAGGGGATACCGGCTCCTAGCCCCTGAGGCACCCCTTAGAAACAGGAACCAGAAGAGATAAAAACCTGCAGCTGAGCAACAGCAATCAGTAAATTCTTTACAAGGAGCCTTGAAGAGATCCAGAGGCCAATGTCTGTTCATGGTCGTGATCCTCCTCAACAGAGAATCCTCCTCGGCTCAGATTCAGCTTCCAGCCACTAGAACTGCACTGAACTGTCCAAGGAACTGAGCTGGTGGGAGCACAGGCAAGCAAGGAACAGAGCAAAGGGGCAGGCAAGCAGCTCTGCACTCTCTCTGCACATGGTACAGCAGTGCTCCAAGTCCTGCTCCAGGCCACACCTGAGCACTCTCGAATTCTAGAGCAGTGGCCCAGTGTGGCACAGGGCAGGGACAGTCACTAAAGGAGCAGAACAGCTTGAACAGGCAACACTTGGCTTAGCCTGCTTAGCTGAAGCATGGATCTAAGCATTAGCTACCACTGCAAATGCTTCTGGCCTCTTCTCAAAGTGCAGCACAAGAGACCCGAGAATCCCAAAAACTTTACCAAAAAATACAACTAAGAAAGGAATCCCACGCTCCTACCATTTTACAAAACATCAAAGACCAGAGGACACAGAAGCTGCACAGTGGATTATTCAGGCAACATTTATTGGCGCATTTCAAGTATACAGTGGTTTTACTGATGGCTGTGAGCAGCTAAGATGCAGACAGATGCCAGCAGGAAAGGGTGACCTATAACTAGCAGGCTATGCAATTCTCATGGGAAGTTAATGATTTCAGCTGATAGGAGAGGAAAAGAAAGTAGCAGACTAAAAGTTTGAGCAAGTGTGGGGATAGGGAAGAGAAAATAAAGAAGTTTTTATTTGAGATCATTTACTTAAATTGGCCACTCACAAGTAGCAGAAGCTGTCTGCTATTGCACTCTTCCCTTGGCATACCAAGGGCCTAAAATAACCAGGGCTGTTTCTTCCACCAAGAACAGACAGATTTTCCCTGGTAAGAATGGAGGCTCGCCCTGGCTCAGCACTTGGAGATTGAGATCCCTGGCTTTGCACTCCCAGTGAGAGCCAGGCTGTGGCACTTCCACCAGCGAGGAGGCAATGCAGGCTTGCAGCAAGAGCACACTAAACTATCAACCCCTCACTATAAGGCAGCGTTAGGTCAGGACTCTTTTTGGGTGCCTGAGCTGTTTAGAGAAGCAAGGACCACATGGCAACAAGACTGCAAGGTCCTCTGACAATAACAAGGACTGTGCGTGTTTCCCAAGAACTATTTCTGAAAGACAAGTTCTTAAAAAAATCTTAAAGCAGAGACTTCCCATTGATGCACAAAAAGGGCGTGACTAGGGAGGGACTGAGCTATGAAGTGATCAAGCACCTCCCAAACCAGAGGTTGTGTACTCTGCCCAATTTGCAAGTTGGTACTTCTGCCTTTAAGATAATAGCTGCCTCGATTGTATTTTAGTCTCCTGCATTTATGAACAAGGAGCAGTTGAATTCAAGAGCTTAAAACCAAATTGAAACGGTGACATTTAACAGGTTATCTCCAGAATGACTCCTTCGAGACTATGAAGCTCTGAGGTATGTGATGGCAACTTGGTAGTCAGGCTGGCAGAGTGCAGTGGAGCTTCTAAGCCTCCTGAATACATCTTGGTTCACCAAATGAATCAATTCTTCCTAGCAAAATCACTTAAAAATTTGTCTGCGGCAAAAAGCATTTAAAAATTCTGATCGACAACTGATTTGCAAGTAAAACAAAAAGTATTAGAAATGCTAACAACAAAGTCTGTTTAATCAAATCAGATCTGGTTACTACAAAAACATGCTAAGGACAGCCACCAGCTCATATCCTGGGTGCTGCTGTGCCTTCTGCCCATGTACCTACAACTGCTTTTGAAACACTTTTTGTCTAAAGGACAACCATGGAAGACAAGTCAGGGTTTAATGACAGATTTCAAACAGAAGGGCATACATACATTAAATTAACAGATTCAACCTTCAGCATACAGGAGTTTGATAGAGTTACTGGCTAGAGTGACAGAAAGTTCCAAATTTGAACAGTCTTGAACCACTTCCAAAAATTCCAATGGCTTTTTAATAGTTCCAGTAATTCACGGGTATATAAAAGGGAGACAGGCTTCTCCAGCAGAAGAGTTGGGGCTCCTCCAGACTACCCAGACCACTGGTACAGAGGACAGCTGGTTTGACTTCCCCACTTTCTCACCAGTCCACTAAAGACTAGGATTTATTAAAACCTTCTCTATTTATTGACGACTGATTTAACAGGCAAATGCTGCAGACTGTGTCAATCATAGTGGATGGCAGTATAGAAGATTATCCAAACAACCTGTGGGGAGGAAAGGAAGGGAAGGTTATTTGGATGCCTCTGGAGAGGGCTCAGACACAGCAAACGAGCCTCAGGCCTTGCTCTCAATAGGGGACTGAATTCCAGATTTGAGGTGGTCTTGGAGACATCTTAGGATCACCACATGCTACAAATGGTGGCATTCGACTTGTCTGCCACCTGAGGTGCTCAGCCTCTCCACAGTAAAATCCCACCACAGCTCCTCCAGGGATTTAGAAGCACCAGCAAATCAAGTGCTTTGATCAGAGACTTGGGGGAGGGGAGTAAGGAAAAAACAAAGACACCCAAAACACCAGTCCAGGTGTAACTAGTTCTAGATGGGATGGAACTCCACCAGGATATCTGGGACAGGGGATGGGAGTGGTTGATGCATCCTTTCCTACAGAGAAATCCCAGGTGTCAGCACTGTATTTCACAGGCAGCAGCCATCAGATTCTGGGATTTTCTTTCCCAATCACTGCCACTTATTCGATGGTGTTAACACATTTGTCTTCTCTCACCAATTCACCTGCTCTCCTTCCATGTCTTCAGAAAGTGCACCAACACAATTCACAAATCAACTTAAAGAAAGCAAGAGGCATTACCAGAAACAATGCAAAAGATGTCATGAATCCCTCCTTCGTCAGCTCCCACGTCCCACCATACTCCTCCTCATCTATCTGCTGGAAGCTGCTGAAGTAGAGGTACAGAACACCAGCATTGATCAGGCAGAATCTGCAGGGAAGAAGTTAGGAACCATCATTCCAGTGGCACAGGCTGCAGGTATCCCACATGCCATACAGTGAAATATCTTTCATCCACAGCACAGAGGAGGCAAAGAGGAATTGTTTTCCTGCAACCCTTCCCAGGCAGCTCAGTCACTTCCTTGAAAGAGCCCCTCCAGGCTATTGAGACCTTGGCTAGGCAGAGACATTTGCAAACAGAGACACTCCAGAGCAGATCCAGCATCTTCCCAGAGCCGGTGTCCAGAGAGCAGGGCTGTGTCCCCACCTCTGCTGTCCCTCGGACACTTCCAGGCACGTGTCAGGACCAAACAGATTTTCAGTTCATAACTCACTGCAGCCTTCAGACATCTTTGGGGAGGTGACCTGGCTCTCACGTCTTGTGGGGATTCAATGCACATACCCCCTTCCAGGCACTGCCTTCCCCACCCCATGGCTGAAAGAGCCATGTCAGGAAACTGGGAGTGCTGCCAGAGCTCTGCCGGTGCCACTGTGCCTGCTTGGAACCTGCGGCCTCTCGTTCTGAACAATCCTTTTCTTTTTCACAGAGCAGCTGCCCCTCTTGTCTGCTGACAGAACCTCCTGTCTGAGCAAGGCTCCTGGCTCAAAGACCAGGACATGCACACCTGCCCCCCATGGACACTCCTCCCTGGGTGATCACACCAGGCACTGCACTCCCAGCCCCTCCCACACATGCAGGACACATATAGTTTCAATTCAAGTCAACTGAAACTCTAGTTCTCTTCTTCTGCCATTGCCCCCTTTAACAACAAAACAAATAATCATTTTAAAAAGTATTAATCAGGCTGAGGAGAAAGAGACCGATGGACATGTTATGATTTGGATGAATTTCATGGCAACCAACAGTCTGGAATGCAACGCTGGCTGTGAGACCCAGAGCAGGCAGAGCCTGCCTTTAGCCAGCCCAGTGTTCACAGCACAGCCTCAAACAGGCTCCCAGGCCAGGCCAAATGTGGGAAAGTACACGAGACAGAAAAGGAAATAAACCTTACACTGCTATTCCCACGAATCCCTTCAGTGGAACTACTCCCCAGATGATTCCCAAAATAACGGCAATGATCTGCCGGAACCAGTAGATCACATCTAAAAACTCGTCCTGAGGAGATAAAGCACAAGAAAAATTTTGGCATTTATTACGTTTTTTTTTTAAAGCACCACACAATTAACAGGTGAAAATTCAGCATACTGAACACTTAGTTCCCCACTCAGAGTATAAAATATTGCACTCAGAACAGATAAAACAGCTTAGAGCATCATGCACCCTGGACTTCTCTGCTTCCACTTTAAACACACAGCTTTATCCTTCAATGGGCCAAACGCATTGGCAAACAAGTCTCTAGTCCCCTTATTTACTAAAGGTGCAATAATAATCCCCTGGAATAAAAGTTTAAAGAACTGTTTATGCTTTAAGACTGTTCCACTCACTCTGCCCCAGGCGCTCCTGCAGCCAGGAGCTCTCAGGGCAGCTCCAAAGCACAGCTGTACCTCGTTCACACCACGAGAACTCCTGTGCTTCCCGAGCAGCAGGGCTACGCTCCTTCCCTTTTGTCCAAGGCCCCACACTCCTGCAGCTACTGCAGCTTAGCAGTGCTGGCTTGCACTTAAATAAGAGTCACTTCAGCTCACGTCTCTTTTCCCAGCCTCCCCAGGACTGGGATTGTCCCAGTATTCCCCCAAACACCAAAGCCTTTGTGATCCCACCTAAGCCTGTGGGATGTGCCAGCTGTTTAGCTCCGCGTGGAAGACGTGAATCCATGTCAGATACAGACATTTCTCCTGGTCACTGCACTTGTCAGGCAGTTCAGCCTTCAGTTCACATCCTACTGTATCAAAACATTGGCACAGCTGTCCCCGCTCCCCTGCCGACTGAAATTTCAGCTCCATCTGCCAGGGGCGAGGGGGCAGGGACACACGAGCCCCACCAGTCCGGCGAGCAACAGGTAAGGATAAAGTGACACAGATTCCTGTCTGTCCCCCAAGGAAACAGAGCATGCACCTTCCCCACGCCAAAAGGCAAAGCCAAAACCAGGGAGCAGAGACCCTGGAACACACGCTGTGTGCCCAGGCCGTGCCAGGGATCCGGCAGGAGCCGCGATCCAGCGGGAGCTCCGGGCACCTCGTGGCTGTGCTGCTGGGAGGCAGCAGCAGGGAGAAGCACTGAGCAGGAGCACTGCAGCACATGGGAGCCGTGCACAGGAAAACTTCGGAAAGCGGATTCTATTTCTCGTGTTCCTTGAACTATACAAAGGAAATTTTTATTTAATCCAAGAAGAGTTTTAAAACACAAGCCAAAAGTAGCTGAGGTGTCTTAACATTGTGTTTCCCTTGCTCCAAGCCCAAAGAGCAAAGAGCTGGGCGTGCTGCGGGCTGCGGCACGTCTGCCGGCGGGGGCACCGGCCGGGCCATGTGCCGGGCACGGGGGGCACGGAAACACAGCTCCGGTTACCGGTGCGGCGGCCGGACTCGAACAGGAGCATTCACCCCACAGACACGCCCGCCGCTCACGGGGCTGCGGGCACGGGGCGCTGCCGAGCTCCGTCACAGCCNAAAGGAAAGGAAAGGAAAGGAAAGGAAAGGAAAGGAAAGGAAAGGAAAGGAAAGGAAAGGAAAGGAAAGGAAAGGAAAGGAAAGGAAAGGAAAGGAAAGGAAAGGAAAGGAAAGGAAAGGAAAGGAAAGGAAAGGAAAGGAAAGGAAAGGAAAGGAAAGGAAAGGAAAGGAAAGGAAAGGAAAGGAAAGGAAAGGAAAGGAAAGGAAAGGAAAGGAAAGGAAAGGAAAGGAAAGGAAAGGAAAGGAAAGGAAAGGAAAGGAAAGGAAAGGAAAGGAAAGGAAAGGAAAGGAAAGGAAAGGAAAGGAAAGGAAAGGAAAGGAAAGGAAAGGAAAGGAAAGGAAAGGAAAGGAAAGGAAAGGAAAGGAAAGGAAAGGAAAGGAAAGGAAAGGAAAGGAAAGGAAAGGAAAGGAAAGGAAAGGAAAGGAAAGGAGGCCACTTCCCACCAAAAGGGTCAGACAGCAGTCCCAGTGTTGCTGGGTGGGAGAGGGGACAGCCCTTTGCACCCCCTCAGTGCCACTGAGCCTGCAAACACGGCCGCCACATGGGGATCCCGGTTCACAGCCAGGCTGTGGAGGCTCCACAGTTCCTTCCTGGGGCCACAGGGCTGGAGGTCCGTAGGATACTCACGGTTGTGCAGCTTCTTACCTGGTTATTCATCTGGCCTTAGAGCAGCTGAATGTATAGGGGCTGTGGATAGAGCTATCACATGTGCAGTCCTAAAGATTTGACTCTTTTCTATATTCTTGCCTTCCAAGAGCAGTGGTACTCAAACCAGTTGCCCTCCTCATGGGAATGACTCCTGCATCGTGTGGGCAGGGTGTGTGCTTGGGTCTCACCCTCTGTTACCCTCCTCAGCGTGTGATTATGTGTGCAGAGAGGGGCCTTAGCGGCAATGTTCCAGCTGCCCCTTGGGCAGCTGAGCTTGGCGGTGCTGGGGCCACTCCAGGCACTGCTGGAAGCCCTGGATCCTGTGGGATCCTCGCCCGTGCCAGTGGGGCTGAGTCCTGCACAGGTGCCCTGTGTGGAGCTGTTCCTCCCTCCCCGGCTGTGCACATCCCACTGGCACTGGCACACCGTGAGCTTCACCGTTCCTTTTTCTGGGTAACAAACCCCAGGCCCAAGGTCCTGCATTTCTTTTTGTCTCACAGACCTGGAAACACGATGTGCTGAGCGTCTCCAGAGCCTGACTACAGCTCCAGCAGCAGCTGCTTTGCTGCCAGCAGGACCCGGAGCCCGTGGGTGCAGGCTGAGCCTGTGTGGGCTGTGTGGGGTCAGCACGGAGGAAACAGGCAGAGGACTTCTCATCCCAGACCTCTGAGCACTTCCAGCCAGGACCATGTAACTTAAACACAGATTATGCAAGATACTTATGGACTTAACAAGTACCTTGCCCTGCTCCTTGCAAGGCCATCAGGCCCCCGATCACCTCTGGCCCCTTGGGCATTTGCCAGAAGCCAGAGGCTGGTCCAAGCCAAGGGACCCGTGTGGCATGACCAGGAAGGGGACACGCAGTGCAGGGTCATCGCTGTGTCTCTGGCAGATCCTTTGCCTCTGACCCCCACACCACGGCAGGGCCAGGCCAGACATGTCCTGGCTCCAGCCTTGCTCCCAGGACACTCTTCAGCTGCTTGGGGAGAGTGGAAACAGTGTCACTGTCCCCACTTCACAGGGGTGGAAGCGCTTGCATGGTGATGAAGACACCTCAGTCAGGGAACTGACCTAAAATTCACACTCTTAAAAAAAATGGCTTGTATTACTCCATTTCCATTGCCTGATCCACAGAGAGAGAGAAGCAAATTAAATTTGGGCTTGAAAGAGCCAGAGAGAGGCAGGAGAGGTGCCAGAGGGTACAAACAGGTTGTTTGTAAGGGATGTGTGTTGGCAGACACGTGGAAGCAGGGAAGAAAAATAACATGGGCATGGGCACAGGCAGGGGAAGGCGGGCAGGGCTGGATGGGGCTCAAGGGACAGCACGAGGTGGTCCTGCTGTAGGGGCTGCAAAGCCTGCAAGGAGCTGCCACGTGCCTACAGCCCCTCTTCACCAGCTCCCCTCGCAGGGGCCTGGCTGGACACTTGCCCAGTGGCGAGAAGCCAGAGCTCAGTGAGGGACAGCAGCCACCCCAGAGGGGCTGGAGGTGGCTCCTGCTGGGCTCCTGGGAACACCTGGACCCTGCTGAGTCTGGGCTTCTCCAGCACAGAAAACTCTGGGACCAGCCACGGGGTGGCAGCTCGGGCTGGCTGACTCCTGGTAGGGTTTTTTTTCGTTTGTGTTTTCTTTTTCTTTTT